>JAGXOD010001386.1:5325000-5660000 GCA_020368025.1 Brachyhypopomus occidentalis
CCTATCTCACACACACACACACACACACACACACACACACACACACACACGCATGCATGCACGCACACAACGCACACATGCACGTGCACACACACATGCACACACACACACACACACACACACACACACAATCATCATCATTAAATTGGCACTTTCATTTCATTGCATCAAAACCTTAGAAGCACATTGCAAAATGAATACACAGGCGTATAGTTTCATAGCACATGTACCAATCTGTATTCGGCCATCCTGATCTGCAGCTCCTCCTGGAATCATGCTTTTAATATAGATCCCTGCGTGACGTACACCAGTGTTGATGCCTCCCTAGAAATGATTGATGGACCGCATTCAATTGTTCAATTAAATCAGCATAAGAGGTAAGAACATAGTACAGGTGTTGACGTTTTCATCCTTTGCCCATGTTACAGAACATCTGTGAAGACTTACAGCAACACAAATGCCCAGACTGCCATTAACCTTGCTGAGCTCCACTCTGAGGAGGTCACCAGGCTTGTGGCTGGTGCTGGAGGTTGGCCAAGAGGGCATATCCTGCACATGACACACGCACACACACACACACACGCACACACATACACACACACTGGTTTGGCCTCCTGGTTCACATACAGACACACTACAGAAGTGTGCACTGGGCAGATATGGTCTAAAATGTCTCACGAAGCTCTACCTGAGAATCTAGAATGCGAACGACAGGGATGTGAAGCCTCTTTCTCGCTTTGGGTGTCAGCATATTAGAAAGGGCCTCTTCTAGTTCCTCCATGACTGGCCTGTATTCTGTGTTCAGACTGGCCTGTGAGTCGAAGCCTCTCTCCAGCACCAGCCCCAGGTCCCCAGTGGTCAGGCCTTTAATCTCCCCAACATCTTCTACTCCTATGAAGGTCAAAAGAACTTTCCGCATTAAGCAGTGACAGTGGTTACATGTGTAGAGGTCCTTATACATACAAAAAGCAGTTTGCAGAAATATGCTGTGTGCAAAGCATACAACAGAACATACGTTTCGGTTGCGAGACTATAAGCTCCACTTCTTCTGGGCTGTTCTGCAAGATTGCAGCAGCTGTACCGAAAGGCACCCCTTCCAGACTGGTCTTATTGAGAGAGATCAGTCTGCCTCCTAAATGCCAGTCAACATAAGAGTGCCTATGAAAAACTGCAGAGAAAGTAAAACAAACAAAAATCAAACAAAGATGCTGTTTGTTGTACCTGGCCTGATTCTGCCATCTTTTTCCGCTGGTCCGTCAGGTACGATGGAAGCAATGAAGATTCCCAGATCTAACTTCCCTGTGTTGTCTTCTCCCACTATTATAAAACCTGTCAAGAAAGGGGGAGGGTAAATCTATGCCTGCTGGATACAGTTCAAGAGGCTTTGCATGTCTGACATAAACCTTTACATTTATAAGAGTTCGTAGCCGGCTGCTTATACATGAACTCCCAGCCTTGGCTTACCAAAGCCCAGTTTAGGATCCTTCTTCAGACTCACACAGATGATTTCTCTTTCAGGGGGGGTTCGAATTGGAGTGTCAACTAAAAAACATTTAGTGTAGGGATTACAGCCCAATAATCAGAATCACAAATCAGGTAATCCAGAAGTATGAAAACGGTTTCTCTTAACCTCTCATGCATGAGATGGAGTAAGGCTCGGACTCCTGCTTCTGAAGAGAGACGCTGGACATGATCCGGTAAACTGGAGACCCGAAGGTCTCTGGCGGGCTGAAAAAACGTGAGGTGAAATCACAGCGATCGTGAGACAGTGGAGACAGACGTTTCCGTATCACGTGTGGTCGTGTTCGTCCAGCACCTGGAGGCCTGACTGGGCTTCCTCAGCTCGCTCAGGGCTCGTGGGGCAGGGACGTCCAGGGTCTCACTCCGGGTTCTCTGCTGTCGCATCTTGGCAGAGATGTCATCGCACGACTTGCTAATGGAGTCTATGGGAATTGAGCTCACACCAATGCTATTGAGCATAACCTCTGAACACGAGAACCTCTTCAAATGTGCATGGCGAGCTCGCCATGGTGATGGATGCTTCACTGTCTTGTCATCTGGAGCAAAGAAAACACACACACACACACACACAGATACACACACATCAGTCTCTCCTTCACGTAAGAGTTGTTTTTCTCATAGTGGTTCACATTAATATTATAAAGTTCTATGAAAGTTGTGAAAGTTGAACCTGAGGCTAAACTGTAGGTGATCTGTCGAGACATCATCTCACTGTGGAACTTGTGCTGGGCAGAGCAGAGATTCAGCAGGTACTGGGCAATCTTAGAGCTCTCAGTTAGGAAAGAGTGCTTTTTCCCACTAGGGCCACATTCTATAGTGAACTTCCGCCGCTAGATGAAAGACAGCAAAGCACATCACTGTCATCTCAAAAATGCAGCACATTTTCAGCAATCAAGCACTTTAACAAAACTTGATTTATGACATTGAGTCTTCACCTTTAGTGATTTCTATAAATTCTGTACTCACACTTGTTGAGATACTATCAGTGTCGGACCACAGGAATCTGCGGATTAATATCCGAGAGTTGTTTTTGACTTCATAAACCATAATTCCTTTAGCACACACCCCCAGAGTCAGTTCTCCAAACATCTTCTTCTCTCGAGCAACTCGGTGAAACACGACCCCATATTCTGGAAGCTGCTGAACTATCTGTGTATGTAACGCAAACAAGAGTTTTCAACTGAGTGAGGGAGCAGCATAGATATGCTGACCCAAAATGACTTTATAACTTATTTATAGAATGACCTTGACGCTTAATTCAGGCATATGTGTTTATAAGAGGCTCTGAGATTTGCTGTCGCTTTGGCCCTATAACAAGTGAAGTACCTTTAGAAACTCCATCTCAGCTTCCTCTGCTGACATCTGGGCATTAATGCTGTGGAGTCTTGGCAACTCCTCCCTCAAACAGGGCAAGGCGATTTTTTCCACCAGTCTTTTTGGGATATACTGCTCGGTTTGGAAATAATTCTTTCCATACACCTGGACAAAATCACTAAGATCACTAGAAGAAATGTTACCGGAAGAGGGAAAGGCAAAGGACATCCTGATAAATGCTAAATCCACTAAATGCTGCTGGAGTGTGTATTCTACCTGAGGAATGTAGTCGCCAAACTCGGCCTGCAGGGCCAGCGCGGTGAGGAACACTGCAGTATCCTCACTGCAGTACACTCTGTCCCCCAGAATATCCCTCCTCAGCTGCAGGTAGTACTGGTGACGAGTTAGTTTGTGCCTTTCAAAACACACAATACGCAATGAGTTGCCTTTATGAACCCAATGGAATAAATGTCTGACAGTGTTATTATAAGTCAGTTTTGTAGAGGGAGATACAGGGAGAGTGGGCATGAGACTTACAATATGAAGGAGATGTCATCAGCAAAAAACTTAACACGGAGGTAAAGGGTGAATGTGGCAGTGGCTACTTTCTTCCAAGAGTCTGGAGCGACTTTGGAGATTTTTGTCTCATGGTCCAAAAAGAAAAATTCATCATCTAGAGGAGATATGCAAGCAATGAAGCCAACAGACTCTAATGATCACATACAAAAGAATTAAGAGACCACAAAAGACCATTCAAATATGCAACACATTTTTAAACGGATTCCGCTACAAGTCCACAAAGAAATTTGCATTACCATCAAGGAATGCAAGGCCAAAGTAAAAATGCTCCACGAGGTTAGCATGAGCCACGACCATGTCGAAGACGTCTCTTCCCCTGGACCTGGTGTCACACCTCACCACCAGACACTGCTCATTGGGCATCACCACATTAACTTCCCTCTGGGATAGGGAGGACCTTCCCTTCTTTGACTGTGTCAATCAACAGGAAGTTAATGGGAATGAGTATGGGAGCGAAAACGAGACAAGAGTCATGTTGAAAAATGAAATGTCATAATGTTCTCTGACAAACACTGAACAATCTCTAAGTGGTTGAAATAAGGTTTACCACTAAAGATCCAGGAAGCTCCAAAATGATTTGAGGCCCATCAGCCACTCTTGCGAACTCTGGTCCTAGGCTCTGAAATTCATGAGCAATTACTTAATTAAGATCCCAGTAAAGATAAAGAGATAATTGTACATGAAGAAGAAAAAAGTTCAGTTGCTCTACCAAAATCAAACTATGAATCTCATCTGCACATGCACACAGAGAAATCTCCCCCAGACAGTACCTTAGGTTTCCTTTGGGTAAGGCTGGTGCTGGACTCGCTGACAGCAGCACAGGGGCTAGAAGGTCTGGGTTCACCCCTGCAGGGGACACCGAGGTACGGCCTCCATGACTGCCAGCAGCTATGACTGCCACTGTGATGCGGTTGCTGTGGAATTCTGGGAAATAAAAGTGTTTTTGGGCCTTCCAGAAAACAGCAGCAGTCTGAGATGTCATGGGATGTCTGGGACTACATCAGCGTGTCGGGCAGAGTCTCTTACCTGCTCTGCGTACCTTGGTAGGGTATCTGGACATGTTTGGTTTTATGGGAGCAGGTTTTTTCTTCATGTAAAACTCCTGGAAAGCAACACCCCAACAACACTGTACAAAAGAAACCACGAAATGCCCAGACAAAATAGCAAAATACATTATGTTTTTTATATGTAATATTGTAAGCACTCAGTATCCAAAGCAATGTAGAACATCATATGAAAAACAAAGGCCAAAGGAAACATTTCTTTGCCAGCTAGCAGAGCGGTGATGCTACAGCAGCAGGATAAAGCTCAGTTCACCCTGACTCGGCTCGGAGTCCAGCGATGGCCGCCGCCTCTCGGCTACAGCTCCGCCCTCCTCGGTGTAGTCCAAGTATGGTGCCCCCTTTGCTGTCCGGCCAGGAGAGGAACGGGTTAATACTCCGAGAGTTACAACACAGCCGTTCTGTGGCGCCACTCACCACGATGAGCTCAGGGAAGCTCGCAAGCACAAGCGTCTTCTCCTAAGCATCTTCTAGGCTGATCATAAATTTTCAGAGGGTGGTAATCCCATATTGAGTTTAGGTTAAACCTCTAATCCTATTCTGGGTGTTGTAATATTCTATTAACACACATGATGGCATTTGGGTTATAGGCTGGTCAAATTCAAAGCTTTTCATTTATGTCAAGCATAACCCAAGGAATATGTGCATGGATTATAATGAATCAGAACACATTATTGAAAAAAAAACAACATAAAAGTAAAAGTAGGTAAGCATATGCCAATTTATCTTTAATTGATATTCAAGCATTGTTGGTCCTAGTAACACCTTTAACACCCCCCCCACACACACACACAACTTTATTAGAAACATTTATTTATTAGAACAGTTAGGGACTAAATGTCATAAGCACTCTTACCATGAAGCCTTTCTCTGATCATCTGACTTCTGCCACTTAGCTGCACTGTGTTCTCCGTGACAGTGGACCGGACAGCCTGGAATCACACAAACAGCTATACCACTAAACCACACAACAGCGTAATCACAGCTTTCACCCCCAATATGAATTCTTCCGTTGGTTTGGTTGTTTTCGTGAGCCGCACACAGTCACAAAACAGGTTCTCAACCAGCCGCCTGATGACTCTGTTGGGTGGGAGCAGGAGTGCGGCTTTGTGGTGAGATTCACAGGCCTCCAGGATGGTGCTGAGCTTTTCCCGCCGAAACGCCGTGTCTTCGCACATGCTCAGGAGAAGGCCATTCAAAGAGTCACTCAGCTGAATAGGCTGAGTGAATCAGAACAGAACACTAAGTTATGGCCATATCTGGACACTTACAGCTCTGTGGTCATATCAGGACAGTGAATCACAACAGTGCAGTGGCTTCATTGATACACATTTTTCTGTTATATAAAAAGCAACTACATGAACTCACTTGGTTTGGAGGAAGGTGATAGTCAACGGACCAGTAGAGAGTCATGCCAAGAGAGTATACAATCATCTGAAATGACAAGCAAACACGAGCACATGTGTTGAAACAGACATATGGACAATATATATATGGACAATATATATATATATATATATGCCCAATATATGTTATGCACTTTCTATATTCTACACAGCAAAGGAAAAATGAAGCAACCACAATATATTCTCCCGCTCTCTACCACTTTACCCTCTGTATCACCACTAGATGGCAGACTGTGTGTTTCTTAGATTCTTCCTGAATTCAAATTCCCTATATTTCTGCCAGTTCTTAATAACGGTCTCTCACCTTACCCCTCTGTTTTGTACTGCAACATTTTTTGTTAGTGTTAGCTGTATGTTTTTCCTCTGTCTTGCCTTTCAAACCTCCACTCCCACACGGTGCCTGTGGGCACGCTCAAACCAGGCCCACCGCTGCCCTTGTGTTCAATACATCCATAATGCATTTAGATAAAAATAAAACATGATACATAAAACCTCAGTGATAGAGAAACAGGGATGAATCAAGGGCAACAAAGTAAGAAATAATGTAGGTGGTGAAAAGAACAATTCTGCTACAGTCCTGCTCCAATAACATACACGCCTATTTTAGTACGCCACGTAACGGTGTTGTGCTAGGACCGATATTTACCCTCTCCGTGGCCAATCTGGTGGTGAGACCGTGGCCTCCCATCAGCTCCGGCGCAGTGAAAGGACGCGCCTCCTCCGTCATCGCACAGCTCCTGAACGCCAGCGTGCCAGTCGCTGACAGGAGAAGTGACGCAGGACTGATGATATTGCAGATGTTACTTTGACCTAGAAAAAAAAAAAAAGAACCCCACACGAAACTAAGAAAAAAACAGACGTGCGTTAAACACCTCACACGCCGTAGTGCAGCGCGCGCAGGCTGGACTGTGAGGATTCGTCACGCGGTGCGCCGCCACGCTAGCTGCTTTACCTCTGTGGTAGAGCTCCAGCAGTGTTTCAGCAGATCCTAGCAGGAGGGACCAGACCTCGTCCTCCTCCAGGGGACCTCCTCTAGCCTCCAGCACCTCGGCTAGGGTCACAAACGTGCTGCTCATGCTGCAGGCTCCAGGGACACACTCCTGTGGGAACAAGCACACAAGAAGTAGCACACTGAAGACAGATGGAGACAAGGTGGGTGGTGATAGGATGAAGGAGAATGTGCATCACTGGTATGGATAATAGACCAAGATGACACGTGGCAGCTTCCTGTGAATTACCTGCACTACCAACGTAAAAAATGTAAAAAATGTAAATCTACAGAAAATGCAAAGCACAAAATAACTATTACAGGGAAGCCATAGTAAAATACTGAACTTAAAAACGATGAATTTAAAGTGACAGGCATGTTTGAAAGTTTCTGCAATGACTGAATGTAGCCTGCCAGAAGCATTATTTTAAACATTATATGGTTCTTTCTGGAGATTTACAGTCCCATAAACGATTGATACAAATAAATAAACAATCGATCTATTGTTGTTTTCTGATCCATAAATGTGTATGGTGTAGTTAACTCCCTAAATAATCAGAACTCAGGTGAGGCAGCATTTATTTGTGTGTGTGTGTGTGTGTGTGTAGATACACTAGTGCCTTTCCTGAGAAACAAACAGTTGTCTTCTTACATCTTTGACCTTATGACCTAATATTTGACCTAATGTCAGTTCTAGCCCTACAAAAGCACTTAAAAAGACAGTTAAAGATATGTCCACCATTATTTTCCCAGCTTTAACATGTTACTGAATTTAATAAATAACATTTCATTTAATAAAATATATTAGATGTCAGCAGACACCAACAGGGGATAGTTAAATATTTCCAAAACAAAAATGTTGCTTTAAACTCCAGTAAAATTAATTAAGAAGGACTTGTGACGTTACACGCTAATCAGCAGCGTCTCCTTTTGCAGCTACATTAATCACTGGCACAGTGCAAACCTGACCCCTGTAATGTTAATGGTATAAACACTTTCTAAATGCTACGTAATACTAAAGGAATAATAGGAAGTAAGATAATGCATCGTTTAAACAGAATTAAGAACAGATACGTTTTATATATGTAGAGTTCGAGTCACCAGAAAAAAAAACAATAAAAGAAATGTCATAAAGGTTAGTCTATATTAGGTTTAAGCAATTCACATAAACTTTCTTTACCTTGTTGCATTCGATATCTGTTAAAGATCCTCCGATGTTGTCAAAAGAATGTAGGCTACTCACAAATTCATTAATCTGAAAGATTTTTAGCGTTTCGTTTACCTTCTGTTACCAAGCACAGCTAATCTTTCAGCCCATAGCTGTCATACCTCCTGTGGAGTATTGCAATTTTACAGATAATGATTTATGAATTAAGCATATAAACATATACATATGTATATCCCGTGGTATGGTCTTCGACTTCTATTTTATTCACCTCAGATCGGCACTGTACTGTTCAAAGCCATAAATACTCAATTGGATTAACACAGGCGGTTTGACTGCTACAGGTCAGAAGAGGAACTGCAGTGTGGAGTGAGTCGCGCGAAATTCAGAGCGCGGAAACAAGTCTTTATTTCTCTTCTCTAACTCCATGATTTTAAATATTTTCCCTTTTTTATTCCCTGTAGCTCTTGAATTTCTGTGTAGTCATATGTCCTATGTATATGTGTGTGTGTGTGTGTGTGTGTGAGAGAGAGAGAGAGAGTTTGTAGGAAACAAAGCTAACGTCATCAAAAGAATTGTCAGTAGGCTAGTTTGTCAGTCTTTTATTATGATAAAACGTGAAAATAGTCCAAAAGACAACATTATTATTATTATTATTATTATTATTATTATTATTATTATCACTGTAGCCTTCGGTCAGTAAACGGTCGGTTTTCTAATAGATGCTTTTGTTGGCTACGAATCGGTGTATGATGTCACGGAAACGTGGCGATTGTGTGATGTGACGTAGAACACATGTCGCTTGAGGTGCATGCAAGGCCTGTCAGTGGAAGGAAGCGTTGTGTGTGTGCGGTGAGGTCATGTTTTTTTAGCCGAACAACAAAATAACCGTTATTAATCATCGCCGAAGGCTTCGACCACAAGATACTGAGGAATTCTGACACAGAGGAGGCTATTAAGATAGGAATAAGGGAATTATTCGAATTGAATTCACAGCAGGTAAGGCGTTTGAAGTCGCTTAGACATGGTATTGTTTGGCTGTGGGGGAGGGTGTTTGCATGCAACACTGCTGTTTTTATTTCCGATGATCCGACAACGTAGCAGGTTTTCGGGGTGGAATAATTGGCGTCTAACGTGTCTGAACGCCGTAGGCTGCACTGGTGAAAGAGAGGATCTGGAGACCGTTTCGACTGGGTACAGTGGTTTGTTTTCGGGCCAGCTACGCTAAATGACAAGCTGCTAACGGTGCTGTTCATGCAGCTTCCAGCCGATAGCTCAAGATCTTATCGTTGCGATCTTTGGATGGGAATCAGCGTTCAGTGTAGCGCCATGGTTAATGCGGCGTGGGGCAGCCGGATGAGGTGTAGCTGCCTATGAAAAATGTTCGCAAAATAGGTGGACTGTCTATTAAAGTCTGCACGGTAAGGGTTGAACGGACGACATAGCTAAGGCTGTGCTCTTCCAACACAGTGCGTCTACATGCATCATCAATAAAACAAGAAATTATTGATTTATTGAACATCTCGTTAAACGTATTTCGATGCTCAGCTGCTGCATTGACGAGTACGAGGTGGTTTTGCACCTGCTGGACCGCAAGTACATTATATGTGTGCCTTTTTGACTAAATGTTGCCTTCATACTTACATTACAGATTACAGATTTTCAAATGAGGCAATTCTTGATTTTATGTTGAGGTTGTCAGATCAAGCTGTACGCGAGTACACTTATCAAATTGAGCTAGTTTTTTTTTTTAAAAAAAGGACTCCTCAGCCCTCTTGTGGCTGTATGTACTTTGGTAGTTTAGCTGAACTGTTGGTTTTGCATGTTTTGACAAGTACATGAACATAAAGTACTTAAAACCTTTCTCTTCTACAACTTGAAATGGCATTTTAGGACAAGTGATTTGTGAATATTAAGGTCTTTTATGCCTGCTTTCTGAGTACAGCCTCTTGTTTGACAAATTTGTTTGTTAACCAATATACACACAAAAAATGAGTTGTTGGTTTATTTCAGTGGTTTGAATTACTTCCCAGGACAGCACAGATTTTCTGTATTGCAAAAGATTATGCTAACACAGTTTCACTTTAAAATTTTGACAGAATGTATTATAATCTTTTGCCATGGATTTAAAATATTGTTTGTTCATATGTGACAATAAGGCTTAAAATTATAGTAACTAATTTTAGTTTTACTATGGGGGCTATATTTAATATACCATTTGATATGTGATAATATTGTGCTATCTTGTTTCTACATTTGGTAAAGGTGTTATGCAGAAGAAGCAATAGCTTCTTTCTTGCATGCTTGCAGTCTTGGCTTATTTACATTTTTTTATTCCTTCCTTTAAAGCCATTGTGTTAAATAGCGATCAGTTTTGTTTTGGCAGTGTTTGTTTCATAATGCAACCTATGAATTGTCCAACATATTTATATAAAGGATGTGTTTCTCTTTTATAGCTCTGTTCTGCATGTTATGGTCAGTTTTCTGTTGTTATGGCTGTGATAAAAAAAACAACTAAAGACATAAAGCAGTCCTTGTCCGTTCTGAGCTGTTCTTTTGTTTGCTTCAGAAACCGAATATTTGTCTCAACTACCAAACTGTACCACTGTCCTGAAGCAATCATTCAACAGAGCTGCATTTAGAACATCTGAATTGTCACTGTTTTTTTTTAAAAAAGGTCTGATGGTCACAATGTCTGTTTCCTGCTCTTTCATTGTTTGTGGTCCAGGTCCATAGACATCTGTACTGTATGAATGCCCAGACATCGGTTTGTGAGGACCTCATCATGAATAAAAACAAAAAGGAAAAGGAATTCTACAGTATAGATGTGGGGGATTCGACATTCACTGTTCTGAAGCGCTATCAGAATCTAAGACCGATTGGCTCTGGAGCACAGGGAATAGTCTGGTATGTGCTTGGAGACCCAGTACTGCAGTGCAACACAAGTCAGTCACCAGGTGTGAGCATTTGTTGACCTGTATGTCCTTATTCCCTTGTATAGTTCAGCATATGACCACAACCTTGAAAGAAATGTTGCTATTAAGAAACTGAGCAGGCCCTTCCAGAACCAGACGCATGCTAAACGAGCATACAGAGAACTGGTGCTAATGAAATGTGTCAACCATAAAAATGTAAGTCTCTCTGATACATAATATGGGCTTCAGTTCTGTGGGGGAATTAAATCACTGTTTATTCACACATTTTTATAGGTTATAGTTGATGCTAAAACAATCTAATTCTTTTTTTTTATATTTACTAATTCCAGATTATTGGCCTCTTGAATGTTTTTACGCCACAGAAAACGTTAGAGGAATTCCAGGATGTGTGAGTATTCTGCAAAAATGCCAACAATCTTCAGTGACTGGATACATGTTCTGTGGGTGGCTGTGACCACAGGCACAGTTACCCCCTGCTCATCATTCTGTCCCTCTCTTTCCTTTCTCTCGCCCTCATACTACCCCCACCCACCTCCTTCTCTCTAACACACGCACTCCCCCCCCCCCCCAACACCCTCCTTTGCCCCTCCCTGCCCCCCCCCAAACCCGGCGGCAGTTACCTAGTAATGGAGCTGATGGATGCCAACCTCTGCCAAGTCATTCAGATGGAGCTGGACCACGAGCGGCTATCCTATCTGCTGTACCAGATGCTGTGTGGCATCAAGCACCTCCACGCCGCGGGGATCATCCACAGGGTCTGTGCTCGCTCTCCTAAACAAGAGCCGATGGCCATACAGAGCAGGCGCTGCACCGAGGGTGAAAAAAAAAGCTTAATAATCAGTTACGGTGGGGGCAGTAGGAGGGGCTTCGCTTCCCAGAGTTGAGCACAGACAGCTCGAGTGCCTCGTCCTGCTCGCTGCCGCTGACTGCATTGCGCTGCTGAGGTGGCGACGTGCTGAGAGGATCAAGGAGGCTGTCCCGTGTAACCAGTTGACATCCATCCCACACAAGCAGGGCACGCGTATCGATCCTTTAGCATGATGAGGTATATTTTTGGTGTCGGAGGAGGGTTTGCAGGAGGTTCCGTGTCGTAGCAAGGTCATCCTGGTGATCTGTGTTTAATGAGTGCCTTCATGTATGAAAATCTAATGGGTGAATTGATTGGATTGGATTGGATTAGGCGATTCTTATGTTTCTCTCACTGTAGGAGGATAAGCAGATAGAGGATTAAGATACGGTTGTGTTGCAGCCCCAGAAGGACAAACGGACTGGATAACATGTTCTTAGCTATTTCAGTATAATGGCCATGAAGCTCAAAACCAAATACTTTCAGAGACATAATATCTTAAGCAGCTCAAAGCAAACCATCTTATGTTTAAAATATTGAGCCATGTACATATATGCTACATTGTTTGCAGTTAATGTCCTTTAATACTGCTTATATCTGTGATTTTAAGGTGTAATAAAGGTTATACTGCTTATATGTGGGATTTTAAGGTTTATTAAAGGTTATACTGATTATATATGGGATTTATAGGTTTATTAATTTGTCCTTAATTTAAAAGCACTTAAAGTCTTAAAGAATTATTAGCTGTTGCCAATGTTTATGCTGCAGTGTGAGTATGAGGATAGTAGTGGTTTATTAGCCCAGTTTCCTTTTATATTAATAAGAACAATCATCAGAAAAACCCAGGGATTAATATGCACGAGTTGATCTGTACCAGTCGCTTTGAGCTACTGGATGAAAACAGGCCTCTCTTATGTATGTACACAACTGCTACCTAATTTTAAATGCAGCAAATACAAATGCTCCTTTGACCCTTGCAGGACCTGAAACCGAGTAACATTGTAGTCAAGTCGGACTGTACCCTAAAGATCCTGGACTTCGGATTGGCCAGGACAGCAGCCACTGGTTTGCTAATGACGCCATATGTGGTGACCCGCTACTACAGAGCCCCTGAAGTCATCCTGGGAATGGGATACCAGGCCAATGGTCAGTGCCGCTGACAAGCCACAGAATGCCTAGCTGGCGTTTCTTACGAATGCCTGACCGCAAACCTCATCCTCATCTCACACTTCTCATTTCATGCCTTTATTGGCCACTCCTTTGCTTTTATTAATCGGACAGTTTTATGGGACGGCTGCGACGTAAGAACTTTGTTGAAAATGCGGCCCTTGTAGTGCAGCTTTAGTTTATTTAAATCGGTGATGTGTATGAATGACATTGAAGCCGCATAACTAACTAACAACTTCTGCTTCTTGCTGGTTTGCTGCTTAACCGTCTCGTCTCCTTTCCCTCTGCTACAATCAATTAGTGGACATTTGGTCTGTGGGCTGTATTTTGGCAGAAATGGTTCGTCACAAAATCCTTTTTCCTGGAAGGGACTGTATCCTTGTGCTGCTCCCTGTGCTTCATGTGCATTGTGTGGAAATATTTATAGAAGCAAAATGTAGAAACCATTTTATCCATCTGTTTTCAGATTATCTGTTTTCTTGTCAAATGACATTTAATAGAACGCCTGTCTAACGCTTCCATGTGCAGCGATACCCGTGTTTGTTCCGGCTGGAGACACACTTGCTACACCCCTGCTAGACCTGTACTTTGTTATATGTGCTGCTTTTTGCCATCTGTGGTTTTCCATGGGGGTCAAGTAGACCATGGTTCTGTGGAGGGTGTTAATGAAGTCTAGATGAACTCAACCCTGCTGTTGCTTAAGTCTGGACCACAGAGGGTTAACAAGTGTTGAAGAGGAGTTGAAAATACCCATCAGAGCTCAGATGCAGTATGTATCACATGGACAGTGCTAATGCAGTCTATATTTTGGCATAGTGGTCCAAGTACTTGAACTAAATATGGTTGTTTAAACGTATTGAAGACAGCCAAACCAGGAATGGGGCCATAGCTATGTAGAAACCTCACATGGAAGCAGTTAGATTAAGGATTATCTGTACGATTTTGGAAAGATACTGACGACACTTGCATGCTCATTACTTTTGCCCTCACTCGCTGTCTTTCATCTCATTCCTGTCTTTCCTGTTTTATTTATTTATTTATTTATTTTAGTTATGCTTGCGTGTTGCATGCTAATTTCATATTCATTTAATTTTTTCAGTTGATGTCTGGTCTGTTGGCTGTATCATGGCTGAAATGGTCAGAGGTCGTGTGTTGTTTCCAGGCACTGATCGTATCCTTATCTGTCTGTGGTTGATCAGCCATCTTGTGCCATTCTCTTGTTTTCCACATCACATCCAACACTACAGACATTTTATGTAAAGGATGGACCTAAATCTGATTAGCAGATCAAACAGTAGCATTTCACAAGCAACAGTGACTGATTTCAGATGTAAATCGGCCTCCGTTGACTGTCTTGTTCATCGTTAACGACAGGACTGTGTGTGAGCGTTCGGCGTCTCGTTCGGTGCCGCCCCGCGCTTCATTCCCGTGTGTAGGAAGCTCTTTTCTGTCTTCTCCGTCCCAGACTTGCCGGTCCCCTTTTCTGCCGTCCTTGTTTATGAGCATTGCAGTGTTCTTTCTTAACCACGTCCTCTGAAGATATTGATCAGTGGAACAAAGTCATTGAGCAGCTGGGAACCCCATCCCAAGAGTTCCTGATGAAACTCAACCAGTCTGTGAGGACGTATGTGGAGAACCGGCCTCGCTATGCTGGATATAGCTTTGAGAAGCTCTTCCCCGACGTCCTCTTTCCTGCCGATTCAGAGCATAACAAGCTCAAAGGTGAGTTGTAAGTTACGTCGAACAACTCTGTGAGTAGTTGTTATTGGGGGTTTTGATATCTGTACTTCAGGGCACTGTAAAGTATACAGATAGTCCTGCAGCGTCCTGCTGTCTTGAAAGCTTTTTGTAGTGCTGCTTCAGGCATCTGAATGTACAAGCATGTGATGAGCCTTGTGCCTGCGTGGAAAGGTGCCCTTGACTCATTGTGTATATCTGCTGTGTTTTAGCGAGCCAGGCCAGGGATCTGCTGTCCAAAATGCTGGTAATAGATGCTTCCAAACGGATCTCTGTGGATGAAGCACTCCAACACCCCTACATTAATGTGTGGTATGATCCGGCGGAGGTCGAAGCAGTGAGTACACACAAAACGCACATTAACACACATTCAAACACCTACGCACAGTATTAAACCATTGCTGTCTAGTAAAGAAGCTAAATGTGTTTCTGTTCACCATTTGTTCTCGAGTGTGTGTGTGTGTGTGTGTGTGTGTCTGTGTGTGGTTCCTGTCATCCACCTGTGTTGTCATTTTGTTCAACGCCAATGCAGAAATACAAAATTGAAATCAATTCCTATTGGTGCCACTTAGCAGTCTGAACACTAAGATATTTATTTAGTCAGTACTATTAAACTCATCACTTGTTTGTAATAATAAAAAGTGGAACCATGTGAAACCTTAAGGCTCAATGTGTCATGGTGTAATGATACTATATTACATTCACAGGCCATAGCAGAATTATATGATTATTCACTATAGCAAAATGTGTGATCACAAATCACAATGTTCACATGTATGCCCGAAAACTAAAATGTATTATTTTCATATCTGTAGTGAAAGATTCAAAGCCCTTAGCTTCTCTCTGTCTCCCTCCCTCTCTCTCTCTCTCTCTCTCTCCTTCTCTCCCTCCCTCTCTCTCCCTACAGCCCCCTCCAGTGATCACTGACAAGCAGCTGGATGAGAGGGAGCATACAGTGGAAGAGTGGAAAGGTGCCAGCAGCTTCTATTCGATTACACCATTAAAGTTACTGTGTGAAATCTGATGCGGTGGATGGTGCCAAAGGTTCAGTGTGAATATCGCTCTGCTCACACGAGTCTGTCCGATGAAGTCACCTGAAAAGTGTTAATGACCCCCTTAGGCATGTTCGAATGGCTTACGCTTGTTACTTAATTTAGAAAAGATGGTCATTTCTTTCGACTCACATTGGGAACATGTGCAATGACGAGCGCTTGCTTCCATGACGTGTCCATTTCTCTCTCTCTCTCTCTCTCTCTCTGTATCTGCGTCTGCATCATTGTGCATCAGAATTGATTTATAAGGAAGTACTGGACTGGGAAGAGCGGATGAAGAATGGTGTGATACGAGGTCAGCCCCCTCCTCTAGGTTAGTTCAACTGGTTTCTTCTCAAGTGTAAGTCTGTGCTGTTGGGAAAGGTGAGTGCTGTTATTGTAACGCAGTGCGTATGAACTGGCTGTGCACCCCACCCCCTCAACTTTGAACAGGCTGCCTGTACCTGTCAGCCTGTACCTGTCAGCCTGTACCTGTCAGCCTGTACCTGTCAGCCTGTACCAGTTAGCCTGTACCTGTCAGCCTGTACCTGTCAGCCTGTACCAGTCAGCCTGTACCAGTCAGCCTGTACCTGCCAGGCTGTACCAGTCAGCCTGTACCTGCCAGGCTGTACCTGCCAGGCTGTACCTGCCAGGCTGTACCTGTCAGCCTGTACCTGTCAGCCTGTACCTGTCAGCCTGTACCTATCAGCCTGTACCAGTCAGCCTGTACCTGCCAGCCTGTACCAGTCAGCCTGTACCTGTCAGCCTGTACCTGTCAGCCTGTACCTGTCAGCCTGTACCAGTCAGCCTGTACCAGTCAGCCTGTACCAGTCAGCCTGTACCTGCCAGGCTGTACCTGCCACCTGTACCCAGGCTGTACCTGTCAGCCTGTACCTGTCAGCCTGTACCAGTCAGCCTGTACCAGTCAGCCTGTACCAGTCAGCCTGTACCTGCCAGGCTGTACCAGTCAGCCTGTACCTGCCAGGCTGTACCTGCCAGGCTGTACCTGTCAGGCTGTACCTGTCAGCCTGTACCTGTCAGCCTGTACCTGTCAGCCTGTACCAGTCAGCCTGTACCTGCCAGGCTGTACCAGTCAGCCTGTACCTGCCAGGCTGTACCTGCCAGGCTGTACCTGCCAGCCTGTACCTGTCAGCCTGCCTGTAGCCTGTACCTGTCAGCCTGTACCTGTCAGCCTGTACCAGTCAGCCTGTACCAGTCAGCCTGTACCAGTCAGCCTGTACCAGTCAGCCTGTACCTGCCAGTCACCTGTACCAGCCAGCCTGTACCTGCCAGGCTGTACCTGCCAGGCTGTACCTGCCAGGCTGTACCTGTCAGCCTGTACCTGTCAGCCTGTACCTGTCAGCCTGTACCTGTCAGCCTGTACCTGTCAGCCTGTACCTGTCAGCCTGTACCTGTCAGCCTGTACCTGTCAGCCTGTACCTGTCAGCCTGTACCTGTCAGCCTGTACCAGTCAGCCTGTACCTGTCAGCCTGTACCAGTCAGCCTGTACCTGTCAGCCTGTACCTGTCAGCCTGTACCTGTCAGCCTGTACCAGTTAGCCTGTACCTGTCAGCCTGTACCTGTCAGCCTGTACCAGTCAGCCTGTACCTGCCAGCCTGTACCAGTCAGCCTGTACCTGCCAGGCTGTAACTGTGGGGCTGTACCTGTCAGCCTGTACCTGTCAGCCTGTACCTGTCAGCCTGTACCTGTCAGCCTGTACCAGTCAGGCTGTACCTGTCAGCCTGTACCAGTCAGGCTGTACCTGCCAGCCTGTACCAGTCAGCCTGTACCTGCCAGCCTGTAACTGTGGGGCTGTACCTGTCAGCCTGTACCTGTCAGCCTGTACCTGTCAGCCTGTACCAGTCAGGCTGTACCTGCCAGCCTGTACCAGTCAGCCTGTACCTGCCAGGCTGTAACTGTGGGGCTGTACCTGTCAGCCTGTACCTGTCAGCCTGTACCTGTCAGCCTGTACCTGTCAGGCTGTACCTGTCAGCCTGTACCAGTCAGGCTGTACCTGTCAGGCTGTACCTGTCAGCCTGTACCTGTCAGCCTGTACCTGTCAGCCTGTACCTGTCAGCCTGTACCTGTCAGGCTGTACCAGTCAGGCTGTAACTGTGGGGCTGTACCTGCCAGGCTGTAACTGTGGGGCTGTACCTGCCAGGCAGTACCAGTGCATGTTCATTGTGTCTAACTCACCTCTGTATTTCTCATAGCACAGGTGCAGCAGTGATTAATGGCTCCCCTCAGGCGTCCTCCTCGTCCTCCACCAACGACGTGTCCTCCATGTCCACCGAGCCCACCATGACCTCCGACACAGACAGCAGCCTGGAGGCCACAGCCGGACCCCTGGGCTGCTGCAGATGACTATCACCGTCTCCTGGAGCCGCTGTGTGTGTGGCATGGTATCAAATTTAAGCCGGTCAAATTGCTTCTCTAAATGCCAGGTATGACATTTGCTTCCTCTCTAAATGCCGCAAATCATTCTTTTTTTTTTTTTTCTTATTTATTTCTTTGGAGTAACCTCCCTTAGCTACTGAATGTGGGAAGTTTTGATATGCTCACTCAGTTCTTCTTATTTTATAAGCTTGGAAAAAGCATTTTGCCGTATTGTGATCGAGTGATTTTAAAGATGATCTGTAAAGACTAAATTGTCAATATATTTTTTAATTTTTTGCTTTGAGTGGACATTTGACTGGATGTTATTTTTTCTTTTGTGGGACATTTGAGTGACAAATGTCTAGAAACAAGCTTCAAGTTGGTATTTTGAATATTCAGATACTGATGTAAAAATATTAAATAGTGTACAAATTGATATCAGTGTAGTATAGTTATTTAATTTTTGTTTTATTATTTTTATTTATTTTTTTGTGCGGAAAACCAGGATTATTTCTGGTTGGTGTTCTCCATTATTCTTGCCCAGAATGCTTTTATTTTTGTTTTGTACAAATTTGTTACTGCACATTGTCATTCATAACATCAAAAATATTTTTATATATATATTGGTTATTTTATTAGATTGCTTTTGTCCTTTGGTTTCTGCTGCTGTTGAATTTTTTTGATTGATTGTGATATTCAGATATTGTACATTCTTGTGTTGCATTCAATCTAATAATGAATGTCATTTTGAATAAATGCTGATAATTTTGGAGTCTTAGTACTGAAAAAGCTACATAAAGACAATTGCAACACTAGTTACAATTTATTTTCTTTTTATCCATTATTTGGCTGTTTTCATTTTACAGGTAGTTGCACCCAGTTTCCTAGACTCAGCTCAGTATATTGTATGAAATGTAGTTCTGAGTCTGTCCATGTTGTGAGAGTGGTATCTTTCTTCTCCTGTCAAGAATAAGTGCGTTCTCATTTTTGTATGCGAAGTGCTCATGGTTTCTACACTGTCACAATATGTAATTATTTATTTTTGTGAAATGAACCCAGATAGAAATAATTAATTTCCAGATCCGTTAAAGCTGTTTTTATTTATATTTTTATTAGGTATGAGGTTTGTAATGGAAGGTGTGGTAAGTAAATGTGCAGTGTTAAGTGTGTATGGTGTGTGTATGTGTGTATGCGTGTGTGTAGTCTGGATTTGGAGTGGCTGTACATGTTAACATACTGCACTACAAAAGTAGTGCCCCTTAATTTATAAATGCCTGGTATAAATCACGTGAATCCCAACCTCCACCATTTCTTTCCCCCTCTTCCTAAGTACGAGCTTGTAAATAATCTGATGTCTGTTAAGGTTACGAATGTCTCACACACTGGAGGTTTAGCCTGTGATTTTTAAAACGGTTTCTTAAAAAGAAAATCCCTCAAACAGATTTTGGTTTTCTGACCTTTCTGATTTGAAGTGCTCTTATTAGCGAAATTGATGACCCTAAATGACTATTTTGACTATATTCTGACTATATTCTTAGCTGCAGTTATTTAATCTTAAACAAATGTTTAAAAGCAAACACTGGTATCCCTGTATTATGTTTGGCAGTAAACAGAATCGGCTTCAGTAGAATCTGACCTACCTCGTGCTGAACTCTTTATTGGATGCACATCACAACCCACATTTTTAAGAGCAGTATACTAATGTGACTTTAGTTTGTTATTTATTTTAAAAAAGGCTTCGTTGTTACAACGATAACAAATCTAGTGTTTTGTGTGTTTGGTTAGTATGTCTGGATAGTCTGATTCGGTGTGTTGTTTATTCCATGTGTATGATGGACATTAGTTGGGCGTCTGGTCCTATGGATTATTTGTCTGTTTTCAGTTCTTATATAAAAACATTTCACTGCTTCCCCTGATGGAAACTGCACCTCTGTCATTTCTGTTATTTCCCCTCAAAGATAGTTATAGCCTAAAGGAATTATGTGTAAGACCATGTACTGCAGATTTTGGTTAATTTAATGAAGACTCAACCTAATATCGGGCAAAAAGGTGGTGTAGCACCCTTTACCGACCACATTTTTTTAAAGGTAGAAAAAGTATGAGTGAAATTGGGTAATAAAGCTCCATTGATTAGCGTAACTAGTTTATAGATAATAGGCATAATTTATTCATGCTTATAATAATGAAGCCTAATTTAAACATGCAAATCTTACACATGGCTCCTTTTGTCACCCGTGTGGTTGGAGAAAAGTCCAAATGCCCTGAGCGCTTGTGTTCTGATGGTGCTGGTACCTAATGCTCCAGCCTGTACACGCCACGCAGAGTGACATGCCAGCAGGGTGCACTGAATTTCAACAGTGTTGTAACCACTGGAAATAAAAAAAAAAGAATAAAACAAACAAAATTTGAGTCTAGTAGTTCACTTCTGTCATTAGATCTTGTACTGGGCACAGTTTGTTCCAGATGCAGATTATGTAAGCGATATTCTGTTTGCATTTCCAATTGTGGTTCTATTAAATTTTGGTAATAAATGTGTATAGTCCGTATTAAAGTCTCTATTACTGAATGTACTTTATAGTTGTTTCAGTGTATATAATAATGATGACATTGGACAGTGACATCTCATCACACTGCTAATGTCATCTGGCCTGTGGTGATGTTTCTATTGAGAGGTTCTGTATGATAACATGACTTTTGTTTGCAGTGATATTTTATTTCCAGTGATCAATGATATGAAAGCAGAACCCATTTCAAAGACCTCTACTTTGGCACTTTCATGATGAGGAATTAACCACAAGAACAGTTTGAAGCATCCACAAACAGATCACAGTCATAGACTTTCTACTACAATTCACGGTCAAGTATATAATATCATTCATAATCATTTCCAACAACTATCAGAGAGACAGTATGTCTAATCAGTGTGTGTTTTGGGGGTTTTTATTTATTATTTATTTTTTATTTAATTTTCTTTATTTTTAAGAAATGCCACCTGAGAAATAAGTTATACAGTAAATAGCAATAAATAGTTCTGTTAATCATGGCAACCTCAGTGGTCTAAATGTTTTTTAAAAGGTAGCATACAAATTATTAGCTGCAGTTGTTTTATGATGTTACCACTAATCTTGTCCTGAAAATGCTATTGCATTTTTTTTTTAATCATACTGCATATTAACCTTAAGATAAAGGGATTTGCCAAGGAAGATTTGTGTCATAACAGTCATTAACTACGCAATAAATTGTTTGTCTTTTATGCCACGAGGACATTATGTGAAGCCTGGAGCCTGTTTGAGATCACCGGTTTCAAACTGAAGATTTTAAAGACCACGAAGAAGATTGTGCAGAAACTATGACATGTGTAGTTGAGAGTTGGCATGAGATAATAATAAATGCCTCCGCTATGGTTAAGCAGTATTTTCAATACCATGCATCAACGCAAAAGGCACTGAGCGAAGTAATGTGCCTCGTGGAAAGCACTGACCAATCACATCGATGGCGAACACTCAGGGAAGTCATGCTTTGGTATTACTTGTGCAAACTTGATGTGAGGCCAGTGAGGGGCCAGTGAAGGTAATAACTTAAACATAAAACAGACTGAAGACGGGGCAAACTAAAGTTGCTACACATGATCAAGTTGCTGTAACAAAACAGCACAAAATTATCTCCGAATACCCATGATACATGAGCAAAGAGATGTAAAGTTCCCTTTAGAACACTGGCTTTACATGTCTAGTGTCACATTTTGCTTGTCCTTGCTCCTGAACTCAGATCCCCTAACGTGGAGAAGAACTCCTCCATCTCGCTCTGCAGGAGACGGTTGCGTTTCTCGCCATCCTCGCGGGCCCGCTCCGAGTTGCGCAGTTTGATCTCCAGCATCCTGTATTTCTTCTTCTCCTGCTCTAGCTCCTCGTCTAGCCTGGTGACTTGCTCGTGCAGACAGGCGCTCGACTCTTCCAGTCTGTCAGGGCAGGGCATGAGGTGAAAGGTCACACAATTGCTCAGGCATGCATTGAAAAATGATTGTAATCACCATGGTGTCCTGTATACAGCACTCCAAAATATTTACAATTATTACAAATACCTACCTTACCCCACTTTATTAGGGACTCTGGTCTTTTTAGGCCATTTTATCTGCTATATGCCAATTGTGACATTGTAGTTTTGCTACTCTGCTTTTTATTGGTCTGTGAGGGCTTCTCCTGAGCACCCTTGGTAGGGAGCATAAGAACACACCAGCCACTGAGGACACAATAGCCCCCTTTCTGCATACTGCTGAACTCACAATTTTACCCAAATGTCTCTATATTACCCAAACAATGCATCCAAATTTGCACACAAGCGTTTGGCTGACCTCTCTCACTGTATCCAGTTGCTGCCAGTAAACCCTTCCACATAACACAGGATTCCTTTGCAACTGCTGCCCCCTGTGGCTCCTGCTAGAATAGCAACAACTTAATCTGATCAGGCATACAGGTATTCGATCTCCCCCTGTGAAACCCATGAGCACTCTTCCCACTTACTTTCGTATTTGGGATTCATAATGGATCTTCTGCTTCTTCAGCTCATCCTTCAGCTCTATCACCAGGCTGCTAAGCGCGTGCGACTTGTCCTCGGCGTCCGCCGCCGCGTGCGCGTGACCCTCCGCGTGCGCGTGACCCTCCGCGTGCGCGTTCTCACAGCACCCTGCGCTGCTCACGCACAGCTCCATCCCTTCGGCGCTCTGGGTCACCTCCGCCGCCCTCAGTCCCGCCCGGGCCTGGTCCGAGCCCGCCTCCGACCACTCGGCCCTGCCGGAACTCAGCCCGGATGGGTCGCTGCCCACCGACTCGCCCACCGATATCTCGCAGGAGGACGTGGACCAGGGCCCGCTGGCCACGCTGGGCACGCTCAGGCTGGACGAGGTCACGTTGTCGTAGGTGGAGAGGCGGTGCGAGAGCGGCGAGTCCTTGCCCACGCGCTCCCCCGAGGACGTGCGGCGGTGGCTCCGCAGCGAGGAGAGTCCGTTCATCAGCCAGTTGCCGCTGGCTGGCAGGCTGGACACGTCCACGGACGAGCCGCCGAGCTTGGCCGGCTGTGCGCGCACCACGCTTCCTTTGAAGGTGCACTTCCAGGACGAGAGGGTCCTGGGCTGCTTGCTGGGGCTGACGGCCAGAGTGCCTTTCGCCTGCGACGGCGGCCTGGCGCTGCCCGGCACGGCAGGGTTCGTATCCAGGGACGCGGAGCTCCCGCACGTGGCGTCGGCAAGGCTGGAGGCGGGACTGGAGGAGGGGCAACGCTGGATTTCCTCCTCCGAGAGCCATCCCACTGTGCTGCGCTGGCCAATGGCTGGAGCCTGTCCCTCCTCGCTGGACACGTGGGACTGCACGTCGCCATAAAGCCTCTCCTGCTCACTGATCAGCAGCGTCATGAGGTGCTGCACCTGTGACGTTCCTGTCCAGGGGACACAAGATGTTAGTTCTGCACTGTCCAGGGGACACAAGATGTTAGCTCTGTACTGTCCAGGGGACACAAGATGTTAGCTCTGTACTGTCCAGGGGACACAAGATGTTAGCTCTGTACTGTCCAGGGTACACAAGATGTTAGCTCTGTACTGTCCAGGGGACACAAGATGTTAGCTCTGTACTGTCCACGGGACACAAGATGTTAGTTCTATACTGTCCAGAGGACACAAGATGTTAGTTCTGCACTGTCCAGGGGACACAAGATGTTAGCTCTGTACTGTCCAGGGGACACAAGATGTTAGCTCTGTACTGTCCAGAGGACACAAGGTGTTAGTTCTGTACTGTCCAGGGGACACAAGATGTTAGCTCTGTACTGTCCACGGGACACAAGATGTTAGTTCTATACTGTCCAGAGGATACAAGATGTTAGTTCTGTACTGACCAGGGGACACAAGATGTTAGCTCTGTACTGTCCAGAGGACACAAGATGTTAGCTGTGTACTGTCCAGAGGACACAAGATGTTAGCTCTGTACTGACCAGGGGACACAAGATGTTAGCTCTGCATTGTCCACGGGACACAAGATGTTAGCTGTGTACTGTCCAGAGGACACAAGATGTTAGCTCTGTACTGACCAGGGGACACAAGATGTTAGCTCTGTACTGTCCAGAGGACACAAGATGTTAGTTCTATACTGTCCAGGGGACACAAGATGTTAGTTCTGCACTGTCCACGGGACACAAGATGTTAGCTCTGTACTGTCCAGAGGACACAAGATGTTAGCTCTGTACTGTCCAGGGGACACAAGATGTTAGTTCTGCACTGTCCAGGGGACACAAGATGTTAGCTCTGTACTGTCCAGGGGACACAAGATGTTAGCTCTGTACTGTCCAGAGGACACAAGGTGTTAGTTCTGTACTGTCCAGGGGACACAAGATGTTAGCTCTGTACTGTCCACGGGACACAAGATGTTAGTTCTATACTGTCCAGAGGATACAAGATGTTAGTTCTGTACTGACCAGGGGACACAAGATGTTAGCTCTGTACTGTCCAGAGGACACAAGATGTTAGCTGTGTACTGTCCAGAGGACACAAGATGTTAGCTCTGTACTGACCAGGGACACAAGATGTTAGCTCTGCATTGTCCGCGGGACACAAGATGTTAGCTGTGTACTGTCCAGAGGACACAAGATGTTAGCTCTGTACTGACCAGGGGACACAAGATGTTAGCTCTGTACTGTCCAGAGGACACAAGATGTTAGTTCTATACTGTCCAGGGGACACAAAATGTTAGTTCTGCACTGTCCACGGGACACAAGATGTTAGCTCTGTACTGTCCAGAGGACACAAGATGTTAGCTCTGTACTGTCCAGGGGACACAAGATGTTAGTTCTGCACTGTCCACGGGACACAAGATGTTAACTCTGTACTGTCCAGGGGACACAAGATGTTAGCTCTGTACTGTCCAGGGGACACAAGATTTTAGTTCTGCACTTTCCACGGGACACAAGATGTTAGCTCTATACTGTCCAGGGGAAACAAGATGTTAGTTCTATACTGTCCAAGGGACACAAGATGTTAGCTCTGTACTGTCCAGGGGACACAAGATGTTAGCTCTGTACTGTCCAGAGGATACAAGATGTTAGCTCTGTACTGTCCAGGGGACACAAGCTGCTGGATCTCTACTGTCCAGGGATGATGTTTGCTTACAGTTCCTATGTATGGTTTGCCATGCATCTTAAGGCCCTAACACAGAATCAGCTAGCAGGTGCACCCAGTGTAATGTTCAGAACAATATGTACCAATGATCCCCATTAGTGTCTCAGAGCTAGTAATAGAGCTACTGCAGTACAGCATCATAGCAATTCCACACTGGAGCTTTAGATACGTCTCCAAACTTAGCTGAGATACATGCCCCCCCAGTCGGTAACACTGTCTTGCTGTCTATAACACTTGCGCTATTTATAACAACATTTAAATCATTGTATCTTTTCAGTTTTGAACAAAGACGACCACCATGTTGTTTGTCTTACCCTCCATCATCGTGACAGGGTCTTCGATTTTAGGTCTAAGAATATTTGGACCAAACACCGTTGCAAGATTCTGAACACTCATCTTATTTTCACTTGAGTGGGACTGAACTTCGTCCAAGAATCTAAAAAAAAGTGAAAAATACTGCTAAAGTTTTTTGTGTGTGATGTTTACACAGATTCCTACTCTCACTGTAAAACTACAGTGTGTACTGACTTACCTGCAAATGTATTTGAGCAGGTTGTAATTGGCCTGAGGAAGAGTTTTCACTTGCTTAGCTAGCTCGCTGAGTCCCTTATGAGGAATATGAAACAAAGGGACATGAAAATTTGAATTGAACACAAACTGTAAAGCAGAAATTAGCGGCGGTCTGCTCAGTGTGCACAGTCTTATGGACTGTACCAGTCAAGATTTGGACACACCCACTCTTGTTTATATTCTACATTAAAAAACACAGGGAAGGTATCAATCCAATGAAATACCAGTGAGATAATGCTGTTATAAACAAATACTGACTACTGACTATCTTCAAATAACTGTTCTTTTCTTTGGTGACAGCTTTGTTGTTTCCTTGGCGACAGCTTTCCCTTGGTGTTTTTGTTTGTTTGTTTGTTTTGCCCCCTAGGATGATTCTCCATCAGTCTGGAACTTTCTCACATATGCCGAGCACTTGTAGCGTGAGGAGCTAAAATTCTGAGAGAAAACTATTTGCCGAGGGTGCACACAATGCATCATTATGTGTGTATGTGTGTGTGTTTGATATGCAAATTAGTTCATACATAGGCTAGCACATTTCCCAAATTTCATTTGTCTAAGGAACAAATTTAAGCATAATGCATTTGAATAAAATGCCTTTGTTACTATTTATGTTCAAAATAAACAGGTGTGTCCAATTGTCACATACGTTTGGTACTGTACATCAGTGACCTGATGGCATTAGGGTGAGCTAAAGCAGTCTGACGTTCATCAGCTCTCTCACCACGTCCTCATCCTTGAGGAGGAGCTGGGCGCAGGTGAGGAAGTCCTCGTATTTGTTGAAGGGAATGACGGGCTCGGGCAGCTCCCTGAGATACAGCTTCAGCAGAGACGCCACCGTGTGGACATCGGTGTTACTGCAAGACGGAATTGCCAGGTTAGTACAAAACCAGGTCACGGAGTTCTTTTTCCATGTGATTTTGAGCCTTGACTTGTTAACACTGTCTGCATGTCAAATCTATTTTAGCTTCAGCCTATTTTATTATGGTGCATGTTCCTGTAGCTATGAAATCTGATGGGGCTGTTGTGTAGTTATTGGGGGGGGGGGGGGTGTGTGTGTGGTTATTTCTGATCCTTTTCCTACGGACAGAATTCACCCTCCTGAGGGAAGAAGGAAACTTTGACACTACAGAGATAAATATTCTCTGTCTGTCTATCCGCCCCTCTCTCTCTCTCTCTCTATTAGGTTTCTATGCTATTAAATGTAACTTATTTGATCTTGCCCTGGTAATAAACTCATTTGTGTATCCTAAATCCCACATATCCTAAAGCTTCCCAATGACTGTTCAATAACACAAAGCCAAATTGCTATATGACAATGAATGTTTGTGTAAACATTATTCACATCAGAATGACAGCTTCTCCTCCCTTACCGCCTTAGTTCTTCATTCATAAACGTTGTACAGATTTGTCCTGTTTGATCGATGTGTGACAGGCATCCTACCTGTCAAACTGAGGCTTGTCACCACAGTCGAACGCATCCTGGAGATCTTTGACTAAGTTTGCCTGTCCTGGCATGCGGAAGAGACCCTCTTCGTTCAGTCCCTGCTCCCGTATGAAGTCCACACACTGCTCCACCAACAGAGGCGCCAGCCGGGGACCGAACTTCCTCTCGTATTGCACCGTGTCCTCTAGATGCTGACCAAAGATCCCTATGGCAAAACATACGCGCAAGATCAGTTATGACACCAATAAACGCAAACGCGGCCTCACCTACGAAAGACCAGGAAGGAGTCTCGAGCAGAGCGCTGACCTTCTCCCCGCCATCCCCGGCCCGTGCGTTTCCTGCCAACGTGGAGCACAGCTGTGTGTCCTGAAAATACCGTCAGCCCAGGACGCACGAACAGACAAGACGCGCACAGCAGCGGAGCGCTAACCTCGGGCGCGAGATACATTACAGATCCGCGCAGGGCAGACATCCATGTCACACAGACCTACAGCAGTCTATGCACACATCCTGACTGAATGTTGTGGTTGTGCCCTTATTTGACACAGGAGAATTCGTTCTTCCGTCTCCCTCCATAGCAGCTGTAACTCAAGCTGGGAGAGTGTGGTGTTTCATGAGAGACAATGAGCCTCATGCACCCAGACGAACAGGTATCATCTTGCCTGTGATTGTTCCAGCCCATGTAAATAACAACAAGCTGTACGGCATCAAGCTGTGGTTATGGTATGTCTGTCAGCCACATACAGTCTCAGAATAAGTGGGAACTTAATTTGGAGTAACATGGAGGGTGCTGTGACGTGAATGGGTTATAAAGCCAACGTGGGTCAAATGTAGAAAATGACTGAGATCCTCCAACTCTTATCTTACAGCAAAGATCACATAGTAAATGTCAAGTATCCAAGGAAGCTTGTCATGGTTGCTGTAAGAACAGTGAGCTACGCTGTAGTACAGCACGATGGCCTGGCTCTTCTCCAGGGCGTAAGAGGTAATGCACAGAGTGACAGGTGCTGCTGTTTTAGCATGAATCCCATAATTCATGCGCTTTGTTACCCACACGCAGCCCTGTTAAATGGCAAGAGAGGAAGGCAGCGTAACCTCTTGGCTACACTCATCTGGTCTGTAATGCTACCTCAGATTTTGCCTCTGGGCTGTACAGAAAGTAGAAAATAACTTGACTGTTATTAACCGCAGAGTTGTAACACAATACCAGGTGACACGGGCATTTTGGCAGCAGGCTCCATGACTCGGGCTGTTATTTTAGTGCACTTGTGCTCCAGTTAAGGCATTTCTATCAGCAAAGCTGCAGATGATCTCATTGCATGCACCAGACCCAGCTGTCAGTCATCAGATCGTGAGCAGATGACTGTGTGTTAACATTTGACTGTTATCATATCCATTAACGCGTGGGAAAGAACAGAGAAGATGGAGTGTGAAAATGCTAAGGCTTGCTGTCCGTGCCCTGGTGTGTGTGTGTGTGTGTGTGTGTGTGTGTGTGTGTGTGTGTGATGTCTATGTGCACCCGCTGGTGTGTGTGATGAACGTACACGTACTGGCTTGTGTCTGATGAACACGTGTGCGTGTGCTGGTGTGTGTGATCAAGATGTGTGTGTGTGTGTGTGTGCGCGCTGGTGTGGGTGATGTAGATGTGTACATGACGTAGATGTGCGTGTGCTGGTGTGTGTGGTGTCCAAGTGTGGCTCTGGTGATTGTGATCATGGTACCTCCTCCAAAAGGAGCCCAGATGACACGCCGGATGGCTTTGACCCAATCCTCCATGTCATTCTGAGAGTTGGCCATAAGCAGCAGGGCCTCATGGCTCAGAGCTGATCTGTCTTTCTCTCCTGTACCGCCTAGCAAGAGACAGGGAGACACAACCGAACCAAGCAGTCAGATTTGTGCACAAGTTACACAGGCAAGTCCACAGGACTATAGCACTTTCAAATTTAGGTGAGCCATTGAATAATTGATCAAAAATAATGACCTTCTAACAGTATGACATCTGTGACACTTCAAATGCAAGATGAAAACTATGTATTAATAATAAGTATCAGTTCCCTTTAGATATCAAATAGATACTTTCTTCACGAATCATTTTAAGATTCATTAAACTTTAATAATTAATCCTTCTGATCGTTATTGCTTATTTAGAAAGTTGATCCGTTCAGTTCTATGTCTGAACAGCTGTATTTTTAACCAGCCTCAAATGATCCCTGAGGTAAGATCCATGAGATTGAAATTAAAATGCCGTTTTAAATAACACATACATAAAAATAAATTATATGAGCACTTTTAATGTATTATCTTGCAAAACAAAGCAATAAAGAAATAAAAACACACATTTGAACATATGCCACATGATGCATACACAGCATTAATGTGTTCTGTGAATCTGTATGAGCCTAGGTGTTAGGTAGACTGTAATAACTCAGACACTGTCACCAATATATGAATGATGAGCTGCATGAAAACGTGACGTTTGTCTGAACACCTGAGTCAGCATTATGGAAGGAACAAGCGCAACCCTATTCCCCAAACACACTCCACAAACTACATACGTGGCAACATTATAATTGCCTATATCCATATACAGCTGTTACACTAATCAAATTACTCTTGAAAATTACTCGTTCTGTCAAAGCATTGTTAAAACTGCCTGTGTGCAGCTGCATACAGAATACGTTAGCACGGCTTAGTTTGGTGCAGTTTGGTTAGTAACCACTAGATGGCAGAAACGTAAAAGGATTTCGAGTGTATTTCGAGAGCACTACAAATGAAAAATGACATCATCTAATTACACAACATGAACATCAGACAACACAACTGTGCACTTCTGTGTGCAAAAGTGTATGTAATGCAACAATACCCATACATACCCAACAATGTAAGTGGCAATGTGATTACAGATGGACAAATCAAGATTATAATACCGCCTGATTCTGATTACACTATATAACTTATGTATTTGAGTGTATAGATTCTATATACGTATAGCTGTAGAAGACTACTGTATAGCTTCAACCAGTATCTACTGTACTGCCCTTCTCAAAATTTTAGTCTAAGAAAACACGCTAACAGTTTATCATCTTTATCATTTCAATTCCATATCCTTCTTCTTACTTATTATCATTTATTCTGGGAAATGTAAATCTCATATAACCCTCCCCTGAAAGTGCAGTTTTATTGAACACTCACTGTGCATTCAGGGAGATTTGCACTCATGCTTATACGCCCAGAGGCTCTGAGGAACCTGGCTTTTGTCTGGTGTGGGTCTGTGTGAGATGACACACCCACGGCTCTCTGGGGAGGCTGCTGTGTGGCCTGCCGTGCCCACCAGGGGGAGCAGGAGAGGAAAGTGCAGGAACACAGGAACTGCACAACTCTTCTTGCTTTTATGATGCCACTAACCAAGAGCTTGAGGTTACACAGAGGAGATGCCAAACAAAGGCAGCAGAGGCAAACAGAGCAGTGGTGTCCTACTGAACACAGTGCACTACTGCTGAACACAGAACAGTGCAGTACTGCTGAACACAGAACAGTGCACTACTGCTGAACACAGAACAGTGCAGTACTGCTGAACACAGAACAGTGCACTACTGCTGAACACAGAATAGTACTACTGAACACAGAACAGTGCACTACTGCTGAACACAGAACAGTGCACTAATGCTGAACACAGAACAGTGCAGTACTGCTGAACACAGAACAGTGCACTACTGCTGAACACAGAATAGTACTGCTGAACACAGAACAGTGCACTACTGCTGAACACAGAACAGTGCACTACTGCTGAACACAGAACAGTGCAGTACTGCTGAACACAGAACAGTGCACTACTGCTGAACACAGAATAGTACTACTGAACACAGAACAGTGCACTACTGTTGAACACAGAACAGTGCACTAATGCTGAACACAGAACAGTGCACTACTACTGCACACAGAACAGTGCACTACTACTGCACACAGAACAGTGCACTACTGCTGAACACAGAACAGTGCACTACTACTGCACACAGAACAGTGCACTACTACTGAACACAGAACAGTGCACTACTGCTGAACACAGAACAGTGCACTACTACTGCACACAGAACAGTGCACTACTACTGAACACAGAACAGTGCACTACTACTGAACACAGAACAGTGCACTACTGCTGAACACAGAACAGTGCACTACTACTGCACACAGAACAGTGCACTACTACTGAACACAGAACAGTGCACTACTGCTGAACACAGAACAGTGCACTACTGCTGAACACAGAACAGTGCACTACTACTGTCTGTGCTCTGTCTGTTTTCTGTGTAAAAATGAGTAAACATTGTACATTGTGTTCTTGTGAAATGCCCTTGAAACTAAGACTCAGTCATTAACCATTTGCATTTCTGTGCTGCTTGCAATATTTGGAGACACGACAAGCAAAATCTGAAACGTGATAACACATCCCATTAATATATTTTACACAGCTTTCCATGCTGCCCCTCAACACTTTCCCTCTCGGTGCCTCTTCTGGGGCGTCAGCGGGAAGCCGAGATCCGACTGTTACCCTCCTCCACTCCATCCAGAGCGAAGCCCCCGGCTGGGAAACAGCGGCTCCTAATCTGCCCTGCAGAGCAGCGTGGAGGTCCAGACTGTTCATGGGGTCATGATCTCCCATGGGTGCAGCTCAGACGCTCCAGTTTCCCAGCAGTCCTGCATGAACTGTGTGCTGATGGTGGACAATGGCTTTACTATGGCAGCCAGCATTTCTCCCTGCTGATGGCAGTCATGGCTGCGGACTGTTTATGAGGCGGAGGGCCGAGCTGTGATGTGCATGTCTAACATTCCTGGGGTGGAAGCACTAAACAATGTCAGGACTCTTTGCCCATCCTTGTTGATGTTGGGTACAAAACAGATCTGCACTACAGTAGATCTACAGTAGATCTGTAAGTCTCTAGATTGGAACCAAATATATGTGTTGTGCAAACGCGGTCTGATTTTTCAGATAGACGTCCTACATCAGCAAGCAAAGCAGACTGAATAAGTAAAACTCAGAGGCATTAATATGTGAAGCAATGGCAGTGTGAAAATCCTCCCATTTGTGAATGTGTTCTAAGCATGTGTAGGAAAATGTTTTACAAAATAAGAGTGGGAGAAGATGCACTTCTTTGGGCCGGAGGCCTGGAGATGAAATGCATTGTTGTAATGGCAGCTCACCGCAGACACATGGGCTTGGGAGGGGGTGAACACTGGCTCTTCCTGCTCAGGACACCCTACAGATGAAGCATGTGAATGGAGATCACACCAGGGATTTGAGGAGCACGTGATTTCAATTTCCTCCAGTCTCCAACAACCTCCTGCACGGCCTCGAGGAAATGAAGCTCTGAGAAGCTGATCAAAGCTCACAGCTATATGTAGATGCAGCGTCTGAGTGTGTGGGTGTTGGAATGGAGTCTGCTGCTTTAAATACAAAGCCGATCCGTTGATTTACTGAACAGTAACTACTGTGCTCGCAGTGCTGGAGTTAAAATGTGCTCTTTCTGGAGGACTAAATATGCTAAGACATTCTACAGATTCCAAATGTCCTTTCACTGTCATACAGTAACAGACAGTCATCCGTCCTTCCTGTCTTTATTTGTCTCAGTGGGTTTCTGTTTGAGGTTCTTCCCTTGGAACTGGCAGCTGATCTGAGCCCTGTCATCCCTCCCTCCTTCTCTCTCTTACTATCTCTCTGTCCCTCTCTCTCTTGATCTGTCTTTGTCCCTCTCTCTCTCTCTCACTGTCCCTCTCTCTCTCTGTCCCTCTCTCTCTCCCTCTCTGTCCCCCTCTCTCTCCCTCTCTTTGTCCCTCTCTCTCTCTCTCCCCCCTCTCTCTCTCCCCCTCCCTCTCTCTTCCCAGATTCTCTTCTGCATGCCTCCACATTACATCACCCAGCCTCCCCTGACTCTCCAGCCATCTGACTGCCATCAAATCTCCCTGTGTGGCACAGGACTATCTCTCTCCCACTCCCCTTCTCCCCCCTCCCTCCCTCTCTCTCTCTCTCTCTTCACTCCTTCCCTCTCTTTCTCTTTCTACACATACACACACAAACACACACTCTCAAAACCACCCCCACACATTTACTAGCACAAGGACTGGGATGGTTCAAACACGTCCGTCATATACTTCCTCCTGTGAAATGCTGTCGGATACACACAGTGAAACGATGGTGAATCCAGCCTGTGTCACTTTTGACATCTGGTATGGAGGAATACATACGTAAACAGTGCAGATGCAGGGTGTATAAAAATAACTTCTGGATAAATTTGCCAAACAACCGAAAGTATGACAACAGCAATCGCATCTTCTCTGTCTCACGTTCGCAGAACCACAGGTGGACCCGTGTTCATCAGGCTCCCCTTTGCTGTGCGGTCATCAGATACCCAGCGGAAATGAAATGCCAACTCAGCAGTGCTGCACTCCTGCGTGGAGATACTCGGGTTACCTCAGGGAACTGTGCCCTCGCGGCTCCGAGCACAGGCAGAAAGGGGCCGGAGGAACAGACGTAACTCGATCTCCTACGCAGCAGTTCTTTTCTTCTACGTTTCCACCTCCATCACAGTGGCTTCAGACTCTACTCTTTTTTTGAGTTTCTGGATGTAGCATGAACTTCCTGACATTCATTTACATCAGAACTCTGTTGACACACCACATTATTTAATTAAGACTCAGATGAGGACAAAGTAGTCAAGTGCTCTGACTGCGTGAGTACTGCTGGAATAATGCGGAGCGCGACTTTCAGTCAAAAGCTGGAAACGTTTCAGGATGGGACAGGTCACAGAGTAGCAGCTTTTCGCGGTACCGGCGTGCATACATGTGGACCGATTCCACGCAGACTGCATACGAGGTTCGGGGATCCGGTGAGATAGCTGCACGCACGTGCCGTATGGGCAAGCAAAGGGTTAACGTGGCAGTGCCAGATGACAGAGCAGCAGAAATGCAGTGAACCCCTCTCGGCAGCCTTCATGCCAAATTACAGGGGCACATTCATGCAACACAGTCTCACCAACAGCACTTATGCTCTTCCAACACGTCCCACAAACACATGTAGACTGGCACACAACCGGAGCTGCTGCTTCCTGGACACTTTCCACGTATTTGTCAGCCTTTTATCACCTAGGAGCCTTATTGCCCGTTGAAAACCCGCTACCCATAGACCCCTGAAAATCAACCTGCATGTCACGATGGAAAATCTTGTCTGCTCCACCATCTCCTCTGTTTAGGCTCAAGGCGTAGGAGAGAGGATGGCACGAGTGATAGCTGATAGCTGAGTGAGAAGCTAGTGTGAAGAGAGCATGGTGCTTACCCTTGGGGCGAGCAGCGTGGTTCTCCTGCAGCCGGCAGCAGCCGAGCCCCATGTCGGCACACAGCAGCCGCACAGGGCTGGGCTACTCAAACGCCATGTGAGTTCCACCCACGGCCCTCCCGGAAGGTGAATCCTTCACACAGGTATGTGCCAGGGGCACTTGATAGCAGTGAAGGGAGAGATAGAGGGAGAGAGGGAGAGAGGGAGAGAGAAAGAGAGAAAGAGAGAGAGAGAGAGAGAGAGAGAGCCAACAGACCCCAAAGTAGCATTACAGCCAGAAACCCGAAAAACAAGTCCTTCATTTGCTTCGTTCATTCATTCAAAAAATATTTTTTTTTCCCTTCTTTCTCTTCCTTTTCTTTTACCCTGCCCTCCCGTGCTCCGGCAGACACACACACACACACACACACACACACACACACACACTCAGCCCCTCCAGACTGGGAGGGAAGCTCTAGCTTGCCCTCACTCAGCCTCAGGAGACACGCCACCACCAAGCTCATCTCTGCCAAACACTGCAAACATCCCCCAAACACAAACAGACCCAGCTAATCAATCTGTGTGTGACTCTTTGTGTGTGTGTGTGTGTTTGTGTGTTTCTATTGTAGAGACATAATATGTCTTCACATGGGGCAATGTTAACATCTCCGCAAGCCTTACCCACATATCTCTGCATGCTGCCAGGAACTTTTCCCCCCTTATTAAACTCAACTGCTTATTAATTAAGCTCACCACTCTTTGAAGACCCGTCCTCTGGAGACCACACGGTGAATGTGTGCTGCACAGATGCTTCTACTGAACAGCCCTTCATGGGAGCAGGGGAGGTGCTGTTATCTGAGCTCTCAATGTACAGTAAAGCACTCTTTACAGACCAGACGTGGACCTCCTCCAAACGACTGTTCGCGACAAGCACAAGTCCGGCTCAGCTCTCTGCTGTGCAGACCCACTCCAGCCACTGTTCCTGCCTTTGTGTCCAGGCTCAAATAGAGCCATTGTTTGGGTGTTGGACGTCTAGTGCATGCCAAGGCAAAGGACATTTAAACATGACGTGATGGTGGTGCGCCGCACGACCACACACATGACCACACGCACGCACGACCGCACGCACGACCGCACGCACGACCACACGCACGACCACACGCACGACCACACGTATGGGACAGCCAAACTCAGAATATTTATCCTACAATACAGAATCCAAATTATCCAGTACAGAACCCTCCCCCCCCCACACACACACACTAATCCAGCATAGGTGCCACAGGCATTAAAGACGCATTTCCAAGACGTCGCTCTATCACCGGTTTTCGTCGCCTTCAGCCCTTTGACGTTTTCGGCATGCCTGAGCGCCGATATGTGTTGCGCTGCGATATCGATCCGCACCTGGGCTGCTACTGCACGGCATCGGAGGAGAGAGGCAGCGCGGGAACCCGCTCCGTCAGCCGCAGCTCACAGGCCTGCTGAGCCGTAATGTAGCCGTGTGCAAGCAGCACCACCAGGAGCAGATGTAGGCCTGTAGGCTGGTAGACGTAGCACCAGCCCGTGATATTTACTTGGTGTAAATGAAAGAATTCCCCCATCGGCTACATACGAGACTGAGAGGAGGGCTCTACGTCCATGTGCACACTGCTAGGCACAGGCATAAAGAATCCCAATAAACTGGCAAAACACTGCATGTTTTGACACATTGTGGCAGGATTGTGCGGGATCGCAGGCTACATAATGTACTGGGACCAGTTCAGGCTTGACAAAATGACACAGTAATGACAGTATACATACTAGTAATATACAGTAAGATGGCAATGTGTGTAAGAGGTTACAGGCAATTGTCACAGCCAAAAAACTTTGGCATTAACATTTTGAAAGAATATATTTGCTTTATCAGAAAATCTGTATTTATAAATCTATTAATCTTTCTTCAGACTTCGTTAATTCTTCTGACTGGAAATTTCATAAGCTGTATTTTACAGAACTGAAACTGGCTTTGAGAAATATTATACTTACTGACAGAGAGACATTTCTGAAACTAAGACTAGCACACTGCCATCTAAAACACATGCATCAGGGTACATGCTTCAGTACAGATCACAGAGAGAGAGAGAGAGTTTATTGCACTAGGTTTCAACATTAAGATCTAAAAAAGCAAACCAATTTCCATAAACAGTATCCATAAGCAACAGATTCATCACGTCTCCCTTCGTATACGTGAAGCAGAAGACACAAGCCATGCGATAGTTCCCAGGGGATTTAATCAGCATTTGTTTCAGCTGATTTGGTCACATGGGAAAACTCTGCTGTGCACCTGGAAGTGATACTGAAGTGTTTACTTTGCAGACGCTTATCACTTTCTGACCTGGTGAATTCACAGACTACCAAAACAACTGATAAAATAGCATTCGTGCGGTGAAAGTCAGCCACCTAAAACTCACTGGCTTACACAGCATATGTTATCTATGCTATATTGTATTTGGAATTGAGATTTGCATTGCATTAATTAGATAAATAATAAATAATTGAATACTTATGTATAAAGGTATGTGAGTATGAGTAGATAACTACAGCAGAGACGCTTCAGAAACTTCCACAATCACAAACACCATTTAGACAGCTTTGTGGCTCTGGGTGCCCTCTAGTGGATGACAGCAGTAATAAGGAAGTCTCTGATTACACAAGCTCCTCAGGGTATCTGTGAGCTTAGTGGCCTTGCTCGTATATAATGTGAACAGTTCTGCAGGGAGCGATGAACGGCGGGATTTCCTCAGCAGCCAGACCTTGAGAGCCTCGGCCTCACTCACCTGGAACTATCTCGAAAAGGTGACGTCCAGGTTCATCCGGATTGGCCGTCAGCTCGTTAACCTGACAGCCGTGTAATGGGATAGAGCCCTGAAAGAAAGCAGGAACACAGGACATACAGGACGCGTTCAAGGACAATGTGGACTCATCTCCACTGACATGTAACTTCCCCTGCTCATATGTTTTATCTTTTCAATTATTTGCGGAATTAATAGTTATTCAGTGGGGAGCATTACAGATTGGTTCTCCATCAAGACATTGTAAATGGAAAATGGATTTTTGGTGGTAATTACTAAATTAGCTGCCCTTCAGGCATAAGGGGCTGATAAACCAGTGGGAGCAGAACCTCACGCCGTGATACACACGACTCTATTTTACGGTCTAATCAGCATTGCTGAGGCACACACAATTACACTAAACCACTCTCACATTATAAATTATGCACCTCCAGCACTGAACCCATCCTCACAACTGAGGTCTTCACACAGCAGCACCGCAGCCATTGACCAGTGCTGCAGAATTTGCTTACTGAACCAAAACTGCATCTCGGCACGTAAGCATTGATAAGGCTAAAATACCAATTTATCAGCAGAGAACAGAGGTGCTTATGTCGAGGCAGCACAGAGGAGCGGCGCACTTCAAGGTCCCGGGGGACAGCAGCGAGCGTTCAGGGGCGGATAACGCGGATCTGTCACTGAGACAGAAACACACTTTCGTTGCTCGCACTGGTGTTGGGTCCCCTGCGGGTCAAAGGTCAGCTGCTCTGCATCGGCACTGCGACTTTTACGATGTTGCTGAGCAGGTCTGCGGCCTGTTAGTTGATCCACGCATGAGGCCTGACGTGTGGGCCACACCAATGGCGGCACACTGACGTTGGAGTTCAGCCAAAGGCGTTTTGACTGGCCGATCAAAGCAATACCCTGATTGAGGTGGCACTCAGTATGTTCTGATATATAAACCCGTGCAATCTGCCAACAACTTCACCTCGTAGAATTTAAGAGCATGCTGGAGCAAGAGGTGCTCACGCTTGTACTTTTGAGTGAGCAAGGCGGTAATTTCCCGAGCAAGGAGGCTTTCAGTATGTCGGAATATATAAACTCAAGTTCACATTTATTAGCATAGCTCTTTTTTTACGACAGTTCCTTCACAAAGAAGCTTTATCAAAATCATCCGTACAGAGAATCCAGGTCCAGGTCCCTTATAACCAAGACAGTGTCAAGGAAAAACTCCCCGAGAATAAGACGAAGAATCCTTGAGAAGAACCAAGACTCATCAAACCTCCATCATCATGAATAAAGTTGCTTTTTGCTTTTAATTTAAACTTGCCACAAACTTATAGGAGTTGCTTATAAGCCTTAGGAAACATTTGTCAGAGGTATTCTGATTATTTGGTAAGAACCAATAAGGAGTTCTGGTCAGACTACGTGCAGGAATCATCCAATCACAGGACAGCATGAGAGGTGATGGAGGAGGGATGGACTCTTCATTAGAGTCTCCATGACATCCAGGTGCTTCGATCTCATCAGGACCCATTTGACCTGGCAACAGCCTCACTTTGGAAATTGTACTTGAATTTAAAAGGAAACAGAATAAAATCCATGGGAGAACAATGCAATAAGAAATCTTTGTCTTTTCACAATAACCTTTCATCAATAACCTGTACGTACTGTGTGCAGTGTGCTGAGAAATGAGCTGTAGAAACAGTAGTTATCTCTGAATCAATGGCAAAAGTGGTGAAAGAGACAATATATTGATTTTGAAAGCTAAAAATAATGAGTAGACATATAGGTAAAGTAAGAAGACAGCACCCTTCCTGAAGCAGCATATCAAAATACATATCCACATTATTCTAGCAGACAGAGAACCATTTGTTTTGGAGAAATATGACTACTGTTGCCTGTGGCATCTCATAAAGACCGAACGCATTAGACTTTTATTTTTGCATACTCAATTGTGTATTTTACTAATATACCCCAAATCTAGTACTGTATGCAATCTGTGCCAAGCAAAATGAAAGTTACTGCTTGAAAGTCAAATCCAATATCATTTTGCATTATGTTGCAGTAAAACTGCACAAACAAAGAAAGGCACAAGGTACCTGTGGTTTGGTTTCCTCTTCATCTTTGTAGAAATAGAGATGGTCAGTGCGCAGCACGAACCAGCGCAGCTGCCAGTTCTTCATGATGCTGCGCTGCTTCTTCAGCCAGCCGGCCTTCAGCGCCCTCTCCTGGAGACCTGGGGAAGATGGCCGGCTCGAGCCCCGTGTCAGCTCCCCCATCACCATGCTCTTAGACCTGGCTGTAGACACACACAACCATACGCACACACACACACACACACACACACACAGTAAAAAAGTAAACTGAACCTTCTTGACTGCATTATTATTTTTTACCATACAACAGAAATTCCAGAATCCACCATAGGTTGCCAAATTTATATCTAATTTAAATGGCCTGCAAGTGGGACGCAACTTATAGATTTATAGATTATGGTCGGTATCTTCAGCAAAGCAGGTTTTCTTCTTACCAGTATGAACAAAGGTTTATCATAAAGTGTCAAGCAAAGCAGTATGAAGCCTAAACTCAATTACTGAGGCAGCAGCCCTCTGGATCAGAAAACTCCAGAAAAAGTTCCAGACACCTCAGATCTCCAGTGCACTGTAGTTCACGATGTAAAGTAGTACACAGTGTTTCAAGAAACATAGTCAGAGCTCCTTCATCAGCTGGGCAAGAAAAAAGGAAAGGTTATTTTTTGAACAGCTTGTGAATAACTCTCTGTTTGAACTCTCTGAAACTGCCTGTTTCTCAGGAAACATCTTTATATAATATCGCTATTTTTCTTCATTGTACATTTGATATGTAATTGGAACAGAAGTAGAATTCATGTGAGAGGGGGATTGGGGGGAAAAATCGATCCTTTCTTTCCATCTATTCCATCTATTCCATCTCCTGCAGTTGGGAGTAGGAGGGTAAGGGCACGAGTGCTATCAGGTTCCCGTCTCTTCCGTTTGGTCCCTCCACCGCTCTCTCAAACACCCGTGCTGGTCCGGGCTGGTCTGGGCCGTGTTATTCTTCTCTTATGTCTCTCTCTTAATCGCAAAGTCACAATTGCTTCTTGTGGTCTCTGGCCATAACAGCCATCCTGTTCCCAGAGTCCATTTGTCTGACGGAGAACAGCAGCCATTGCCAGAGTCTCATTAAATCACTGTGGGTAATGGAAGTCTCATCAGTGTTAGTGTAGACCTCTCAGCCCATGGGGAATATGATGGTGGGGGTTTGCTTAGAATCACTCCCTCTTTAATGTCAGGCTCCAGGGACAGACCCACTACTGTCTGCCTTCATTAGCACTAAAAGCTAAGGCCAAAACCTACCAGCTGGTCAGCCGGCTTAAAGATTCATGGACAAGAAACTGGATGCATCATCATCACCCGTTGTTTCATTTATCTGCATGCCTGCTCATTACCCAGAGATCTAAAAATAAGGCAAGACTGCATAGGCCTATGCATATTTCATTGATACTTATTTTAGGAGTTCAATTTTGTATCTGACCTCAAACTATCCTTTTTTTTGCCACAATGTCCTTTAGTGATATCAATATTTAAAGTATTAATTTAACAATTAATCTCTGTGATCAGATGCCAAAAATCTCTAAAACAGCTTGCCAGGGGGGAAGGTTATCCAAGAATAAAGCACAAAGTTTGCAACAAGGCTCATCATGATTTTATGAAGACATCTTGAGGATGGCATGAGAGAGAGAGAGAGAGAGCAAGAGAGAGAGCAAGAGAGAGAGAGAGCAAGAGAGAGAGAGAGAAATATAGAGAGAGAGCAAGAGAGAGAGAGAGAGAGAGAAAGTGAGAGAGAAAGAGCAAGAGAGAGAGAGAGCGAGCAAGAGAGAGAGAGGGAGAGAGAGCGAGAGAGAGAGAGAGAGAGAGAGAGAGAGAGAGAGAGAGAGAGAGAGAGAGAGAGAGAGAGAGAGAGAGAGAGAGAGAGAGAGAGAGAGAGAGAGAGAGAGAGAGAGAGAGAGAGAGAGAGAGAGAGAGAGAGAGAGAGAGAGAGAGAGAGAGAGCGAGAGAGAGCGAGAGAGAGAGAGAGAGAGAGGGCATGATAATACACACTGCTTGGCGTTTGCTGAGCTCTGCTGATGCTCCTGCTTCCCAAAGCCCACAGCATCCTGCCATCCTGCATTAGCTGAGAAGCACAATGGGCTCCACACTCAGTCCAGGTCCACCGCCGCACACCGGTGCTGCTGCAGGAGACAGCGTGGATGTGCAAATCACTCGCCTCCTTATTCCAGTCAGGCAGTGCACATGCTGGGAAACGCACGTGACTCATGGACTTTCCAGCAGTGCACTTGGAGACAGAAGGTGCTCATGGCTGTTCAGCTTTCATGGCTGGCAATAAATCTCCTCTCAGGCGTGTACATAAATGTCTATCTGCCCTCTTAAGGCAGTGGATAGGTCGCTTCATGATCTGCAGTAGTCACAGGGAAGGGAAGAATATAGGTGAGAGTCCCTGGACTGTCAATTGCATCAGGCTCCAGGTCTGCCTAAATTTGTAAATGCATTGACCCACATTACAGAAATCAATCAAGAAGCCTATGCAACATAACACTGCTGAGTAAATGACATTGTACAGCTCTGCTGCATCTATTATAAGAATGAACGACAAAAACGAACAACCATGCATAATGTGAATTTGCTCTCTGTTTAAAAATCTGTTATCCCTTCACATATCATTAGTTTACTGAATCACAAATCCTGTTACTATCAGCACAGGCAGATAAAATTTATGCCTCATTAGCGCAGTGTCAACTCAAATATAACTGCGTGTCACATAATGTATTTAATTACCAACAAAACAGGCTGTGGAACATGCTCAGCCTATGCGCACAGTCAGTCAGGAGTGAAGTCAGAGCTTCCAGCAGCTGATCTGTGTGAGACTGGCCAGGGGCCAACAGAAATATACATCACTGGAGAACAAATGAAATGTAGTGTAGGCTCTATGCTCAGCATGCCAAGATGTGCTAGTGGAACTTCTGACGTGGCAGGTGAAGGCAGGTGACATGCTCCATGTGTAAGGGGGACGGAGGCGAAGGGTGGAGGTAACGCCGCGGGCTCTAGCTCCCTTGCTTCTGTGTTATACACCCTGGCAGAGGATTAATCCATAAATAGTTTTTCATGGCTCGATAGCATCAGTGCTGAAACAGCCCAGCGTTGGAAAGGGAAACACCCAGCATGGGACCACGTACGCCGTTTCCAACTGGACCCATCCGCTCTGTGCGTAAGCCTGTGCGTAAGCCTTGCAGGCCTCTCTCTGCCCTAGGGAAACTAACTTTGACATTCAGTCATTTTTATTTCTTAAGCATGAGTCCTCAGTAATGTATTGGTGGAACTACGGTTTAGCATAAAAGTGAGAAGAAAAAAAAAAACAGAATAAGCAATGTGCTTCCTTACACAAAGTTTTGGTCCGACGAACACGATCATGATGAGCATACTCAAATAATGTCACCCACATGCTAATACGAACATTTATGGAGGCAGCATTACAACACCATTGCTCTTTGTCATGAATAGTGTGTGTGTCATAACTACTAGGATGCCATTAAGGCATAACTGGTCATCGTTAAGCCATCATTGATCACAGCAATATTGATTCCCCACTTTCTCAACAAAGCAAAAGAACTAACATGACACACTGCCGGAGCACATAACGACTCAATCAAGTCATCACATCACAGGTTACTAAGCAACAGAGCAGCGCTGTCCAGCCCGAAGGCACACAGGAACACTTTATCTATCTAGCGCTACGTCTGGTTTTCGGGAGGCGCGAGACGACAGAGGCTCCCTCCACATAGCGGTGTGGTGGCGGTGCAGAGTGCGGAGGCAGAGCAGGCAGAGCAGGGTGGGGGCAGGGTGGGGGGGGCGGTGGACGGAGCAGAGGCAGGCGCAGCGGTGTAGCAGCACTTACCTCTCCTCGTCTGTCTGATCTTGGGACTCAGCATGGTGCTCATAGCTGGACCGCCGGCTCGCTCGTCCACATGGTGGGATCCTCACTACACTCTCCTCCACTGCCTCGCCCTGTTGCACCTCATCCGCCGGCTCTGGCCAGCATCCCTCCCTCCCTCCCTCTCTCTCTCTCTCTCCCTCCCTCCCTCCCTCCCTCCCTCTCCCTCTCTCTCATTTGCTCATGTCCCACTGGCCCACTGCTCTGAGCTGCATGTTTCCTGAACCCCGCCCATGCTCATTATACAGAGGCTGCTGGAGGAGAGGGACCTCTTGCACGTGCTCAGATCCATCCTTACCCACAATGCATTATTTATCCCCCACCACCCAGATGAATTCCACTCTGGCCCAACCATTAAAGGCCTGGATGATTACTGTCAATAATTCAGTGAAGCAGAAACAGAAGGGTCTCTGCCCTTTTCCTCTTAATTGGCCCTGTGGTCTGTGTTCATTGGTGTAAGCATCTCCTGATCAGGGTGTGAGTCTCGGGGTGTGTACTCAATTCAACTTCCCTGTTTCTTGCACTAATTCCTTTTTTCTCCTTTTAACCTATCTGTAGTACTCACCATGTCTAAACTAAAATGTCACTTACTATAAGTTTTTGCAGAGCTGTCAATAATTTACTGACTCTGGGCTTACAACACAATATGTAACTACAGCTTGGTGATAAAATCCATTTTACCACCTTATGGACATAACCATGCTTTTTGCATTTTAAATACATGGCTGTGTCATTATTTATCGTAACTGAGAAATTCATTTGAATCTCGCTTCAACCAAACATCCTGCTTTCTCTTCAAATAACATATGCTGGACTTGTGCCAGTAGCCATCACATAGAGCTGTTAAGTGCTTACTGCAGATCAGTCAGTCAGATGTCAAGGTCACCAGGCCATTTGTAAGGCAAGCCAAAAGCCATGCAATATACAGGTTACTGCCTCACAGACAATACTAGAACATATGTCGGGCTTTTAAAGGCACCAGAGATTCAGACTAATAAATCTAGTGTTGGCTTCGTAACACAATTGCGCACTTTCATTAATTCATCATAGAGTTGTGATGGATGACAAATTCGAAAAAAGAAATTCAGCTACATTTGAACAATATAGGGAAATAAGGCTGATTACCTAAAGTGTTCCATTGTCTTCTCTGGCACTTTGAGTTGCTCATGGCTGGTACATCTCCTTGTACGATCAGTGTATGCTGGATCTGATGTCTGGCGTCTGGATAGAAATCACAGCTAAGATGGATGAAGCCATGTAGCGGATTCGTTTTCCTCTTGTCCCAGTAGCCATCGAATGGGAGGCATTAAGTGAAGTCAGCCTTCAATGTGGAAAAACAATCAGATAAAGTTTCATCATAGAGAAGAATGTGTGCAAGTCTCCACAGCACAAGGGCGGCAGTGAGGAGCAGATTCCCCCGTATTTACCCTCATCCGCACAAATAACACAATATCACCATGTGCTTCACTTACTTAATACTGTCTGTATCAAATCAGCTGCTCTTTAAGAGCATGTCACAAGATTATACAAGATTCTATCAGCACAGTGGAAAAAAAAACTTTAGAGGGCTGACAACAGTGAAATATGAGAATGTGACATCCAACACATGAGGCAAAAACTGTGGCTATGCTTGCTACATTCACACAGACATCTCAGGAAGTGAACACTGACAACAGAGAAGTGAAAATGACATTTTGGTTATCTTTTATGGAACTTTTATAATATATATATATGAATATATATATATATATATATATATATATATATATATATATATATATATATGTTATTTTTTATATAGAAATATATTGTGTGATAAACATTCAACAGTTACTCTCTCTCTCTCTCTCTCTCTCTCTCACCTCACACACACACACACTATGAAACTATGAAACATAAATTATTTTTCTAGCTATCCATGTCAAACACATTCATTAATATCAAAAGCCTCAACACTTAACACTCCCCACCCGTGCTGTTAATTAAATGTATCTCAGAAAAAAAAAACCCACAAAAATGTGTAAGAAAACTATTTTGCATAATATTGGACTGGTGGTAAATTAATTAGCTAACTGAAGTGCTACATCTAAATTGGAAATCTTAAAAAGAAAGCAGCGCGGGCTATTTCAAAGCTTCTGCTGTAAAGAACCTGGGCCAGTGGAGAAAAATGCCAGGCCATTATGGCACACATTTCAGGCAAGCACATTGTGTCAAGCAGACATACAATGGATAAGGCTGCCTCTTTAATGCAGCTCAAGAGCAAATCAGCTAAACACAGGCTATTAGGTTGAGTTATCATTTCATCCATTAATGTATGTGGTGCAACTGAACATGCAGGATTCCTATAATTCAATGTTTCAAATAATGGTGGCAGTTATGAGTCCAGAGCAGTGATTCACTCTCTAGAACAGGAAAGCCTGCCAGCTGATAGCAGATATATTGCTTATAGTCACGGGGTTGCCACATCTTTACACAAGCTCTTTAGGAAGGCTGGTTTTCATCACATTCTTGCTGGGAATGCTGTGCAAAAGATGTAGAACTCAAAACAGGCAATTGAGTCTTAAGTCGGGCCCTCTTAAGACATTAAAGCCCTCAATAAGGATGCTCTGAGATAAACAGCTAAATTGCATTTCCTCACAAAGCTGCAGCAGCAGAGAAAGGGCAAGGGATGGGGGTGGGGATGCGTCTGTGGCTAGACCCATGTCACAGCAGTAATGAAATGCAATTGCCCATCGCCATCTTTCTCGGACACGCAGATTTCTGTTCCTTTGCTGACTCGCATTACCGCAGTGAAACAAATATAAATTAGTATCAGACCAAATACCAGCTAAGCAGATGATTAATGATAAATAAAAAAAAACCCAGCTTCAAAGCACGGCTAATACCCCAACACTAAAGCCCTGTACTGTTAATGCAATCAGGCTGACCAATGCTGTACACAGCATATGTTCTTCTCAACGTACAGTATTACGACTGACAGGCAGTTGAATCAGATGTGTCAGCTACAGGTGCACATTGCCCAGCTTATAAAATGCTGTCCTGTTATCCTGTTAAAGACAATTTATTGTGAATAAGGAATTAAAGGAACGATTGGAAATGTTCACGATAGCTTTGTCCACAAAAACTGCTGTTTCATGGTATCACAAGCTTCAAGGCGGAAATAACCGGAATAATGTGTTACTTTTTTTAATACAAAAGTCTGTAATATGAGTTGAGGAAGAAAACAGCCAGTGAACTGTTTATGAGAATAATACAAAGCCTTTAATTATTATTTTTTCTGAAAGACATGGTGGTATTGTTTTAGCGGTTGGAATTTTGGGTGATCACAGGCTGGTTGTGGGAAAAGTATTTTCATGACATTTTAACAACTGCATTTGCTTACACACTGGGAGAGGGAGAGATGAACAAATGACCAAGTTCAGCATGTGCGACAACAAAATAAATATTTGATTTATTATAGACGGTAGTATGTTCTTGTGTTAAATAGCAATCATATATCGTAAAGTTAGAAATATGCCAGAAAGTAGAAATTTAACGTGTTTACATAGTTGATTACTCAGCCAAAGGGCTTGCCCTGAAATCCGTTTCGCCGAAAATGAAGATTGCTTGAAGGCCTCTGATTGACAGGAAATCCAGTTTGGCGGTCACGAATTACAATTTACATTTTTTGGAAGTTGCTGGATACGAAGGTATGAGACCCACTGGTGTAACAGATTAATACAGACAACACTTATGTATTTCACCAAAATCCACGTTTTTCTTCTTTTGGGTATCGTATGACCATATTATGCGGTCTGTGTGTGTTGGGCTAGGTACGCCTCGTTGGATCAAACTTTGCCTCATGTTTAACTATAATAGTTTACCTTTGTTGTTTGAACATGGTCTGATTGTTTATTGTTTTACAATGTAGCTCCTGCTTAAATTTGGATAAGATCTGGGAGGAGGTTATTGGAGAGTAATTGTAGTATGTAGTAGTATGTTGCGTTCATGGCTTAGCTCGATAGCTAGCAAACATTGTATACGTCATCACAGGACAACATTGAGTAAGCTTAACAAACGGGTTACATAAGAGAAGAATTACAACTAGACAATTGACGGAAAAACGTTTTAATCGGTATTTTGCGAAGGTCGATTCATGCCCAACGACTAACCTTAACAAGCATACCTTGTATAGAATAAGTGACTTTAGTACGAAAATAATGGTCATTTACAGATTACAAAACGACTATAAAAGGGTTTGTGGAATGTTGCGTCATGTACATTTGTATATAATACGTATCACTATTTCACGTCCATATTTATTTCCCAGATAAGCAAATTAGCATTTAATATTAGTAAAATTATACTAACACTTATTAAAACATAACGATTAAATCTAGAAGGTTCAGTGAAATCTGGATAATACTGTGTTGGGCGTGGTGACATACCGTCTGGGATATACTAACCACTGAAAAGAGAAAAATGGTTCCTCTCTAAAAACATACAATATTCAGTTTATGCAGTGAAGTTGCTTGTCATTAAGACCAGTAAAATATATGTTGTACCAGTAAGTACAATGACAAATGACTCCATCTAACAATTCTGACTAAACTTTAGATTAGTTTCTCACTGCACTGCCACCGTGTATGGAATGACACCTTCAACGCTAAATGACAACATAGCGGTGTTGCTGGTCCTGACGACTCTTCCCTTCAAACAGAAAAGTGAGAAACGTAGCAAAGCGCTTCTTCCAGGAAAGCTCCTTACAACGACACTGCCTAAAGTATGTGGTGGTTCCACTGGAAATGGCCTCAACCTGCTCACCGAGCAACCACATCTCCCAGAGCAGCGTTAGCACATTGAGAAGGAGGAGCAGAAGCACCCACACCTCTCTCCCTGCCGCTGACGTCCAGCTTGCTTGCTCCTCCGTGGCCAGCCTCAAACAGAGGTAATGTCCTGACGTGCCGATGAAGAGGAGGTGGCCGATGAGCATGGCCAGGATGAAGAGCACAAAGGCACGGTGGTTGTGCCGGCCTACGCAGCGGTTCAGGAAGAGGCAGTGGTGGTCATAATCCATGACACAGAAGTCACACAGGCGACAGTGTTTGCACTTGTCCACTTGGATCAGCTGAAGAACAAAAAAGACGCATGGAATGAGACGACGAAACTTTCTTTGTTCTTTTTATGTGTTGGAAAATGGAAAATGAACAATCTCTCGCATACAGTGAAAGTACGGAAGACTAAGGTACTGCTCTCTGCTGCATTGCTGGCTCACCTCACAGTAAATGCAGAACTGGTTCGGATTCTGTTTTAATTCTACTAGATCTGCTATGGTAGAGAATCTGGGGTCTGAATCAGATACTTTGAGTCGTCCTGGATCCTGTTTTAGAACCTTCCAGAAAAGCAGAAGAATGAGAGAGAAGTGGAATACCGAGATCTGTAAGAGAGCATGAGCTGGCCAAATACGTAAGAGGTTAAGGACAACGTGAAATTTCATTTTCTTAATATTAAAGCAATTATGACGGAAGTTTGTGCAAGCATTATGCCAGCAAAGGATATTAGGCAGAATTTTGCAGTAAAAGCAGACTAAGGAATGCATTATGCCTGCAACCAGGGTTCCAAGGTATACAGGATTTGGTAACCTAGGAAGAAAAAAAATCCCATATTATTAAACACACATTTAAAGGCTGAACAGCAGTGCAAAACAGAAGTACAACCTCATGATGTATTAGGTACCATGTACCATGATGGTACTTAAACTTCTAACCTCTGATAGCTGCCCATTCTGTGGTATTGAGACAAGATGACTTTTGCTACCCAAGGAAAGACCAGTCCACAGAACAATCCTCCATACTCTCCCAGGGCTGTTGCTATGAGCAACACTACTGCCCCACTCAGACTGGGTAACACAAGGGTCCAGTAGTACATCACTGCATTAGGGAGAAGAACACCACACACACATTCACACGTCAGCTCTAGGCATATACTGACAAACATACAGTAACACGCGAAATAACACGCCGGGACACACCTACCATACGATTCTCTGGGTTTCTGGTCCTTTGGTTTATTTATGAATTGGGTCAGAATTCTGGTGAGCTGCTGATGTCTGCAAAAAGGCACAAGACAAATATGAAGGCCAACAGGCAGAACATGAGCAAAGTGTCCGTGCAAATCGGCATCAAGACGAATGATGTCACTTCTCTCTTCGTTCTGGGAAGAGCGGTTGGTAAATAGTGGTGGTCAACACACCTAAAAGTAGTTCCGTGGCTACAGAGGTCTAAAGGTGTGAGGCCAGTGTGGTTTTTCATGTGTAAAATATGGAATCCTGCACTCTGCAGTAGCAGCCAGCACACCTCAACCACGCCTTTGTCTGCAGCTACGTGCAGCGCTGTCGCCCCCTGATGGTCCACAGCATCTACTGCACATCTCTGGTGATGGAGCAAAAATCAGTGCTAGAAAATGTTAACAAATCCCATTCTACAGAAATAATGTAACACTGTACTTGTGTAGCTACTGTAATGTTTAACTGTATTACAGCCTTACCAGGCAGCGACAGTGATTATAGGCTTACAGTGGGTTCACTGCGTTGGTCATTATTACTGTAAGTTACTGCAATCTTTGCCTGCTCCAGTTCACTATAGACACATTCGGCCATTTTTGAAAGTCTTTAGGAGCATGCTCAGGTTACCATTCTAATTAAATCACCTCATTATTGGGGAAAAAATCCATGCTTGTCTAATGCAGTCTAAATTCAGCAAGCAGGTGACAGATGTTGTTTTGCACAGTGCAAACTCCTACAGTGTATTTTATATTTATATGACTGAAATTCATTTCTAATCTGAGACTCCGTACTTCTTGCCAGACTTCATACCTCTGATTCTCATTGTTAAAAATCAGATATAGTGTACGAAAAATATTGACCAAATGTTTAATTTAATCTCAAATAAAAAATGAAGATGCAGAATACGAAACACGTTGCACAGAGAATATGCCTCACGTTTTCTCGTAGAAGGTACCTGACCACATCCGCGTTGCCTGTGGAAGCTGCCAAGTGTAGTGGAGTGATCAGGAAGTTATCGGTGTCTGAGAAGCGGAACATCTTGGTCTCAGCGAGGTACTGCATGGCAACACTGACCATCAGACAGCAGGAGAGAGGAAGATCAGACCTACAACGTCTGCTGACTGTTATTACCCAGTCCTGACGGTCCACAGCTGTGCACCCCCCACGTAGTGTGAACCGGGTAAGCGGTCCAGAACTCCAAAAGCCGAGTGTGTGTGTGTGTGTGGGGGGGGTGATGGAGCAGAGAGATGCTGTCTTCGATTGGCAGTGAACAGCTCTCATTTTCAAAGTCAGGATTCAAACAATTTCAGAGAACTGTAATGAAGTGAACATGACTTCTAAAAGTTCTTCAAAAATGTTAACAAGGCAGAAACCTGTATTTGGTAATGCATGGATGAGACATGCTTTGATTTCAAATGTGCTGTTTAAGCATAGATATAGTATTTCCTTACTCACATGCTTCCCCCACTAACTGCATGATGCAGTGCTGTTTTCCCCTGATGGTCCACAATGTGCAAGTCTGCACCATGCTGCATCATTTTGAGCATGATGCTGATGTTACCATGTCTATTATAAGAAGGTCATAGTTAATTGGTTATGCATGCATATTTCCCATGCTATATGCTTCGCGTGCTAGGAATTTGTGCACTGAAAATACCTTGGGTGTAATAACGGCTTTTGTTATAGGCTAAAAACAAATAAAAAAGTCATCTGTCAGGAAGATGAACTTTGTACCTGCAAGCAAAGTGAAAGGGGGTTTGCCCTGCGTCACAGGGCAAGTTGGGGTCAGCTCCGTTGCTTAGGAGGAGTTCGGCTACCGGCCGGTTCCCATGGAGAGCAGCAAAGTGAAGGGCAGTAAAGCCACACCAGCCTGAGGGGTTAATTCTGAATATCAGATTACATAATTCGCAAAAACATGTAGACCATGTGTATGCTCCATCATACGAGAAAGAACGATGAATGCTGTAGAACTGTGGTTCAGAGTACGCTTATACTACGTATATACTATAATACTATAAACAAATACAGACGTGTATAAACTAATAAATACTGCCCAGTTGTTTTTCTCCAACACCGATAGCGTATCTGCGCCTGTTTAAGGCATGCTGCAGGACACCTAACTGAAAAACTAAGCTAAAGACCACTGGCAGAAGCAGCGTGCGGGAACGAGAGGGAGGCCGGTGACATCTCTGACACTCCGGAGATGTGGCTAAACACGGTCATCTCCAAAGCGGTCGGCGCTGTCAGTACTTTACACGAGGTTTTGCGACAAACACAGCCTTCCTTTCTGAATGACTTACCTTTTTGCTTTAAGAGTGTCCGGTCATGATGAATTAGCTGCACTACTTGTTCAATGTCTCCCCTTTGAACCGCTTCAAATACTCCATTTCCTGCAGCCGCTGCGTCGGGCGTCATTGTGCCTACCAGTAACTCACCCGTCGGCGCCTACAGAAAGCTACAACACAATATGGCATGCATATTTAAAAAAAATCTTTTTAAATCTCATTATTTCCTTCAGTAACCAAATATGCAACCAAGCTTTAAAAAAAGACAACGGTAGTAATAAAACTAGGAGACTTGAATTGACACAGCGCTGATTTTTTTTTTTACAGAACTCCGCCTCTAAAATTTGATTGGGTTGACATATGCATGTGATTACAGACAAAATGTATTCAAACTTCAAAATACAAGCAGGAAACAAAACAATACCAATAATTCCATTTGTATGTATCTATAACTGAATCGATCACCAACCATACAAATAGGTAAGAAAAGATTAACATCGTAGAGCAAAGCACCTATAATGTAATCCTCACTATGCTACGTCCTTTCGGCTTCCTCTAACACCTGGGTGCTGCCGGCGGAGATAGCCACACAGAATCACTTCATTAAGTTGTTATTCAATGAACTGCGTATTTTAAGTGTTTTAATGAGCACTAGAAGAAGGTGGCGATTACGTATTTGGTCCTTTGTTTCCCACAATATTGTCTGTAGGAGTTAAGAAGGTATATTAAATATAACAAGAATATTTAATACAGCAAAACCTTTCCAACTAGAATATATAATATAAATCTTATAATTATAATCTTTTATATATATTTGGTTTTGTATATATTTAATACGCTATATATATACACACACATATATTATTGCGCTATACGCTATATATATACGCTATATATACATATACATATATTATTTAATACGCTATATATATATATATATATATATATATATATATATATATATATATATATATATATATATATATATATATATAAAATTGTTGTAATTCCTCAATTCTTCCTTGATTGACCACACGATGTCACTGTAGTTCAAAAAGTCTGGATTATAGTTCATGTGCTTCTGCGTTAGGGGCATAGTCATGTATCCATCCCATCCATTGTGTGTGTGTGTTCCTTGTTCCTGATGTTGTCATCTGTCACACACATACACACACGGTGTCTCAAAAGTAAGGAAACACCCATATAAATGAATTCAATCTGAAGATACAATGACGTCCTGCGGTTTTTATATGGATACTTCCTTACTTTTGAGACACCCTGTGTGTGTGTGTGTGTGTGTGTGAGTGTGAGAGATGACAACATCAGGAACAAGGAACACGAAAATCTCAAGAGATACCAAGGGCTGCAAAAGATGTGGAAGGTGAAAGCAAAAGTGATCCCCCAGGTACCTGGAGCACTAGGGGCTGTGATCCCCATACTGGGAGAATGGCTCCTGCAGACCTGAGGAACAGCACCCCAAATCTCTGTCCTGAAGAGAGCAGTCCCGCAAACAGCTTAGATACAGTGCAGGACCCTCAAGCTCTCTTCCTGTTCTCTGGTAGAGCTTGAATGTAAAAGAGACTTAGAGGAGGTGTTTTATAGGAACAGAGTTGGACTCAACTGCAGAAAACAACAACAAAAACAAAAAAAAAATCCTTCACTTCTTTTTTTTTTTTTTTTTTTTTTTTACTCCAGGAAGTGAATCACATGACCATGCACAGCTGATGTAAACTGAGTTTCTCTTTGTGCAAAGTTCAGGCGCCCACTGCAGATTAGTCACTGGGTCACAGGCGGATTAGAGGTAGTTCCCTACCAGGCATGCTTCAGCCGGCCCCGTGCTGAGGGCTGCCAGATGGAAGGAGAGAGAAAGGCTCTTGCCTCAGCTGGACAGTGCCCAACCAAAACTGAGAGCAAATGGTGATGCCTCCCACCAAACAACAGGTTAGTGTCACATTACAGAAAGTCCTGTTAAACTCGCAGCAGCAACTCTGTGCATCTTAATGTGTGTTATACACTGAGAAACAGGGCTTTGTACTGCCTGTCATGAGGGACTCAGCCGAGTTGTGTTCGGTATGTGTTGTCATGGTTCACAAGTGTGGACTTGTCCCGAGGTACGTGTGTTTTACACTGCCCTGCTATACCATATAGTTTTGCTCTAGCATGCAAGAATGCAACTAATGAAGCCATGATCTGTGAATGAGGAAGCTTGGGTGACTTTAAAACTTGCGTACTTTCCCAGCGCTTAACGCAGTTTTGTAACGTACTTAAGTAGGTAGTGCTTTTTGTGAGCTGTGTGTCTGTTTGGATCACATTCATGTAGGTGCTGTGGTGAATGTTTAATGCAGATGTAGTATTTTTCTAGGAACTGAATTATCCTCCCATTGCCACAGCAAGCACACACTTGACGTCACAAGATCTTATTAGTGTGTGATGTGAACAGCTGATTGTGAGCTGTGGGAAGACCTGAGGAGTTGTAAATCCCTTCAGTGCTTTGTTGGGCCCACTGAACTAATTGTTAGCTTGTGAAATGATAATTAACCAAGAATGCTGTCTGCACTATCAGGCAGTGTAATAGACATTTTGCATTGTGCCCTGTAGATTTTCTCTACAATTCAGAAGGACGGTACCTTATCGTCAAACAGGAACTGGATTAGGATTAAAGAATTATATTTCACCTCCACTGGTTTTATTATTTGTGCAGTGCAGCTTACATGAGGGTGTCATTTTATTGGTCAGCTGCACCTTGGTGGTTTGAGCATTTGCCTCTCAGCACTAGGGTCTGGGGTTCACATCCATACCTGGGTGCACTTTTCATGTTCTTCCCGTGTCTGTATGGGATTCCTAAGTGGTTTCCAGTGTCTTCCTACAGTTCAAGAAGATGACAGTTAGATAATTTGGATACTCTAAATTGTCCTGATGTGAATGTGTGTGAATGACGGTGCGTCCCCATCCAGTGATAGATGATGGGCCATCCTGGGTGTTCTCCTCTCTCCCATTCCCCCTCCCTGATGCAGGGCTCCAAGGTGTTGTGGTTTCCGGGTTGATAATACACTGTGTGCTGTTCTCATTGGGGTGTATGTGTGTTGATTGTACACAAAAAGTAGAATTTGAATTGTAAAGTGTCCTTGCATATCAGAAAGGCACTGACTATTGTGTAACTATTATTATTATTATTATTATTATTATTATTATTAATAATAATAATCATAATGATAATACTTTCACCCACTTTCTGAAGGAAACCAGTGGAGACATGGAGAGGATAAATAAGCAGACTGGGGCCTCTGGGAACATAGCGGAGGTTACAGATCGGAAGGGAGACAAAGCAGACGCGGAGGTTGGGAGACAGGAAGGTCCTGCTGCGGGACCGGACGGGACTGCGCTTCTCCGACAGCAGCTCCTGCAGCTGGGCAGGACATCAGCAGCAGAGCGTGAGCAGCAGATGGACCTGCTCCTGCCCCTGTTCCTCCAGGTAATGACCCAGGCGCACACGGACCGTGACAGGGACGGGGCGACGAGCTAGTGGTGGTGAGATCTCCCAAAACATCCCGAAATCACAAAATATTGGACACAGCTAAGGACAGCACAACCTGAATCTTGCACTAGCATTTTAAAATTCTGAGGCATACGTTTGCAACCTGAATTATGTGAAAATAGCAAGAACAACTAACTTTTTCTCACTCACACATATCCATACACAATCATCAATGCTATTAGAAATGTGCCCAAATTAAAAAACTAAATGGACACCTGCCAGCCAATCAGAAATGGGTATTTTCTGAGACCATGGTGTGAACAGTGATTATTGTATGATGAGAGTATTTCAGTTCCTCTGATCTGAATTTAACATCCTTTATTCTCCTTTATTGTATTTCCTCTGTAGAATCCAGAGGCGATTTGCTTCGTGAATATCACCAATAGTTATTATAACTTATAACTGATAAGTGTTCAGGTTCTCTATACATGTGTGGGAGTTTAATGTGTGACCGCTTGACTAGTCTTGCATTCCAGCCAGGATTTGCTAACACGTAAAAAGCTGTAACATATAGTCTAAGCTCCACTGAAAAAAATGAATCTGTGTAAAAGTCATAAGACATTTGGGTAGAAGCTACCCATGCACTGATCTCACATATAGAGAATAGAGAAATGAAACTTCCATCTGTGCTTTTGAAAGTGCAGAGAACATGTGCATGAATTCATGTAATACCACAAATGTCTGCTCTGCACAAATGGCAGGTTCTGATACACAGAACAACCTCTTAAAACTTTGTTTGCTATATTGTTTTTCATTTTTGCTACTGAAACAAAGACAGTACTGTTTACTCATGTACATTGACCAGTTCCTCAAAACTGCAAATGAACTTCCATGTCTGTGCTCTTGAAGGTCTCTGAGAACAGCAGTAGCTCTGAGGACTGGGATGTGCAGGGTCTGGCCTCTCAGCTTGGAGACTCACTGGTGTATCACATTCAGAAGAGAGTGGCAGAAAGACCCGCAGGTACCCCCTCTGCCCCCTCCCTGATAGCCCCCCCCCACCACCACCACCACCACCACCACAACAGCACAGAGTCAATCATGTGTTGGAGGATGTGGCCATGGGCCTTGAGAACTCTAAGTGAGATTGAGGTGTTGGAAAATTTACAAGAGCTGCTTGCCTTTTTATAGAAAGTACTAAGCACAAAGTTGTTCTTAGCGTTGTTAATCCTTGATCTTGCACAGTTAATCCAAGTTTGCAAAGCGCTACATGCTGTTGGGTGTTTTATTTAAATGTTTCGGTCGTGATTACGGGTACCGAAGTAAACAGTAGGCACGGATCTGCATGTCTTTCATTTCAATTTATCAAAATGGTTTTCTTTACTCTAAATGATAATGCTTGAGCAAGCTGTCTAATCTCTCCATTATGTTTGCATTGACAATAGAGGAAGCACGGCATGAGCTGGAGCAGTTTTTTCAACAATCAGAGCAGAGCAGCAACAAAGGCTGGCTACAGCTAAAGGCCATGTCTGTTCTGTCTGCTACTGAAGCTGTGAGTGACACTATCGTTTGCAGCTACACTCACCACGTTACTGGAAACACCATTACACCACCACTCACTGGCCACTTCTGCAAAAAGGTTTATAGGTTGCCACTTGCAAATTACATACCAGCTTTTGTTACTCTTGTCCCCACATCTTTACACCATTCATTTTTTATTTGAGCAGTGAACGTTGCTGGTGGATCAGTTAAACTGACATGGTAGTGAGTTGTTTTTAAAGTTTGACAAATGGAGTTACTTCCTATTCAGATACCGTGACAAGTGGCTAATCATATGACTAGCTGTAATATCTCCTTCACACTATACTGCTTTAACAATCTTGTCTTTGTTGGTAAGGATATTTTAGAGTGGTTTTGTGGGTTTTGTTGAATTTCAGTGAGGGGACTGTGTTAACTGCACTGTGATTAAGTAAATGTAAATAATTTCTATTTAATGGATGAAATAAATTTTATAATGAGTAGAAACATGCACTATAAATGCTAAAAAAATGATTAGCCTGTTACCTTAACCTGCTTTTCTTAATAATAGGATAACAGGCTAAAGTCTGTCCAGTGTTTGTTTATTGAACTGAAAGGAAGGAAGAGAGGAAGGGAGCGGTTGCACGGGCGACGTTTCTCCGTCAGCCGTCTCATTTCTTCAGATGTTACTTAATTGTCTTGTCGTTACGTTTGGGGTTCTTGCAGGAGGTCTTTTGATTTTGTGAAATTGCATTTCTGCAACATTATTCTTCATTGATCACACTTGTTAATAAATCAAGAAAATGTTAAAAGAATTTAACATTTGTTGGGGGGGAAAAAAAAACTTTTAAATTGCTCAAGCAATAAAATTTTCATCCACAAATATTTGGCAGTGTGAATGCTGAAGTGTTTAAGAAGTGAAGTCTTACTTGGCTGCAGCTGTCCTTTAACCTTTAACCTCGACGTGAACCTGAAGTGTGAACGTGCTGTTTCAGTGCAGTGGGGCTGATGGATAACCTCTGTTCACAGGGCATGACCGCTGCCATCGAGTCTGGACTGGCTTCAGCTTTAGTGAAGTGCCTGTATCTGTTTGTGACCTTGCCACCCCGCAAGGTCAAAGATCAGGCGGAGGATGTCAAGTGCTCTTTCCAAGCCATACTTACTCAGGTCGGACATTTCTGATCTCGCTTTGACCTCAGGTCGTTGCGTAGTAGGCAGGTGTTCTGAAAAGTCCCGGCTGTGCTGCGCTGCCCCACCCACAGGTGGTGCTACAACTGTGTAGGCAGCGGCGCTTCGTGGAGGAGCTGGTGGAGACGCAGGAGCTGCAGTGTTTGATCATCGCACTCACCTCCCTCTGGGACCAGTGTAGCCCTACGTGGAGGAGGCAGGCCTCACGTGTGCTCAGGGCTGTGTCAGCAGCACAGGTTCCCAACACTGTCCCTGCACTGCAAGGTCAGGACTCACGCCTGCACACGTGAGCACACACATACACACACATACACACACACAATCACACCTCCCTGAGACAAATTCTTAATGTACTGCTTTGTTGTTCCGGTCGATTGAGTGTTAAGCAGCCTACATGCACTATCATGTAAAAGATCTGTTCACATCCTTTCTCTTTGTGTTCATAATCGTGTTATGTGTACATCCATAACATTACAGTACAACCGTGCAAGCAGTGCTGTTATTAGATCAGATTAGTTTTCTGAAGAGGTAAATGGTTTATGTCAGCTTTTATCACAAGAATATCGGCAAAATGTTTGGATAGTGACTTGAGCTTGTGATACTTGCTCCTTTCAGTAGCTCCTGTAGCCCTGGTAGTGCAGGTAAGCACCACAATGGCCAAGTGTTCAGTTCCCAGGCAGCACATGTACTGTCACACTGATAAAGGTGAAGGCTGCCCTGGATATGAGCATCTGCCAAGTGCTGTTAATGTAAATGTAGTCCTCAGTAGTCACATGCCAGTCTCCTTTGCTTTTTCAATGACGCCTTCGTAATTCACTGTTCCAGACCTCTGATTATATGATTAAGTGTGTGGTCACATATTCTTCTAGAACAGGATCTGGTATTGGACATGATCTCATTAGAAATGGCTAATTTGGTAGTTTAAATAGGAACATCACATCACGCTCTAATGCCATTGGCTGCTTGGACAGAATCATGGGGTATCCTGGAAAACAGTGGGGCAGAAACTGAATAAACATGGCTAAAGTGACCACATCATACATTCACTCTGTACGTGTATTATTTAAACTGCCATTCCGTGTCCTCTCTGTAGCAAAGAACTCCATGAAGCTCTGCATCCAAAATATGCTGAAAATGAACGACCAGGTCCCTGGGCCAGTCCTGGCAGAGGTGGCAGTCAGTGTATTCAGCTTTGTGAAGGACTCGTATCCAGTCAGCTCTGCTCTTTTTGAGGAGTTTGAGAACAATGATGGCTACACTGTCCTCCAGCTCATCATGGCGCGGTACGTCTCCACACGCTCCAGAAGGCAGCCGAAAAACATACACATACGTTGAAGCGTGAGGGCTTAAATGTTATTTGGGATAGTCACCACTCCCAGTAAATTCTCTTGGGATTAATGTGTCCTCGCTGAGACTCTGCTGAAGTTCTCTGGGATTTTCCCTCCTCCTCTTGTAACTCCGACCTTCCATTTCCAGCTCCTCTACATTCCAGGGTGTTTAATAATGAAGGCTGCCATAATGAGATCAGTAGTAAATTAAGCTCTGTGTCATTAGGGATCATGCTGGCTCTCCCCCCCCCTGACTCTCTGTGCTTTGGCACCTGTTCACAGAGAGGTCACCACGGGGTGAGGCCTCCCACATCCCGCCCTGTTTATTTACATAGCCTAATTATACCGAGGACTTTCACTCCTGACTGAACATTAACTACAGGGCTCTGACACTAGGAGAAGTGTTCCTCTTCAGCAGGTGCAGGGTTTGCAGATTTCAGCAGGCTTTTGAATGGCAATCACTAAATGACTTGTACATTTGTCTTTTTTAAGGTCCATACTTCCTGAACACATTGTATTCTTACTACTTGTTTACAAGTTGAGAATTTAACAGCTCCCACTTAAGTATCAGATGGCAGAGATATACAGCGCCACCTGTTCGCTTTTTGTTTTTGTTTTTTAGTTGTGAGGAGGAAACGTCGGAGGAGCATTTCGCCCCCGTGGAAGACCTTTTGGGCCTCATTGCCTCACTCACCTTGTTTGGCAAGGCAGAGCTAAAGGTGGCCCTGTGTGTCAACAATCCACAGCCACCGGGCTTCAAGTTCGATCCCCCCCTGACCAAAGGTAAGAGCCTAGCATGGACACCGAGCTCCGAGCTGCACCCCCCCCCCCCCCCCCCGCCCCACCGCCTCATGTTAACGACAAGGCAAAGGCAATTATGTCCAAGATGATGAAGTGTAGCCCTCATCGCTAACCCACTTAAGATGCCCTGCATCCGTTCTCCTGATCCGCAACACAGTTCACCATTTATCACCAGGCAGAGCACCTCACTCCTGAGAGAAGGAAACACAGCCTTTTTGCAAGCGTGATTCCATTTGGCCCTGATGTGATTTTAATTAAGGGTGAAATTCAATCGTATTAACCTCCAATTATATATTTATTTCCTCTAAACATCAGTGCGTTTTGTCCAGGGAGCCGAACATTCTTTTTTAATGCTTGACAGGATTTTATACACACTTGATTGTGGATGTAATGTTTGCTCTTACTTATTCATGCTTGAATAAGAGAGTTTCAATCCATCTGTAAACTTAATTTAAATGCAATGTTTCTCAAGTATATGGGCCACCAGGTATTTGCAATGCCATGGTGCTCTCCGTAGATATAAGTCACTTTCTGACTTTGCCAGAATAGATTTAATAGATTTTAATATGGTTGGGGGGGGCGGGGGGGAGGGGGGTGAAGACAACACGTTAAAACATGATGCTTTGTGCTGCGTCCACTGAGTCTCGGACTGAAAAAGGGGGCAACTCCAGCTCTTTCCCTCAGGCTAGTTAGTGTCAGATATAAGAACCGACTTCTTTCCTCCCCCAGGCTCCGCAGTGAAGAACCTCAAAGCCTTCCAGATCATCCAGTCCTCGTTCCAGCGATCGGGCAGCGCGCTGATCTGCGGCCAGATCCTGCGCACGGTGCAGACGATCTGGTCGTGGGACAAGGCCAACTTCTTCCTGCTGGAGTGGACGCTGCAGTCGCTGGCGCGTCTGGCCGAGTGCGTGTGGCAGAAGCCGGCGAGCGTGCACGGCCTGTTCTTCCAGCTGCTGGAGACCGTGGTGTTGCGCCTCTGCTACATCCCCCACGACGTGCTGAGGAAGGTGCAGGGCGTGCTGAAGGAGGGCCAGTCGCCGGCGTTCAGCGAGGCGGCGCTGCGCTGCCTCCGTCGCCTGGTGGAGCGGAACGGCCTGCTGGCCGACGTGCTGAGCGACGCTGGCCTGATGGAGGTGCTCCTCCTGGAGCTGCGGAGGAGGGCCAAGATACTGAGGAAGGCCGGAGTTACGGGTGAGGCCCGCCGCACACTCACTCGCCCGTGGCTTTTTCGTGTCGGCTGCCCGGCCGCTGAACGGAGGTTTTCCTTGTGGACAGGGAAGACGGAGCTGAGAGTGGAGGACTGCGAGAGGCAGCTCACCACCAACATGTTGAATGTAGTTGCTGCTCTGGCATTGAGATCCATCAAAAACACAGGTATGGTGAAGTTGCTGTCTTCAGGGACTATTTAACTATGCGCAGGCAGAACTTTTTGCCAGGTTTGAAATGCAAAAGCTAACGACGTATGCTTTCTCTCATGACTGCGTCAGTGTGCATAAGGGACTTGGGGATGATTCCCTATATAAAGATCTTCCTGGATGACGAGCAGTTCCGCGGTCCAGCTCTGTGTGTGCTGGAGCAGCTGGCCCAGATGAACCCGGAGATGTTCATGAGCACAGCTGTAGGAGCGCTCTGCTCGTCCACCGAGACCGAGCTCCAGCTCAAACGTGACCTGCTGCGGGTACGGCTCCCCGTCCTTCTGCTTCTAGACTCTTCCGTAGTCCTTTATGGTCTTGGCTGATGTTCTGATTCTCCTTCTTGCCACCCTCTCTCATCCTTTTCCTCTCACGTGTGTCACACACACTCACACGTATGAAGAGGCAGTATAGTGGGGAGTAGCCGTGTGCTGAATCCAGCCCAGCCTTTGTTGGGGGCTACTGTCAGATTCAGGTTTTATATTTTAATTTTAACAAATTGTAACAATTTTAGCGCATAATAAGTGTGTGAATTTATTATCCTAGCCTTTGGGATCCTGATTGCATTATAGACAAATTCAGATTGATTTGCTAATATACAATTAGCTGTTATCTCAGGCTCGATTTGATTAGGATCACAGTCTGGTGGTGTGACACACCGAAAATTATGAGCAATATCAGATCAGTGGATGTGAAAGAAATCTAATTTCATGTAACCAAATTAGCCAGTTACTGTACATGTCCATTTTTTTAGGTTCAAGCACAACAATACTAACTTGCAGACTATTAAAGTGTAACTGTGTTAAAGCAGGTAGCAATTGCATTCAACCAGACCACTGTGTGAAATGTGTCAAAGCTATTCTGATTACTTCTATTGGTCCTAATTAGTTTTGAGCGTCATATTATGACACATTAGCTCTTTGATGTATTAGTATGGTAAAATGGCTAAACCAATAAAGGCTAAACCAATTTCTGCTAAGCCCGGTGAAACTGGATCCCCACTTAACAGCCTCCTCCCTTTTTTAGAGTGATGTATCATTTAACACATCTCAGTTTTGGCCATTAACCGTCTTGGGGAGACCTTAAAGTAATTAAGCTAATTGTGATATTGATGAGCACGTAGAGCAGGAGAATTCCACGTGCTTGGGCAAATCCATACTCGGCATTGATCCCTTTCTACGTCTCCCACGCTTAGTCCATACTGAGAGTGCTCGATAACCCCACCAGCTTGAGCGCGTTCCGCACGGCGTGCGGCTTCAACGCCCTGCTGTCCATGGTGGTGGACATGGAGGGTGTGCTGCTGGAGCAGCCGGCGGGCGTGTGGGCTTCCGCGTCCTGCCGGGACCTCGTGGACCTGCTTCTGCTGGCGCTGCACACGGTCGCCGTGGCCGTGCACCTCGATCCCACCAACGCCCACTTCTTCCACGGCGGAGGCCAGTATGAGCGGCTGGCCGAGGCCCTGCTCAGGCTGGGCTGCTTCCGCGGTGGGCCTCTGGCGGAGGGCGACGCGGACGCGAGCCACAGGAGCTTCCAGCGGTTCGTGGAGGTGGCCGAGGACTCGGGGCTTCCCGCGCCGCTGCAGAACTGCGTCAGATTGCTGAGCTTCCTGGAGCAGTTCGCCACGGGCGTCTGGGTGGCGGCAGACCCGTACCCCGGGCTGCAGGAGGCCACGCAGGAGGTCGTGCAGAGACAGGAGACCCTGTCGAGCCACAGCTCCGGGGAGGAACTCCGCCAGGAGGACTTTCAGGGTCTGGTCAGGAACGCGTCTGTCTCTACAGAGTCCGGGAGGTGGGTGTGTTGGTGACTTACATGATATACACAGCAGGGTCTCGCCACTTACACTTTAACCCACTGGAGTTGAGGTTTGAATCCCAGACAGGACACAATGACTGTGTGTGAAAGGTCATGGCACATAGCTTATGTCCCTGTCAGTCACTGTGCCCATGTCTTAACCACAGCTAGCTCAGGGATTCCCCTCTGTTTCCCCTACAGCCTCCTCCACTACAGCCGCCTTGAAAGAAAGCAGTGGTCATGTTTCTAATGTGTAAATAAAGTTGGTGACAGTGTTTCCAGAAACTACTGTGGCACAGACAAACCGTTAAAATGAGGTTTAGTTTGATTTGGTAATCATGTTGAAAACAGTTTTAGGTTGGGAATTGTTTATCAAAGTGGCTCGATGGTAAATTTCTCTTTGCTCAGGCTCTCCTGTGATCCTGTCATATTGCACCCTGGGGGAATTAAGGTCATCATGACTCTACTGCCCCACATCTACTGCCCTAGTGACCCTCAGGTTAGTTAATATTACATAAATTAAAACACAACACAAAAAAATAATGCAACTAAAATAAGTGATTATCAAGTGCTGCTTATAATTTAAAGTATTGTTAATTTAACTGGCCATGAATGATATTGATCTAAGAAAATCCAGACATACACCCAGGAGACACATGCACATTGGCCACTCCTGCGCAGCCCGGTAACGCAGACGCTGTGTCTTCCCCGTCCAGTTGTCTGCTGAGCTGCAGTTAGCCGTGGCCAATCACGTGCAGTCTATGGTGAAGTCTGAGCAGAACAGGCAGATCATGTGCGAGTCAGGCCTGCTGGCCACACTGCTGAGGAACTGCGGAGACATCCTGAACTGCAGCACCTTCTCACTGCACCTGCCTGTGGTGCGGGTCCTGGAGAAGCTCGCCTCCCAGTCCATAGACCATAAGTTCCTGAGGTGAGCTCCAGGCAGGGCACGTGTGCTCTGTGATGTGTATCTACTGCTTAACACGCTCACGCATTCCATACAATTTGAGGACTTGTTTCATATTAATGCTGATTTATTTTTTTCTTTCTTTCAGACACTTTCTGTGTTTAGGGGATCCTTTTAGGTGCGGGACTGAGAAATGTGATCCTACGCCCGAGTCCGATGCGATATCATACCAGAGTCCAATTACTAACGGTACAGGTACACAAGCTCTTCCTTATACTGGTTCCTGGTTTTGAATCACTTTTAATCTGCAGTTTGTGACTAGCACCTCTTTTGCTGAATGTTTATTTCTTAAAGGTCACTGTAGAGACCAGGCAAAAGATTTTGTAGAAGGTGATACAAAAGTCTCCAAGAAGCCTTTAAAGAGGAGCTTTAGCTTACTGAAGACGTCCTCGGGTGGTGGTGTACCCGTGCCCCTCCACCGCATCATCAGCCTTGTCTCGCTGACTTCACCCCGGAGCCTACGGCCCCACAAACTGTCCGTCTCCCCTTCGTTTGTGGAGTTTGACATGACTGATAGTGGATATGGGTGGGTTCCGGCATCCTGAAAACGGACACCAGAGGTTCTGTGGAAATTCTGTTAACCTGCTCATCCCTGACTAACTAAAGCCATCTGAAGCCTAACAAATTAACTGCAACATGAAAACACATAATCATATAGCAATTAAAATGAATTCTGTGTAATATTATATACAGACATCTAATTGTTAATTATGGCAACTAGTATAACCAGCCTTGCAAAATGTCTTTGTATAATGCATTAAATGGGTCAAATGCTCATTATCTGGTAAATGTACAGTGATACTGATATTGTAATTGCACAGCTTCATGCATCCTTCCATTATGTATTTTCAGGTGTCTCTTTCTGCCGTCTCTTGCAACAGTAAAAGGAGTCAGTGCAGACTCTATCCCAACTGGAGGCGTCGGCAGTGGTGAGCAGTTGTTGTGAGCTGCAGAGATGTGACTACAGAATAAAACACAAACAGGCCTAATTGTAGAATGCAGCCTGACGTCAAATGATGATGATGATGATGATTATGATGATGATCGCCGGTCACCTGCGTCACCGCCGTCCTCCTCTTCCTCCTTTCCGCTCAGACTGCCGAGGCTTCCCGCCCTCCGCTGGCCTGTCTTTCTCCTGCTGGTTCCTGATTGGCAGGTTCAGCTCCGCCTGTGACAACCACCCTGTGCGCCTGCTCACTGTAGTGCGTCACATGTCTCGTGCCGAGCAGCAGTTCAGCTGCCTGTCTGTCGGCGTCTCCGCCTCCGACGGCTGCCTGGTTATCTCCACTGAGGAGGAGGCCTACCAGTTCTTAGGTGACAACTCTGCTGTGATCTCTTTTATTCACACGGGAGTGGAACGGAGTTATTACGGATGGCACTTTTCTTCTTTGTATGGGCCTGAGATGTGAAGCCAGCATTGATAATATAGTTGGCGATGTCTAATTCTTTCTGTTCAAGTTGCGGTTCAGGGTGGTTTAATGACATGCTGTGTTTGGCCTGCAGACATGATGGAGCCGGAGGTTAACGCGACCGCCTCCCTGCCCGTTAGCGTGCGCTTTAAGTGCTCCAGGCAGCTCATCCCTGGCCAATGGCATCACCTCACTGTTGCTATGGCCAAAGGCATCAAAAAGAGTTGCACAGTAACTGCTTATCTGAACGGAGAGGTGATTGGGACATCAAAGGTTAGTATAAGCATGATGCCTTCATCTGAACTTAGGATGGTACAGCAGTCCTGTACATCTCAACACACTGCGTCTCTTTTTATTAGATGAGATATATCCAGCCATTCCCAGGGCAGTGCGTTGCAATGGATCCGTCAGCAGTCATTGACGTTTGTGGGATTATTGGTACCCCCCATATATGGAAACAGCGGGCAGCTCTGATCTGGCGGGTCGGGCCTACATACCTTTTTGAAGAGGTGTTGAGCTCTGATTCTGTAGACATCATATATGCACAGGGTACCAAGTACCTGGGCAACTATCTTGCAGTTGATGATCAAGGTGGGTAAAGCACAACACTGAAAGCTTCTGTCTGCTTTACTTGAAAATTACCTTCAGAAAACCTTCAAGCATTTTGATGTAAACCCTGTGTTCTCCAGTGAGGTTAGTTTGCCCAGAGAGGATCTCCTTTGGCATAAACCCAGCTGTAGCCACCGTCACTACAATAGCTGAGATCAGAGATGAGTTCAACGAGGTGGACTGCCGTCTGATCGCCAAAGAGGTGCTCCACTTTTGTCGCTGCTGGATTAGTTTAGAACAATACGTAATGCGTTGACATGGCATGAGGGTTATCTGTCCGTGACACAGAAGACAGTTGTTGCTTATGTTTACTCGTAGATGGGTGTCACGTCACGGGACAATTCCACTCCTGTGTTTCTGGCACGAAATATCAGTCAGCACCTTAGTGGAACTGCTCGAACCATTGGTGCTGCCCTGGTTGGTCATTTTGGTAAACATATAAACTTTCATTACTCTGTACATTTACCTACACCATAATGAAATAATATATATGCAAAATCATTCTTCCTTTATGACCTTTTTTCATTTGCTTGCCGTTGAGATTGAGCAAGTGTCTTTGCTGTGCCTGAACTCACAGGGGTGAGGACGTTTATGTCCGTCAGTGCTGCCACTAGTTTCCAGTACATTGGTGGAGCTGCGGTAGTTCTCAGCCTGGTTGCCATGGCGTCAGATGACAACTCTCTCTACGCGTCCGTCAAAGTTCTGCTGTCGGTTTTGGACACCAACCCGGTAATGAGACAAGAGATGAAACGCATCAATGGCTATAAGGTGCGGTAGGTGCGGTGCGAGAGGTTCGTTCTGCTTCGAAACGCTTGCGCAAGCCTTTTATGGAACAGAGGAGTGTAGTGACTGGATCTCCCTGCAGCTTTTTGCCTTCCTGCTGAAGATGAAGGCTCAGCTGGTCACCAGAAGGACCTTCCAGCTCATTCTGGCCATAGCGGGCATAATGGAGCTGGGAACAAGCCACACCCATGACATCACTGCCCTGCAGGACCTCCTCTGTGACTTTGAGGTACCTTTGTGTTTATCTGTGTCAAACTACACGAATAAGGTTCCTTTATATATAAACATAACTTTCATTCATTCATTTTCCAATTTATTTGGTTATTGTTAATGTATCGTGCTACAGTTCTCCATAACCTGACCCATACGCCTCTTCTTTCATTTCTCTCATCACAGGTCTGGCAGAAGACTCCAGAAAATCTTGATATATCGGTTTTAAGTCACTTCGCTAATATCCTGAACTCGTCGAGGTACTTTACACTGATATGTGCCGTCATTAGCTATGGACATTTCAGTGGGTCTTGTGTAAACATGAACTGATATTTTATTTCTTTTTTTTTTTAAGGTACAGAGTGCAATTTCACTTCCTCTGTTCATCCATGCACGATCTGTTTACAGGAAACCTGGTCTAGATCTCTGCCAGGGCTTTTTAACATGTAAATGCATCATGTGCTGATCTTTTCCAGCGGAGATCCCAGGAACGCTGAGGCCATGCGCAGTCTGGGCCTGATGACCAGGCTCCTCTTCCTGCTGCACGATCCGGCTGTCACGCACAGAAAAGTCGCCCTCATCTGCACCATCCTCAGATGCCTCCTGCAAGGACACTTCAGCATCGAAGACATACGCAGGCATGGCCTCCTTTAGGCGATCGCGGAGGATCTGTTCATAATGAAAGACACGCTAACTCAGACTGCCCGGTTCTGTGATTCTGCTTATGGATCTCAGATGCTTTTTGTTAACTTCTATCTTGACTCTGGACCATGTGTGTCTTAAAGTCTTGAATTCTATCTGTTAATACTGGATTTATGCTTATATTTTAATGCAAAATTGAGCTGATCGCTTATTTCTATAGTCTTTGAGACAAGTCTTGTTTCTCATGCATGTGTGTCGGTGTTACAGTGGTTACAGCAGTTACAGCAAGTGTAGATGGCTGTCGTCTGAAGTCAACTGGCCCTGTGTGTTTTGTATTTGTTCATCCAGGCTTGGACTGTTCCTAATTCATACACTGTTGCATCCATCCGTCAATGAGAACGCAGCCTTTCCCGGGGTCCTTCCTGACGATCAGTCTCAAGGTAAATAAATACCACTTAAGTACACCTCAAATCCACTTACGATCTTACATTTAGAAGAATTCGGTCCTCAGCGCCGAACACGTTTCTTTGGAGACGTGATTAACGATGACTGAAGCTCTGCCTGAACTTCTGTCTAGCCTTGAGCCAAACACCTGCAAGAACCGTGTGGATCAGAAACCAGCTGCTTGAGGTGCTGTCCTCACTAATCATCTCTGACACTCCTCTACCTAACAAGTGAGTCTGTCACACAGGGGATTGGTTAATGCGATTTTCCAAGTGTAATTTTAAGTAACGTGGTGTGATTCTCTAACTATCGTGTGTTTCTTGAATGGCAGCACCCAGGAAGAAGTTTTCTTCACGCTGGGGTCAGATTGGTTCCTCCTCTTCTTACAGGGGCAGACACACACCAGCACAGTACTGTTGGTTCTTAGGCTGTTCATGCATTTTCTGTCCAATCCGAGCATACTGGCTAAATTTAAGGAAGGCGTGTCACCAGGAACACTACTGGAAAACATGGAGATGCCACTTGGAATCATAGGTACAAGTTTTCATTGTGTATGTAAATAATGGGACCCATGACTGGCAGGTCTAGTCGTGCCATTGTCTTCCATGGCCCTGTGTAGAACTCAGCCAGTCTGTTTGGCAACCACACAAAAACATGATACATTTAGAAATGTCCTTTCACTCTGTTAACGTGTTCCCATTTGCCCAGGTAACTTGGAGACACGCTCCTGGTCTTCCGAATGCTCCAGCTGCGCATGTCCAGGCTTTGCTGTGCTGCCCAGACTGCTGCTCAGACATCTTGGCCTTCCGCAGATATACGGAGCTTTCGCCGCACTGCTGTTAGGAATAGCAGACCTCCCTGGCGCTGAAGGACAGGTAACTGTGGCACCAGCTGTAAAGAAAATGAATGTTTGAGAGTAGCTCGAAAAATCACATTTAATATGATTCATATTTTATTCAGTGGATCAAACTGGTGCGTCTCTGTTTTGATTCTAGGTGGATATTGACATAATGCTCCAGGGGGTGATTGACAGCTCGGCTAATGCGAAAAGAGTTCAGCTCTGCACAGAGGCAGCGTGTGTCCTTATAGAACTAGTCAAGATGATCATTTTTAAGGTCAGAAAGGTCAGAAGGTTGACCAAGGATTTATTGATCTGTCAGAAGAAGCTACAAATGCTTCGGCTTTGGCTAAACAGTTGGGCTTTCATTTCTTAAAAAAAGCCTTTAACAGGAAGTGAAGACAGCTGGGAAGTCCAGTACCCCGGCAGTGTGATGCAGTTCCTCTGCCTGGTCCACAGCCTCTTCCCCCGAGATCCGCTGTGGGCGTCTGCAGACTTCCTCAGCTGTTTGGCCAGTGCAGTTTTCCCCTCCGAAGACCCTGAGGTGACACACTTGGAACTACATATTCTTGTTCAATTAAACCCCCCACGAATTAAGAGCTGCGTGTTTGACCCTCATGGGTGTGTGTCCTATGAAGAGCCCAGCAGGTCTCCAGGGTAACGGAGAGGGCGTGTCTGAGGGGGAGTCCCCAGGGCCCCGCCTCTCTCACCCCGCACGCAAACAGGTGTGTGACTTCATTCGCATCCTGCTGATGGACAGCCTCATCAACATCCCTGCCCGCCACCACCAGCACCACCCCTTCATACAGCTGCTGGAGGTGAGGACAGACAGTCTGTGGCATCAGGGCCCTGATGTGTAATCAAGTATTCTAGTGGCAAACAAAGCAGAATTATTATAACCACTGTAAGTTCTGTGTTCGTAGAGGAGTTCACCTGCTATATGTATTTGTCTGCAAAATTCCCATAATATCTTCACATTTGTGACAGTGTGATAGTTTTCTAGTGCTCGGCCCAGTGTGTAAATTATTTTCTCCATAAGGTGCCACTGTTTGCCCAGTTTTGAGGGACCGTTTCTCTCTGGGTGGCTACGGGCTGTGCAGAGCCAGCTAAGACGAAATGCGTTTGTGTAGTGGGTATAGGTTTAGCATATGGTGTGGTGAAGCAGTAAAATGTCGCACATGTTTTAGTACTGTTCTGGTGTGTTTTCAGTTCTCCCCTGAGGACGTGTGTCAGGAGCAGAAGCAGAGCTTTCAGAGTGAGCTGCTAGAGTTTCTCATGGATATTATTCACATTACGGGGCAAGAGGAGGGTCAGTCTACACATGTGGCAAGAGATGGTAAAGTCCTCTGCAAAAAACTACCAGACACTCAGACAGCCTCTTTCCTAGTGCATCACTCTCATAAATAATTCTCAGTTCATTCCCGACATCTTGGACGTTACTGTTTACACCATTGTTTATCACTGTTGCATCCCTGTCTGCACTACAACACTTCTGCACATTATGTATATTGTCTGAGTCACCAACTACCGCAAACAAATTCCTTGTGTGTGTAAAACATACTTGGCAAAATAAACCTATTTCTGATTCTGATATTGAATTATATTAATTCAACTGAAAGTAACATACTCGAACATACTTTTAGTTTTTGTACAAACCCTTCTTTATTTTTCCTAGTTTAGCACGAGCACAAATCAATAAGCCTCTTTGTTTTGGTTTTACTTCCAGATGCACACAAGTCCAGATCTGAGGGAAAGGTTGCCATCCTGATTGAGAATGTTGCCTTCTTCAGTAAGATGCTGGTGGAGAAGCTCTACACCGGCATGTTTGTGGTGGATCCAGAAAACCTTCTGGTCTTTGTTGCTGAGCAGATAGCTTTGGTGCGCATGTGTGGCCCAACAGTACCGTGACCCAACAGTACCGTGTTTGTGAGCCCGCGTAATGATCAGCGCCGGCTCTGTGTCTCGTACAGGCGATGGAGAGGGGCCAGACCCAGAGGGAGGCCACTGTCAGCGTTCTCTACAAGAGCCTGAACAGGGCCCTGCTGTACTTCCTGTCGCGGCCGCGGCAGTCGCCCGCGGAGCAGCAGCTCATCCTCAGGACCCTGCAGGTCCTGGAGCAGCACTGGGATGTCATCATGGCCACCTACAATGGCAGCGTTTTATTCACCAGCTGCCTGCTGCACTGCCTGCTCCTCATCCGCTCTGGAAGGTACCTGCCCCAACACCTGCCCCAACACCTGCCCCTACACCTGCCCCTACACCTGCCCCTACACCTGCCCCAACACCTGCCCCTACACCTGCCCCTACACCCGCCCCTACACCCGCCCCAACACCTGCCCCAACACCATCCCCAAACACCCGCCCCCAGCACCATTCCCAGCACCATTCCCAATACCCACCCAAACACCATCCCCAACACTACCCCAACACCCGCCCCAACACTCACCACCCAAGACAGAAGACAGTCTCCAACGGCACCCTATTGTGCTGTCTCGTCCCCCAGCTTTCCCGAGGGCTTCGGCTGCGAAATGCACAAGAAACCGACCAGGAAGATCTGGCGCCACCTCTTCCTGCCCAGGAGCAGTCGCACGACGGTCTTGCTGGACGTTCCTGACTCGGCCGAGGGTGAGGGCGAGGGCCGAGGGTGAGGGCGAGGGCGAGGGCCGAGGGCGAGGGCCGAGGGTGAGGAGCGCGGGTGAGGGCCGAGGGTGAGGGCCGAGGGCGAGGGCCGAGGGCGAGGGCCGAGGGTGAGGAGCGCGGGTGAGGGCCGAGGGCGAGGGCCGAGGGCGAGGGCCGAGGGTGAGGAGCGCGGGTGAGGGCCGAGGGTGAGGGCCGAGGGGCGAGGGGCGAGGGTGAGGGCCGAGGGTGAGGGCGCGGGTGAGGGGCGAGGGTGAGGGCCGAGGGGCGAGGGTGAGGGCCGAGGGTGAGGGCGCGGGTGAGGGGCGAGGGTGAGGGCCGAGGGGCGAGGGTGAGGGGTGAGGGGAGGGTGAGGGTGAGGCCCGAGGGTGAGGGGCGAGGGTGAGGGGCGAGGGTGAGGGGCGAGGGTGAGGGTGAGGCCCGAGGGTGAGGGGCGAGGGTGAGGGTGAGGCCCGAGGGTGAGGGGCGAGGGTGAGGGGCGAGGGTGAGGCCCGAGGGTGAGGGGCGCGGGTGAGGGTGAGGGCCGAGGGTGAGGGCAGGGTGAGGGCCGGGTGAGGGTGAGGGTGAGGGACGGGTGAGGGTGAGGGGGACCGCGAGTGAGGGCGCAGGTGCGGGTGAGGGTGAGGGTGTGGGTGAGGCCGAGGGTGAGGACCGAGGGTGAGGGCCGAGGGTGAGGGCGCGGGTGAGGGCCGAGGGTGAAGGGTGAGGGTGTGGGTGAGGCCGAGGGTGAGGACGCGGGTGAGGGCCGAGGGTGAGGACGCGGGTGAGGGCCGAGGGTGAGGGCGCGGGTGAGGGCCGAGGGTGAAGGGTGAGGGTGTGGGTGAGGCCGAGGGTGAGGGCGTGGGTGAGGCCGAGGGTGAGGGCGCGGGTGAGGGTCGAGGGTGAGGACGCGGGTTAGGGCGCGGGTGAGGGCCGAGGGTGAGGGTGAGGGCGAAGGTGAGGGCGCGTCCTCCTCGCAGGCCGAGGGCCCACAGAGCAGCACGCCAGCCTCTGGATAAGCTTTTGTGCTGAAATCTTCCCGCTGCGGTGTGTGTGCAGTGGAGTCGGAGTTGATGAGCCTGGTGGAGAGCACGTGGAGTAAGGCCATGCTGGAGAGGAGGCAGGGCCTGGAGGAGGCCTACAAGATCGACCTGTCAGCCAAGCAGGCCGGTCGCGAGGGCGCTGTCTCTATGACTGACGTCAGCCCCCTGTGGGAGGAGACTGCGGTGAAAGCTTGGCAGACCTTCATAGGTCAGTCTTCCTGTCTGCCATGTCTGTTTCTGTATGTATCTACATGTACGGTGACCTGTGGAATCTCTGCTTCACTACTCAGTGTTTGTTCATGTGCTTTTGTTTTATATGTTGTTGTCAGTTAAGATAAAGAAGTGGTGGAAGCAACTTGCTTATTTATGAAGTAAAACAAAAAAATGACTCGCGACGTTAGACCGTACCCAGCAGAGCAGAGAAAGGGCGACTCAGACGGCCTTACGTCTCTTCTCAGACTCTCAGAAGAAGAAGCTGCCTCCTGCCCAGCGGAAGACGGGTCTCCTCAGCTCGACCCCGCGCTCCTCTCACAGGAAGCTCAGAAAGGATTCGGGTTCCAACTTGGAGGTAGGAGAGACCAGTCTGTCGGCATCGGTGCAGCCCTCTCGTGGTCCGCGGGGGAAGCGAGGGGGGCCCTTTCACAGGTGTTTGTCCTGGCCACCGTTGCCATGCCACCTCTCCCAAAGTCGCCACACCCAGCAGGCCGACCTACCCAGTGGCATCGTCTCAATCCGTCTTCGAAATCAATTTGGATCATTACAGCTGAGTACACCTCAGTGGGCAATGTAATTGATATTTGTTAATTTTTTCCACGGGAACACTCGGTAGAACATTGCGTTTGTTGGTGAAGGTTAAAGACGCTGTTATTGTTGTTTTTTCCCCCTGAAACTCGGCCCACATCATTAGTTCCCACCGTTGAAGACGTCGCCATCTGGAAAAGGATGCACAGAGATATTACTCAGGCACGAGGCATGAAATTACCGTTTCTGTGCAACTGCTGCTGTCTCTGTCTCGGCCTCAAAAACAGGGGGCGGTAATTATAGGCAGACACAATATGATGAAAACATTATTCATTTTGTGTTATTCTTTATCATATCAACTCTTGACAACCTATCAACCGGTTTGATGAATTGTTTCTCAAAAAAAAAAAAAATCGTAGTCGAAAAATTTGGTGAGGAAGTCATGAGAAAAATTCTATTTTCTTAGTGTCATCCTGGTATTAAAAGAAGAAAAGTTACATAAAGTGATATGATCTTCCTTTTATTCTGAATTGCATTTTCATGATTTGGTAGGAGCTATTACCAAATGTTTTTGACAGTTTTATAACAGGTTTTAATTAAACATTTTTAACTTTGAATTAGTATCCAGATGATGTAAATTGTCAAAGTGAACAAAACATAGTCATTAATATAATTAGTGTGTGTGTGTTTTTTTTTTATACACTTATTCCTTTATATTTACTTCCATCACTTAGAATGTGCCAGCTGTAGTCCAGTAGTAGCAGCTGTAGTCCAGTAGTAGCAGCTGTAGTCCAGTAGTAGCAGCTGTAGTCCAGTAGTAGCAGCTGTAGTCCAGTAGTATATAGTAATACAGTTATATGATAGTAGTGGTGGTGCTTTTCTCTGGATTCGTTTCAGAATTATACTGTCGATATAATTATATTTTTATCTTCCTAACAGAAAGATAATTAACATGGGTAATGATCAAGTTAAGTTTATTACACACTCACCAATGGCTCAGAATGAAGTTGACATTATGTTATGTTATCATCATAGGTAGTGTTTTCTCTAGAAAGTAATTAAAATGTAAATCAGTGGGATGATAATTGCAGAAGGGATGGTATTTACTGTGGCACGTTTAAGAGGCCAATGATTTCTCCTGTTTGGTAAATAGGGTAATTAATGCTATATATTACTTATGATTCTCTAAATAAAGGAATAAGATTAGGAGATGATTCAGTGTTTATCTGTGGAGATGGGGCTATAATCGCTCCTGTGAATTCCTCTTTGTTTCACCTCCTAATCCTCACATCCATTCAGAAAGCACAAATGCATCATTTTCTTTTCCTCCTAGTTTTGTGACTAGCGTTGTGAATCGTCTAAAAGTTTGAGAGAGTTTTAATGATCCCCAGTAGTGCTCTTTACAGAACTGCTCAGATAGTTTTCTTAATTTACTGTGATGTAATGAGCAAACTATTCCAGTGACTTGTGAATCTTGCAAGTCAGTTCAACTCAGGTGTTTTTATGAAGCACGTTTTATAACAGCCATTATCACAGAGTAACTTTACAGACATCCAGTGACCGTGGCAAGAAAAAAAAAACTAAGATCACGAGGAGGAGCTCTGCAGAGAAACCAAGACTCAAAGGGGGAACCTGTCCTCTGCTGGTCGACACCAGTGTGCCCACCAGCACAACAGGGACAAAACAAGCAATAAAGTACAAAACAAACAGTATAATCAAAATAGGCAGATCTACTCTGACTTGCTTGAAGTCCTAGTCTGGTTTTGAGTCCAAAACTCATTTGGCCCAGGAACAACTTAGGAACAGCTTCCCAATATCCAAGCTAGTGGATTCTGTTCAGCCTAGAGCCTTCTGAATATTCTTAGAGGGGAGGTTTCTGTGTTTTGGGAAGATAAATTGCTCCACAGCCTTGCCATTCAAATTTGAAAACGAGAGCTGTACCCGCTAAATGCAGTGAGCAGCACCATTTCCTGAACATATCAGCACTGTATTTTGTCAGCCAGCAGCGTTGAGGCATTTTTGTTTGTGCACATCTGCGTGGCCCTTGCAGAGCAGAGCGGGATGGACAGATCAGTCTCCCTCTCGCTCTCCCTCTCTGAGCTGGATTTAATGTGCTTCCCGAGTCAGGCGCCGTGCCCGGCATCTCTAGTTCCCTCACTAGCTTTAAGAGGATACCACTGTGATGATTAGCTTAATGACTCTTTAAGTAAATATTAGACTGATTGCATTGGTGGCCCTGGACACTGGCCTCCTGAAGAGCTAATGCCAATCAGGATAATAAATCAGCTGCGCATGGACCGTGGCACACAGCCAACGGCCTCCGCACACCATGCTGATATTATACTTTAACTTCATTATTTCACACTGAGAGCTATTGCATTTGGAGCCTGGATTATTGTGGGGTCCAAGCGCCTCTGGGTTGTTTGGCTGATGAATGTAGTTTATGAAATGCAATTGTGAATGCACGCACACAAAACGGCTACTTAGATGTGTAACGTTTAAAGGCGGAGTCTAAAGTGTCCACGTTCTCATCGTATGCTTTCTACTGTGTTTCTTAAAGGCATTTTTCTCAGCGCTGGACATTCACAGGAAGACTGGAGAGCATATGTTTGAGAGCATGCTGAAGAATCATCTACAGGTTTGTCCGGGGTTTTTTGCTGAGATGCACGTACATAAGCACCTCTGTCAGCTCTGCATGAATGAAAACTCCAAACACTCCAAACACGTGATGTTCGATGATTCCGCTGTGATGTGCAGACGCTATACTACGAGAATGAGCGCATGGCTGTTCATTGGCTGCGGATTGAGCAGGATCTGCTGCGTGAGAGGGGGGTCTTTGGCCCTGGCCCGGGGGTCTTCCTCAACCAGGGCTGGGTGCAGGACGCCACAGAGGGGCCCAACCGGACACGACCTCGCATTCGCAGGAAGGCGCTGCGACGCTCCAAAAAGGTCAGGGGTCACAACACAAAGCAGCAACTAATTGGCTATTGGCTTGTTTGGTTAGATCTTTTCCATGTAGTGTATGGCCTGCTGCTGTATGTTGCTGTGTGATCTCTTCCTTCATGTAGAACCTGGTCTTTTTCTTTTATAGCTGCCATTATTAATGTCAGGACTCCATGTGAAAAGCAGCCATGTGGACGGGAGCAGAGGCATGGCAGAACTCTCCGGTGTCGATGCAGGTGTCGCAGGTTTCTGGTTGACTTTTAAGAAAGAATACTATGAACTATAACTCGGATAATTCTGCAGTATCTATGTGTGCATGAATGTGTGTGTGTGTGTGTGTGTGCCTGCTTGTGTGTGTTTCTGTCCGTTTGTGTGTATGTGTGTGTGCGCTTCAGAGCTTAGGATCCTTTGTGAGCCTCACCAGGACACCGAGGACGAGGCCAGGTCAGACTGTGAGCAGTTGACCTTCTTCCCTGCCCTGACCGATGTGTCGACCCCTGTGGAGGATTTACCCGAGCGGTGTGCAGAGACGCAGGTCATCCTGCAGCAGTTGGCCCCTCAGGAGGAGGTGAGGGAGGCCTTAAGACCAGCCGGCACGGTCCACAGCGCTGACCTCTGGCTCATTCCTCTCCTTTCTAAGCAGTGCAACAAAGCTCCATTTTATGACTCTCTTCAGCGTGTGTGTGTGTAAGTGTCATTAGGAGGGCAGGAAAGGCCTGGTGTGTGTGAGGACTGACAGGGCTCTTCAGGGTAAACTGAGTAGGGGGCTCTTGACAGAAGTATTAATAAGCAGAGGTAGGGGGTGATGTCAGCTGTCGTGTATTCATTTGAAAGGGCTGAGTCCTGCTGTGCTGTTTGTCAGATGAATAGTTCTCTCCATGCTTATTAATCCACGAACACAGTTAACAGCGGCCCCTTATCCGAAGCCACAGTCGGAGAGAAGCCCAGCGCCCTTTTGAAACATTTCTCCTACTTGACCTGTTACAAATGTATTTACATAAGAACTAAAATGGCCTCAAAGCAAGCATGATGAGTCACCTTTTCCGAATCTAATTTTATGTGCAAAACCGATTCCATTTGCAAACACTTTTTGAGTCTGATAGCCCACCAGGTGTACCACATATTGAAACAAGGCTTTAATCAATTAGTGTTTTGCTATTGTGTGTGTGTCATTGATTAATTCCAGTAATAAACAGTGGGGGCCTCTCCACACTGCTGGGGGACGGTGTGTGTGTGGGGGTAGTGTTGGCGTGGAGAGGAGCCTCTGATTTGATTTGTATTAATCGTGGTGTGGCTGGCTGGCGGTGAGGCAGGGCCCCATATGTTCCGGAGTCTCGGGTCCCCAGGGCCCGGAGCGGTGGGGCCGGGCCAGGGCCAGGTGCGTGCGCATGCTGTGAAATGAGGGGAGACAATAAAATTAGCTGCGAGTAATCTCGAGGTTTTGTTAGGGTGCTGCCCGCAGGGCTACAGCCCCCCGCCGCGAACCGCCGGGTCATCCGCGCACATGTGCTGCCTGTTTTGTTTCCTCCGCCATGTTGTTTGGATAATGAAGTGGTAACAGTGATCAATCAAGGAGAGGGCCGGGCCCGATGACACTCCTGCCCCAGAGCAAGGGGTTAGAGGCATGTGCTGTAGACTTTCTACCCATCAGTTAAATAGCCAGCCAAACATAGACACACTGGAGGGTCCCTACTGAATTACCTGCAGTTTTTTTTTTATAGAAGTCCAGCTAGCCTGTAGATGTTAGCTTAACACTCGTTAATGTTGTGTTCGGATTAATTATTTATCCGGTGTACTCGCACCTCGCTCAGATCGATAAGTCCTTAAATTATTATAAGCACTTGATATTTCTAATTGAATGAGAACTGTTTTCTTTCCACCCCAGGTCAAAGCCAAGCAGTGTGTGGCTGTAGTCAGTGGCCACATCCTGTCAGAGGGGGTGCTGTTGTTTGGAAAGGCAGACCTGTATGTGTGTGAGGGCTTCACCCTGTCCTCCAGCGGCGATGTGTGCTGTGCGTCCCACCACCCCACCAGGTCAAGCCTCCGCCCTGTTCCTCCTCAGCTCTCCTGCTCTAGCTTTGCTCCCTCCGATGCCCTAGGGCCGCATTAGCTTTGGCCAGTTCGTTGCCTGTATTGATCAAAATACATATTAAGAAACTTCGCAATAAACACGAGACTCTTCTAGTCCGATTGCTCTTTGTTTTTCTGATTCTTTGAGGTGTTTTTAAAAAATTTTTATGTCAAGTAGAGGTAACACCTCAGTATTGCTACGTAACTGTGATTGGGAAGCCCTTTTGTCCTGCAGTACTGAAGGAATTTCATGGCAGTATTTGTTGCCTGTGGTGTTTACTCCGTACTTATACGATGTGCTGTGTGTGTGTGTGTGTGTGTGTGAATACATGTTACAGCGTGAGAGACTCGTTCCTCTGTGGCATGCTGAAGAAGGAGCCTAGCGGGTCGAGTGCGTGCTGTAGGCGATGGCCCTACGAGGACATCAGGGAGGCGCGGTTCACGCGCTTCCTCCTGGAGGTGAGCCATGCTGCTCCTGCAGCACACGGCCGCAGGAGCTGCTGAGGGTTCAGGACACCAGCCTCCTGCTCCACTCAGCACCGCACGTTTGAGATTCTCTGAGCTTCACCGACATGTCTACATTTGTTTTCCTGTCATGAATAAATGAGTTTAGCTTTTGTCTGTGTTTTCCGCTTTCGTTCAGGAGAATGCCATCGAGATCTTCATGAGGAACGGGAGTTCGGTCTTTTTAGTGTTTGTCAACAAAGACCACGCTGGGGCTTTTAAAAGGTAGGAACCGGGAGTGTGTGTGCTGGTCGATGGGCACGGGAGGTTAGACAGGGCAAAGACGGATTGATCTCTCTGCTCTTCTTCCTCCAGGTTGTGCTCTGTAGTGCCTTCATTAAAGGGACGCGGGGTGATGGAGGCCGTGCATAATGTTAGGTAAGTAACCCTGGGCTTCCCGTGGTTTCAGAGCTGCATCTTCCCTCCCAAAGCTGCACGTGGATGGCTACGGTCTAAAAGCCTCTGAAAAAGGCATTGCAAGACGTTTCGTTGCGTGGCTTCCTAATACACCTGCAAGACTGAGCAAGCTCCCCTTTTAATCGTTTACAATAATTGCTTTGGCACAGACCGTTGCTATCAACGGTCAGTGCAGTACCGGTGATTACCAGTGATTTTCTAAAGTCATTAATTGCAGATCGCATGTATTTTTTATTAGGTTTGTGTTCAATTTCTTTCAAGAAAAATAAAGCAATGGATGTATAAAGTTGCAGCACTCAGCACTTTCAGGCTATCATCTGAATCTAGAAGGTCCATATGAATTATATTTCTATAGCAGGGTTGGGCTTTTTTCTTCTAACCACCCTGAGGTGAGGCACTTGGTTACCGCCATAGCTCCTGATTGCTCTGTGCCACAGAGTTTGGTGTGATCAGCCCTGAGAAATGACTCCTCCTGTACGGCTGAGCTGAAAGCTTCTTCCCTTTCAGCCTCTGTCTCTCTAGCTCGCACCTCTCCAGACAGGCCTTACACAGATCCTCCTGCCTCACCAGGTACAGGCCCTCGCTGGCTTTCACTTTTTCCGCGTCCCCCTGCGTGTGGGGCATGGGGTTGCGCTTGGCGTTGACTTTCTTCAGGTTGGGCAGCGCAGCTATGCATTCTGGGATTGTGGCGAGCTGGTTGTCGAACAGGCCCAGCTCTCTCAGGTTGGTCAGAGCGGCCATGGAGGCGGGCAGGGCGGTGAGCCGGTTCATGCCCAGGTTGAGCGTCTGCAGGCCCCTCAGGTGGCCGATGTCGGCGGGGAGCCCGGACGAGTCCAGGCAGTTGTTGCACAGGTTGAGGTGGCTCAGGGCTTCAAGCTGCCCGATGCTCCTGGGCAGCTGCTCGATGTGGTTGCTGTGGAGGTCCAGCCAGCGCACGCTGGTCAGCCGCCCGATGAAGTCCGGGACCTTCCTCAGCTGATTGCGGCTCAGGTCCAGCTCCTCCACGCTGGTCAGTTTTAAGAGGCACTTGGGAAAGGTGTGGAGGCCCATGTTGCTGAGATCCAGACGCCGCTTTCCGTCTGGCGTCACCCTGAGGGCGTTCCTGGCCATCTTAAGCGTGATGTTTTTGCCCTTGGTTCCCCCCTTCTTCCCTTTGGCCATGGTGCTGCGTGAACAGAGGTTAGTGGTTAAAAGCTTTCAGCGCTATCAGCTTAATTAAGTCTTAACTTCGTCTGTGTAATTGTTATCTCAGGATCTAATATCTTTAACTAAACATGCACAACTTAATGATGAAACAATCCAGTTGTTCAGCTAGGAGCGCTGGGCTAGTGTAGAGCCCCAGGCGGTTCAGGCAGGGTGTAGGGTCTTCTGGGGAATGAGCAGGGTGTAATGTTTACATTGCAGCTCACTCACCCATCCCACCCTAAAGGGATCGCTTAGGATCACACAGCGCTCTAATTGCTAATACCAGATAACACCGAGGACAAGAGCAGTGAATGTAAATTTTGGAGAAAAAACAAATGGCTTCCGCTGGTGAGGGCGGGAGCTGCCTGCGCTACAGTTGATTGATCCAGGGCGGCTTTCGCAGGCTGTGTGACTGCGCGGAGTCAAATCAGTGCTTTGATAAATGACACTGGGGGAAGTGATTTAAAAGCCCACACCTTACACCGCCCTATTAAGAAAGAAGAGTGGCTGCATTGTAAGGCCTTCGGGCCCTTTTCGCGACTCATTAATCATATTCAAGTGCATATAGGTACAAGGCTAATATGGTTTAGCTTGTTTCCATTAGACTTTGGTGTGCGAAGCCGCTGCATCCAAACATGTACAATTATGGTGGGCTGACCATCGGGATGATTCATCATTATGTGTTATGTTTTGAAAAGATTTGGGAATTCGCCCAAACTGAATATTGAATTTCATTCTGTATGTTCGCACACTTTTGTGATGAATGGAATATAATGGGACCTATTACATTTCTTTGAGGGAGATAATTTGAAGCAATCTAGATAGACGGAACAGAAAATACAATAGGTTAAGTATAACACAGGAAAATCCAGTAACTTGCTCTCACTTTCTTTAAGATACAAACAGAAAGCACAGAGAATATGCACAGAACAAAATGGCTTCTGCAGGCAAAAAGTCGGTATTTAGTGTGACTGCTGCCCTGGCACTAAGCAGACCTAGAACTCAGGGACACGGTCCTGAAGTTTTCTCAGTTAATCTTCTGGTACCGTTACCTTCATGTTCCATTCCACTTAGAGTTAAACCCGGTTCCTGCTGTTGCTCAGAGTAAGGGGAAGTCACACGTGTAGCCTAAAGAAGCAGCTTTTCTCTTATTTTCTTCTGTTCTTAATACTACATAAACATTTCCTATACTTTCTATAAATAAAGAGACTGAAAAATAATTAGATATGGTCATTACACCGTTGCTAAAACAAGAATTTCATTGCAAGCTGAAATAATTCTAATGAACAAGAGTGAGCGAGTTTGCACTTCCTGCTCATGCTGCATCTGGCAGTTCTGCCTGTTACAGGCAAACAGGTGTTCACCCTAATATTCAGTATTTCAGATTGTACTTACTGGCTTCATGGGGTGTTGGGGGGTAAATTTGATTTGGCAGAGCAGGTCTGGTCGCCGGGCTTGATCCTGGGCTTGATCCTGGGCTTGATCCTGGTTCGTATCACAGTAAGCCAGCTAGTCCTTCAGCTCTGTTACAACCCCCATATTCCAAAGAGGAAATACTTAAATATGGTTATAATGCACGTTCTAATCCAGCTTCGTAAATCCTGCAGAGCAGAGAATCTTTACACAGACTGAGACTGTCTCTTCACTCAACCATGTCAGAGAGGGTAAAAGAAGCTATGTCCTGTTTAACTTTGTTGCTAAGCAACGTAAGCAACGCAGGCCGAGGTGTGGAGTGTTTACTGTCCTTTGACTTGCACCCCCCCCCCATCCCCCCAAAACAAGACAAACAAAACTAAATAATAACAATTATCATTTGGATTTGCATCTAGTCAAAACATATTTCAACCCCAACAATACGTTTTTAAACTATAACCGTTTGTCAGTGAACTGTTTACCTTGGATAATGTCCCCAGTTTCCTATAAGATGCGGAGGATGAGTGTTTGTTCACACTGAAAGCTGTTAAAGTCAAACTGTTTAACTACTATTTTTTCTGTAAAAGTGCATTACATCCTTAGTCTTCCTGTGTGCTAAAGATATTACAAGGATGGTAGAATTAGTCAGGTCCTTTTATGTATATAGGACCCAATCAGTTTTCAACTGGGTAAATGAATTTCTTACTGTAAACTTTTGTACAGTAATGTCAGTAAAATTGTCCAGCTCTTTCCAACTGACTGTTATGTCCAAAAACCCATAGGTGGCACTATTTGCATTAGAACAAAATTCTGGCAAATATACGAAAGCTCACGTGTTTCCTCTGGTCCGCTCTGTGTGTGATGAGAGGCAGAACCTCTTTACTTTGAACGTTCAGTGGTTTGGGTTCCGTGTTCTGTTGCCATGACGCCACAGTAGAATTGTTATGAAGTCTCATTGAAGCAGAATTCTAGATGAATTCTAGATTCTTTTTGATTGTTCACAAAGTGACATTGTTGTCTCCGACTCGAATGCATGTACTCGTGTGATACGTCTCATTTTTTTTAAAGTTGCCTTGACCGTTTTGCTTTGATACAGGAGAACGGTGGCCCCAGACAAAGCAGCTCTTATGAAGTGGCAGGTAATGTGTGTGAACACATTCAGAACAAATCCCACTTATCGCTACTGATAGCAGAATTGGCTTTTGTGAAGTGAAAATCAGGAGTAATTTCATGCCGTTGTTCAATGTTGAGTTGCTGCTGTGCGTTGACTGTTTCTTCTTATTGTTAACAGAAAGGAGAAATGAGTAACTTTGAATACCTCATGCATTTGAACACACTTGCTGGAAGGACGTACAATGATCTGATGCAGTATCCGGTATTCCCGTGGATCCTTGCTGATTATGAATCTGAGGTTGACATTTTAACTCCATCTCTGTCTTAACTCTGTCGGACATTGTGTTACTGAGGAGTAACGTTCTGCTACTTTTGTATTCTCCCGTTATTAGACACTGGATTTATCATCGCCAGCTACATTCAGGGATTTGTCCAAACCGATGGGGGCTCAGACAGAGAAGCGTAGAGAGAAATTCATTGAGCGGTACCATGAAGTAGACAGCAGTGATGGTGAGGCTTAATACAAGTATATCACTGTTCGCTAAGCTTCATATATTTTACTGAGTACAAGTTCATCAATCACGACTGTGAGAGAGTGTGTCCTTCCTGCTCACGCTGTACGTGGTGGTTCTGGCCGTTACAGGGGATCTGTCTGCGCAGTGTCATTACTGCACACACTACTCCTCCGCCATCATAGTGGCGTCCTACCTGGTGAGGATGGAGCCTTTCTCCCAGACCTTCATAGCCCTGCAGGTGAGCCTCTCCTCACGGGATTCATTCCTCCGCTAGTCAGTCCAAACTCTCCTTCGTTGTTCCTGACCTGGATAAACGCTTTAGGGCCGATACACACAGCTTCGTTGAAAGGACTGTAGCACTTGTTGTTTCATTCTTAAAAAACGATGCACGAAATCCAGAGCGTCACTATGGAAACTCTCGCGTGACGGGGGTTCTTTTGGAAAATGTAATTTTGCAAATAATCTTACTAAATAAGAGCAACATTATTTTTACCTTGTTGGGATTTGCAAGAACTGTTTTGTTTTGCAAAAGTGAATTAAAGTGAAAATTTTAATATGTATGCAAATAAATTCTCTCACATCAGTGGCATGCAAAACCACATTTCAGTCCTTAAAAATATTTTATTTATAGAGTGAGAATCAATTGATTAAAATAAATGCCATGCATATTTAATATTCAGTATAACACAATACAAATATTAGGATGATGCTCCACAATGATATTTTCCACACATGAGCAGCTTTCTGCTGTACAGTAATATTCATAACAGGATTTAGGGCACTAACTGCATTTGCTATGTACACTATTTATTACTTTCATTCAATGAGGGTAATCTTTTTATGGCAAATTACATGCGTATATGGCCAAGATTTCCATCAGGAATTAAACCTGGAAAACACCTCAGTCAGTTCTGATGAATTTGTCATCTTGATGTCTATTCTGTATCTCTGGGCTCTTTTCTTTGAAACAACTGCCTCAACTAGGCTAAAGCAATCGCACAACGATACAGCACTGCTCCTCATATGGTTTGGTTTGTTCTTCCATGGTGGTCTTGAATGGGGCCCTAATCGATATAGTCAGAAGTGTGCTGTCCTGGTTGAGCTGGCTGGGTCTTGTCCATGTGTAAAATGGACATGTGTTGTCGTGCGAACGCAGGGTGGATCGTTTGATGTTCCTGAGAGGATGTTCCACAGCGTGCAGAAAGAGTGGGAGTCGGCCTCCCGAGACAACATGAGCGACGTGAGGGAGCTCATTCCAGAATTCTACTACCTCCCAGACTTCCTCATCAACTCTAACCACTTCGAGTTTGGTGAGCGTTCGACCTTAGATGCCTGTTTAAGAGCAGGACAACAGATATTAAGTTGCATTTAGTCTCTCGGTGTGCCATGTTAGAAAATAAATATATAGAAGCATTCCTGTGTTGGCAGTTCTGCTTAAAGTTGAGCACCCTTAACATTACTTTTAATATATATTTTTTTCTGCTTGGTATCACAGGCTGCATGCAGGACGGCACATCTTTAGGTGATGTGGTGTTGCCCCCATGGGCCAAAGGAGACCCGCAGGAGTTCATCCGGATGCAGAGAGAGGTCAAAAGCCCCACTCGTCACTCTTTCAGTCTCTCTAACGCGTATCAGACGCTGTTCAACCGCTTCAGCGCCCCAGTACCATCTCCCATTCTGCCCTTCCCTCCACACCAGGCTGCCACCACTACTATAGTACTGCAACAGAAATAAAGGCCCCATTTGGCAGTACTATCCTGCATAAACACCTTTTGGCATTTGTAGCCTGCTGGATGCATTTGGAAAGAAACCATCTGGCAGTTGCTTCTGGCGCAGGTCTGGTCTGTGCTGTGCCTGAGATAATAGGCACTTGTTGAGTTCATCAAGGAAGTGCCATTACTCTACTTAACGCCATTGTCATTACATGATAACGGGGCCAATTCAGCACAAGCACAATATCTGCACTCTCTCATAACTCCATTACTGTAGCCTGCTGCTTATTGGACTGAATGCTCTCATTCTCTCTGCGCTATGCCCGCAGGCATATAAGGACCAGGCTTTATCAGTTCCCAATCTACTAAGCAATATTTTTGTATCGTTTCCAGTTCACACAAAATGAGCTATTTTGTCCGCTCATTTTCCTTCATATGCAAATGAACTAAAGACAATATAGGGAACTTCCCCTACTGAAAGCTACTGGTGCTGGAGTTGGTGGTTACTATTGCTTGCTTCCCCCTCCATTAAGACTGGCCTTATTGAGACTGCCGTGACCCCCCCTATGCCCATTTCAGCAGAGCTTCACCAAGCAAACAGGAAGATAAACAGATCTAAACCCCACCCAAAGAACGCAGTTATCCCTTAACTTTTTCTATGATTTTAAATGTGTTCTGAATGCAATTCGCATTTCAAGTGCAATAACATGTTAATGCCTTGCCTCTATGGTCATCTCGGTATTAAAACATCTACTATGCATGTAAACATCCACTATGCATTCCACACCTTTACCACATTCAAAGTTGTAACTGAAGTTTCTCAAAGGCCACACCATTAGCCTGCCAGAGTTCTCGCTGCGTGGTTTTGATGGCGCCGTTGCTGTGGCCGCGTGTAGTTTTTGTTTTGGTTGCATTTTGTCGTTTTCCGTGTGGCCTTTCCTCAGGCGCTGGAGAGCGACTACGTGAGCGCAAACCTCCACCTGTGGATCGACCTGATCTTTGGCTACAAGCAGCAGGGTCAGCCTGCAGTTGAAGCTCTCAACACCTTCCATCCTTACTTCTACGCGGACAAGCAGGACGCTGAGAGCATGAAGAACCCCCTGAAGAAGAGCACCGTCCTCGGCTACATCAGCAACTTTGGTCAGATCCCTAAACAGGTGCGTCCCTATCCCCACACACACACACACACACACACACACACACACTAACACATATACAGTTTTGGAATAAATGTGTTTTATTCCCACCTCTCTAGTTTATAATCTAATCCAAGGTCCAGCCATGGATTTAAATACAGTCAGTGATGATTCCTCGCTGGACACAAATTTTAATAATCATTTGAGTCTGATATTATGTTCGGCAAACAAGGCCTAAGTGTAATATTGTTTGAAAGTGATGCAGTTAAGAGTAATAACCAGTCTGTCAAAGTTTCAAGTGGCTGTGGGCTATTTCCTTTAGATAAACAGAACAGCCATTACCATAATAAATGTTTCTCTGGCAGCTCTTCCCCAAGCCGCACCCCAGCCGCGCCTCACACAAGAGCTCCACAAGCAGGGAGACGTCCGGGGCCAATAACGTTACCCCGTTCTTCTTCAGGCTGGACAAACTGAAGCCCTCCGTCCAGCCTGTGAAAGGTACAGAGCAGCTCTCCGCGCAGGCCGGCGCTGCAGAAGGAGGCCATGCAAACCCCAAGCTCGAGAAATGCCTGCATTTAATCATTCTTAGCCACCTTATTATTTTAGCTCGTCCTCAATTATTTTTTTACAAGATGGGGCCATGTCCACTGGGAGCAGTCAGAGCTGCAGGGAAGATGCTGGCTAGACTGTTCACAGGCTAATTTTCTCAGGCAGAGGGGCAACAGCTCGTTCTATTTGTTAGGTGCATCATGATGATGCTGCCACTGAGGCTTATTTAATAATCTGAATATCCCAAAAGGGTCTCTTTGGAAAATGAGATGAAAATTTGCTCCCCTCTCTCTCTCTCTCTCTCTCTCTCTCTGTTTCTCTCTCTCACTCTCTCCATCTTTCTCTTCCCGTCTCTCCCTGCCCCCCCCTCCCTCTCTTCCTTCTTATATTTCACTCTGTCATCAGTCTGATCAAGAGGGAAGAACCAGTCTATTTCAGGGTGTCATTTTCATTTATGGTACTTGGTCAATTACGTGCTAGATGCATCTTTAAGTATGTAATTTCCAATTCAATGGAAAGTGAGTAGAGGGCAGATTATAGATGTCAGGAGATGCTTTGATTACATAATCTGCCGTATGCCGTTATGCTGAGCTGGTGCGGGTCTAATGGTGCCTCTCGGTGGGTTTTGCCAGAACTGATGCATGGACCGGTCGGCCATATTGTCTGTGGAGAGAAGGAGGTGCTGGTGGTGGAGAAGAACAAGCTGCTCCTGCCTCCCCACTGGAACACATATTTCTGTTGGGGTTACTACGACAACACATGTTCGTTTGGGAATTACACATCAGAGAAGGTGTCCATTCGTTCACTCATTCATTTATTTATTCATTCACTCACTCACATTCTTTCCAGTAGTAGTTGGTTCATTGTGGCGGGTCTTGTGTTTGTCTCAGAGCTTTGCAGTGTGGGAAGGTCTGTCGGACTGGGGAGAGGCTGTGTGTGCTTCCTGTCCCAGCAGTAACACAGTCATCACAGCTGGGAGCAGCTCGGTGGTGTGTGTGTGGGACGTGTCCATCACCAAGGACAAGCTCAAGCACATGAAGCTCAAACAGGTCCGACACGCCAGTAAAGACCTGCTGATCTCACAAGCATGACCACAGACACACAGCAGATCCAAACGTTACTGAATGTGATCGGGGGGTCTATTTTGGATTTTGTTTCCAGACTATTTTGTTATTGCGCACTGCACGTGTCTCTCTCGCAGGCTTTATACGGCCACACGGACACAGTGACCTGCGTGGTGGCATCTGAGGCCCACAGCGTCATAATCAGTGGGTCTGAAGACCAGACATGCATCCTGTGGGACCTGGATGAGCTCAGCTACATCACCCAGCTGCCCGCTCACGGCTCCGGTGTGTCCGCCCTGGCTGTCAACGATCTGACCGTGAGTTGACCCACGTGGCTTGAGCGTTTCCCACTCTCCACGTCTTCATCACGTGTCTCAGCGTGTTGGTGGGGCCTTAGCTCTTCCGGGGTTCCCTCGGCCCCTCGCCTCTGGGCCCTGCTGGGGGGAGAACGTGGTGGGGTGTGTAGCTCTGGTGCTGATTGACCACAGCGCTGCTCGCTGTGCCTCGGCGCCTTACACAGGCAGCTGCTAAACCCTCTGTTCCAGAACGTTCTAATCTAGTGAGGAAGGAGAGGCCCCAGGCACATCCTCCCCGTCCGCCCGCAGGCTGAAGCCAGAGCCTCTCCTCTCACTGTTCCACGTCTGGGAGAGTGCAAAACAACAGCGGGGGAGGGGGAATTCCTGACACTGAGCTGAAAGATGATACTTCCTCTCTATTTGCTTTTTAACCTCAGGACTTTCCCTGCGGTGGTGCGTGTTTACATTTTCCCCCTTCTCTGTCAGGGCGAGATCGTGTCATGCGCAGGCAGAGACCTGTACCTGTGGACGATGAAGGGGCAGCTGCTGGCGTCCGTGAGCGCCCCCTGTGGTGTGGAGGGCAGCGTGCTGTGCTGCTGTTTCACTCAGAAGTACGAGTGGGACCCGCGCAATGTCGTTGTCACAGGCTGCGCAGACGGCATCGTCAGGGTGAGCGGCCCGTATCTACGGCCACACGCATCACACATACGCACTTTTTCGGCTTCACGCTTTATTAATGCTTGGTCCGCATTGTGTGTTTTTAAAATGAGAATAGTTCTTAACAAGTAAGACTTGTATATAGGTAATAAATCTTTCTGCTAGTTTTTTTTTCCCTTCTGTTTAATAGTCAGGTAATGCAGCTGCAAAATATTCAAATCTGATGAGTGTGGTATTGAAAAAGGCCTCCTAGGCAGGTCTCTGGACTCCCAGGAAACCAGTGATAGTAACGTATGCTCACTTTAGATGAGCTACGAGCGGTTATTAAATCAAAATGGTTTCTAAATTAGGCATCAAATTGGAACACGGACCTGTGCTACATCAATGGCCCGCAGATGTGATTTATGATTATAGCCTCTATTGCATTTGATTTTTTTTCTTCATTATGTGTGGCTCTCTTGCAGATATGGAAGACTGAATATACAAAGGTACAATTACCTGGACATGAGAAGTCTTCCGAGTCTCAGGGGTGTACAGCATCGTCGTCTGCAGGGGACACAGGTAACACTAATACACTTCACCTTAACAGTGGCCTGCAAGAACCGTCTGCGTTGTCCCCTTTAACCACCATTGGCTGTGCTGCGTTTGATTGGCTGGCTGTATGACCGTTTCAACCAGGAGCTTTTCTAATGCATATAATGTGGTCATCCATGAAAACAATAGAAGAAAAATCCTCGTGTGTCATTGGGAGGGGAAGAAAATCACTGCGATGTGATCGTTTTTTTTTTTTTTTTTTTAATATCCCAGTAATGTGTGAAATGAAATAGCAGCAACAAAACACAAGAAATCTTTCATAGATGTTGTTTGTAAATCTGGTTATACTGGATGGTCTCTTAAGCGTCATGGATGGAACACATGGCCAGAAGTTTGACTTGGGGGGGGGGGGGGAGAGAGATGTGAAGAAAAGTTCATAATTGTGCACTGTGCATGCAAGGCATTAGGGCTAGCTACAAGGAATTATGGGGCAAAGTTATTAAACATACAGCCGGTAAACACTGATGAGCAATTTCGCTGATGTAGGCATGCAATTTAGAAAGCAATAATACCCAAATCCAATTTGGTGCACATTGGTTACAGCACAGCGTCAGAGCATATAAGTATCACAACGCACAAATTAAATTGGGGGAACTCTTTGTAACAGTGAAGGCTTTATATTAGATGTATTTTTCTCAATTTAACAACATGCTGACCATTAATAAAAGCGGCGGCTCATTCCTCACTCTTCTTCTTGTGTGCTTCCCTCAGAATGTGCCACTCGGTGGGAGAGGCACCTGGTCCTGTGTCTGGAGCTGAACCGGAGTCAGTCCATCTCCCGGCGCCGCTACAAGAAAAACCCTGCCATCACCGCACTGGCTGTACCCAGGTATGGCTGCGAAATCAGCGTTTTGCGGCAGACTAGGGGCTGGATTAGGGGGTGACCTCCGGGATTAACAGGACGTCACGCTATGTCTGAATGTTTCGTCTTCAGGAGGAACCTTAGTCTTCAGTGGCATCAGGGAGGAATGCTAACACACTAACCTGGCTGTGCCGTTTGTATTATTGGAAAAAAAAAAATAATACAGTGACGAAGCGCCTCATGAGTACCCTCTACTGACTGGCTGTCTTTGTGTAATGAAATTCCCTACACTCTCTGTCTATTTCCCTGTGTGTGTGTGTGTGTGTGTGATGACAGGACTCATGGCTCACTGCTGGTAGGTGATGCCTGGGGCAGAGTGTTCAGCTGGAGCTGTGAGGTATGACCTTGAGCCAGAACCCCGGTCTGGGTCCTGGCCGGCCAGCACCCCGCCCGGCGTGTCCGGTGGCAGTGGCACTGTGTCCCGCAAAGCTGCCTGCTCACCTCCCGATCTCACGACTCTCCGCGCCTCTGCTGACTCCACAAACCTGCACCGGGCCCACGGGCCTCCAGCAATGACGCATACTTTCTTGGACTCAGTGAGGCTTTCTGGCCTGAGCCAAAAACAGAGCACTGCTTATTTATTTTAGAATGTTTTTTTTCCTTCAGTCTGCAGTCAGATGGGTTTTCTGCAGAGAGAGTCTCCCGTTCGTCCGTCTCCCAGGACAAGCAGCCAGCTCCTTATGTCGGAGACACTGTCCTGCTGGGGCCTCAGTGCTGTCTGACAGCCACACGTTATCCTATAACTTCTTCTTCTTCTATTCCTGTGGCATGTTCGATGAGCCCATGTCTTCACGCTGTTTGGAGCATGTCTGTGTGTGGGCAGCAGGCTTCTGCTCACTGTTCTGTTCTAGGGCCCTTTGAAGAACATAATGGACTTGTTGGGAATCGTTACTTAGGAAGGTCTGCTGCCTACATTTGCATGCTGTGTTTCACGAAGTCAGCGTTCAGTGTTCATATTTTTCAGCGCTGCTTGGAAAGTGCACTCACTGATTTTTGTATGGGACTTGTAATCTGTAATTTAAGATGAGGAAAGTGGGTTACTGCGTCTTTGCTCGTGGTGCCCCTGCTGATCTTCCTGGAGCCACGGAGGAAGAGAAGGGCTGAATCAACCTTCTCCAGACGGTTTAGCCACCAGAAAACTCTGGCCTTTTGGAATTTGGTTTACATACATGCCTAGCAAGCCCTTTTGCTAACCATATACATAAAATCATTGACCCACTTATCTGATTTGTCCCATACAGGGATTTGTCATTTATTTGCAGAGAAATTCCCTATCATACTTAAATAAACACACAGACTCATGGATTCACACTAGACAATTGTTAGTTTGCAGTTTACTTTTTAGTAACAGTCCAGTAATGCTGTGTTTTTACCAGAGACACATTTTGTACATGGTGATAAACAGAATAATCATAATAAAATCTGCCTCACCAAGAGTGATGCTTGGTTGTGTTGTGTAACCTGCTCTTTACATTGAACTGGGTTCTATCAGTTTTAAACATAGTCACAGGACTCCTAAAACAAACGTATCATCTTAGTCGTGAAATGCCATCTTGGCAAGTATAAAGACATCCGAGTCTCCTGTCTGTACCAAATGCAAAACTCCACAATCATTCATTTCATAGTGAGCTGATCCAAAGTGGCATTTTCTCTCCCACATGAAGCATGCATACTGTAATTGTACAGGCATTTTTACAAGAGTAGTAATGCTCTCTGTAAACACTATGCCAGTGCTGTTTTGCGAGCAGCGCGACACCAAACTTCAGAAAAAAAACGATGTCGTCTGGGATTTAATCGCCTCTCCGAGACAACCTGTCTGTACTGTGTGGGCCCAAGTAGAGCTTCTTTTCAGAACCGCAACCGCAAGTATTGAGCAACACCACAGTCAACCTCAGCCCCATCATTACCTCACCACGTCATGCTGTGTGAGATACATTTATAAACATCACATACCCACATTTTGTAAAATCATCACAAAAAAAATTTCAATTTATTCCTTAAAGCGTCTAAGGTATCCCAAATATGCATACCTATGACTGTAGTGGTTTACTAAGACATGACATGTACTTCATGCATGTCTGTGTTTGTAGTTTGAATAAATCTGATAAAAATTGGAGTTTACACTGACCTGCCAGTAGTTTGCATCATATTGTTCCATGAGTTGCTATTGTGCTGTGCAGGCAACGTCTAAGATGTCAACAGAGCACAGAAAATGTGCACAGGAAGCAGAACGGAGGAGGGAGGACGATTTCATTTAACTTTAACTGAATGAATCTGAGTGTGATGGTAAAAGCTAATCGCTCCATCTAACCATTTTGTGCTTCATTTGTTGCCCGTCCCCCCCCCCCCACCACCACCACCACCACCTCCACCCCCACCAACACCACCACACCTCGCTGTGTTGCTGTGTGCTCAGAGATCAGGGCCATGCCAAGCCTTGGGTTTCCCCGGCTGGCCTCCCCAGGCGCGGCCCTGCTCCCCAGGGGAGGGCAGAGAGGGGCGGCGCTGCTGGGGAGTGGAGGAGTTCCCAGCGGGCCACGCGCCTCCCTGTGCCTCCCTTAGGAGCGGGGTTAATTGTTGCGCTACTCCCAGCCTTTCAAGATTGCATTCTCGTAATGGCTGTCATTAAGAATGCTGTGCCATTCAGGGAGAGGTGGGGGGGCAGGGTGCTGAACCACTATGTGGAATGGAGTGGGGAACATCAGGCAGGTTGCGTGTGCGCACTGCTCCAGCACGTCATCATCGGTATTGTAGATTTGGCATGGAAAAAAAGCTGTGCTAACACAGGAAAGCTGTGTTAAACCTGTTTTTGTCACAAGCAGACCAAAGCTTGTGTATCCAGTAATGTCCATTTGATATTAGAAATCACCTATGAACTGCACAAGAGTTCTAGTTGGTTAAAAAAGGCGAAGAAAGAAAGATGCCATGTCATTAGCAGCTGGTTAGAACCGGGAAGGCGATGCTATTCAAAACACGACAGAGCTGAACGCAGATGAAAGCTGTGCCATGCATGTCCTGGCTCCTGTCCAGGTTGTGATCTGCTCTGTTGTGGATCCGTGAGGCTCAGCTCTGCTTTGTTCTGCTGCTTTTGCGCATGGAGAAGCTAAAGAGGACATGTAGGTCCTGTTCGGAGCACATCCGCAAAACAAGAAGTCAGAAAGACCCTATAGCAGAAGAGAAACTGCGAAAGTCTGGATGGGAGGGAAAAAGCCGCCCAGGACAGCACAAGGTCATCATTGTTTTAAAGAAAGGAGAGTTGGAGTCAATGGAGCGTGTGTTTACTTTGTGGTTAAAGCTAATGCTCTCTCTCTCTTTCTCTCTCTCTCTCTCTCTCTCCCTCTTCCACTGCAGCTGCTTACTAATATGCACAGTGGCCACAGTGAAGAGGGGGGTTGCTCTCTTTAACCTTTGTGTGAGTGGCTAATTGTGCTAAGTACAGGCGCTTAATAGACTGGAAAATAATCATCATCTATCTCGCGGAGAGAGGCAAATGACCTTCTCAAAAGACAATGGCTATCTCAGGTTTAATACGTCAGTGGTTTTATGATATTAAATGTCAAACCATTTGGGCTCTTCTGAATAATTAAATCAAATAAATTATAGCACCTAGGCAGAACCATCTTGTAGCCTAACCCAATTATAATGCACTGTAAAGCTAATTATTAAGCATGATTACAATTAGTATAATTTTAATAAATGTAACCATTAGAGGGTTCATCACAGTCACTGACTCTGAGGCATGTGGGGGAAATCGAGAAAGGCACACTTCTCAGCTCAGAGAGGATTACAACAGAGCTGAGATTGAACAGAGACATGGGGCTTTGTCAAGGCAGCATAACAGCAGCAGTGCACATCGCCCTAAAAGCCCTTTACTTTGGACCTGCCATCAGCACTCCAGGAGTAGCCTGGAGCTTCTACCACAGCATGGCGAATGGGCACAACGTAAACTTTGGTGGTTGCGTTTTTATTTGCGACGTTTTTTTGGTTTCAGCACTAAAAACTAATCTGCCAGCTGTTTTGGGGGCTCGAAGAGATGCGAATGGGAATATCAATTTAATGTTTAACTATTGTAGCTCATTCTGCTACTTCATGAGACTAAGAGGACTGGATATATTATAAAAAACAACAAAAAGTACATTATATATATATATATACATACACTGTATATACAGTAAATAACCTTTGTAATCATAATTAAATACATGTGTTGGATTAAATCCAGTGGTAATGTACAATAATTCTTGTCTTAAAAATATATAGCCTATATATCACAGGCACAATGTTGGATATGCCAAGGTAAAAATGAATGAGAAAACACAAATGCCAGATACTGGACTAGTACCTCTATACTAGAAATAATACAACGTCCGTTAAACATGTAAAACAATATCAAAAAAGCTGCCATAAATAATTAGAATTCAAATCTGGGTTCACACTTGCTTTTCTACAAAGAGAATCTGGGCGTATACAGTTCCTGTGCAGTGTGCTTTGGGATCCAGCTGTGCACTCCCTGAGTTGCTGCTTTTAGCTTCTGGCAGTGGTTTAACCAGCTCCAGCTCGGCGTATGTCAGGCTGTCGTCTGCCACCCTCGGCTGCAAGGCAGGATGGGAAGAGAAGAGAAAACAGTGTTTCAGAATACTAAAGACCGTAAGTGGTCAGAGGTCTGAATATGGATTCGCTAATGTAGGAATGCATGGCTGAATCAACAGGGAATTACAGATCCAGTTTTAGAACTGGTTTTATTGGTGGAAAGAAGGTTTCTTGTGTCTCTGAATATGTTAAAAGGTTTTATCTCAAATTCCATGTGATACATTTTGATCAAATGCAGTTTATTATATTGAGAAATAGGTTTCTTAGATGTATTTAAATAGTTACTAAAAACACCTTTAATGGTCGATTTACTGAAAATCTCTGTAATCCTGTGTCTAAGTCATGTGCGTTGAGTGAATTGCATTCATATATAAATTTCAGCATCATGTCAAATGTAAGTGCAGTCTGGTCAGACAGATTATTATCCCAGATTATTATCCCAGATTATTATCCCAAAGAGCCATTCTGTAAAATGGGCTTGAGTATCACACAATGTTTAAAATGTTTTTAATTTCAATATAAGGTAATGCAATGAGAATCAAGATCATTGAATAAAGAGCTTCAAAAAGCAATAAAGGTAAATACAATTAGAATTCTCATAAATGGCAAATGATATAACAATATATTCAGCAAACATTGCTGTATCAAAAAAATAGTAATTTCCCCATTGCATATTTCTAGCAAATAATTACTAAGTTGACAAAAAGATTAAATAACGCACAAGAGGTTTTTAGGATACAAACATTATACAATCTGCAAGGTTCAAGATGACCCACATAAATTATTAAATCGAGCAACAGCATAGATTGTATTTGACAATTCTGAAATTATATTACAATTGCTTAATTATCTTAATTATTCTACTAAGAAATTGACTGTTATAAATAAAATTAAATGATTCCTACCATTTGTGATTTTCTAGGTTGGACTTTTATAAGTTTGGTCCTACGTGGTTTACGTGGCACAGGAGCTGTAAGAGAACAAAAAAGTTCTAAAGATTCGAGATTGCATTATCATGCGCTGTCATTCAATAAATGTAAACTGAAAGATTGGAATCAATATTGGCTAATTCAGTTTATCCTGTGCCTATTTGAGATGTACTATTTGAATAGTTCAAAGTATTGGTATGTTAATTTGTTATCATCTACTTGTGTCCCAAGATCTGAACTAAGCCATCTTAACCAAACCCTTTAATACAGTTACATACAGTAACTATCTCTGATAATAAAGTTATCTGCTGATTAAATCTATGTATCTACTTATGATTATCTACTTGTGATTTCTAACATTACCGATTTAATAACATAACAAGCAATTTGTGTAAATTGTGGTAAAGTGGAACTAAAGAAAAGAGCAGACACATGCTCATAGGGGGCAGTGTTTAATGAGTTAAATGAACTAATCATTCTTACACCTGGAGTTTAGCACCTTGAGGAAAATTGTGAGGATCAGTCCGAAGGCTCTTACCTTTCGCTGGGATCCGTGGTGGTTGTGGGGCGATGTCTTTGGGCGTGGCTTTATGACGCTTCTCTTTCCTGTGCATACCAGGAGAGGAACTGGCCACACTGGTCACCGTCTCCCCTGAACTACATTCATATGTCGGAAATAAATCTAAGCACAAGAAATCATTGTCTCACAGACAGCAAAGTGTACAGCCCAGCGTAGAGAACGTACCTGCTATCAGGACACTTCACCAAATAGTAGCTGGCTAGAACGATATGAAACATGTCAAATGTGATTTCATGTAAAATGAGATATTTGTATAATGATAAATTGATTCAGAAATAAATTGTATAGCTATTACATATAACACAAATTTACAAGCTGAGATGATGTGCCTGCTTATGTCATGAAGCAGAACGCTCGTCACCTTTTAGCCTCCGCTTGTGTTGTATATACTGGCATGTGATTGTCAGGGTGAAGAACAACATGCACAGGAGACCTGCTGAGCAGATCAGCACTGCACACAGATAAAGATCTGAAAGGCCATTGAAGAAAAGAGGAGTCAGTGTGGGGGTGTGGTGTGAGTGTGGGGCTGTGGAGTCAGTGTGCGGTGTGGTGTCAGTGTGGGGGTGTGGTGTCAGTGTGCGGTGTGGTGTCAGTGTGGGGGTGTGGTGTGAGTGTGGGGCTGTGGAGTCAGTGTGCGGTGTGGTGTCAGTGTGCGGTGTGGTGTCAGTGTGGGGGTGTGGTGTGAGTGTGGGGCTGTGGAGTCAGTGTGCGGTGTGGTGTCAGTGTGCGGTGTGGTGTCAGTGTGGGGGTGTGGTGTCAGTGTGCGGTGTGGTGTCAGTGTGGGGGTGTGGTGTCAGTGTGGGGGTGTGGTGTCAGTGTGGGGGTGTGGTGTCCGTGTAGGCTGTGGAGTCAGTGTGCGGTGTGGTGTCAGTGTGCGGTGTGGTGTCAGTGTGGGGGTGTGGTGTCAGTGTGGGGTGTGGTGTCAGTGTGGGGGTGTGGTGTCCGTGTAGGCTGTGGTGTCAGTGTGCGGTGTGGTGTCAGTGTGGGGGTGTGGTGTCAGTGTGGGGGTGTGGTGTCAGTGTAGGCTGTGGAGTCAGTGTGCGGTGTGGTGTCAGTGTGGGGGTGTGGTGTCAGTGTGGGGGTGTGGTGTCAGTGTGGGGGTGTGGTGTCAGTGTGGGGTGTGGTGTCAGTGGGGGTGTGGTGTCAGTGTGGGGCTGTGGAGTCAGTGTGGGGCACTAGCATGGCAAGTACATACATAAACAAATCACATTTTCTGCAGCACTCATAATTTCTAGCAATACTCTTTGTACTATGTGTCTAAACATATCTGATATATTCTGTTTTTGCACATTATTAATCTCCTCTCGGATTCCAGACTGCATCACTGTGCTATTGTTGGATGGGAGAGGAACTCCAGTTGTACTGCATTGCTTTCATGTAAGGGTGGAGAACACTCTCATGGGAAAGGGTTGTCCAAAGGAACGAGCCAGAGAAGAGCTGCTTATGGCGAATGTTAAATGTGAACTTTTCTTTCGTAGCTCTGCAGTACTTTCTGATACTGGAGACATATAAACTGGTACGGCATAATGTGTATTTACTCTATCCCTGTTTATTTGAATTGAAACACCACACGCTACCTTGAAACAAGCGCCATATATTATCAGTGTTCTCAGAGGCTGCTGTGTAGTGCACTGGAATCATAAAGGGAGAAACAGGTTAATAAGCACACAGAGAGTTACTGTATATCTTACAGACTTCTCAGTGAAAGTGATTTTTACAGACTTAAACTCTTAAAGCTGCCTCCTATGTGCAATAAAAAACAAGGGTCTCACAACAGACTGCAGCGTTTTTGCTGCACGTTTTCAGTAATCATTTGCAGAGAAATGAGAGGAGCGTCAGCATTTCACAACAGCAGATCACACACAGCACGCTAAACCCGCAATCCAAGCACAACAATATTTTGTTGTTGTTTACTACGTAGGTTGGCATTCTGCTGTTGTTTTTATTGTCCATGCACAATATATAGAATACTGCAAGTGGCTACTTATCCTGGTGTTTCGGCGTGTATGTTTTATAGCTCTGAACTGTCCATTCAGTAAGCTTTGCATGCAGTGCAGACTTGGTGAGGGTCTGTGTTTGATGAGACTTCAATGAGACCAGGTCAAGGACATTTAGAGAGACAGAGGACACTGGTTTAGAAGTCTCGCAGCACACTTAACCTTTGGCCCCCAAAATGGGTCAGTCATAAATCAGCATCACTGAAAGAGTAATAAATAGATGTTAACACATTAGAGCAGCGTTAGGGAGTTTCACGGGGACACAGTTCTATTGCAGTTTTGCCTTTTCATTTGGTTTGCTTTTATAATGTCACATTTTAGCTGTGAGATCCTGATGAAAAATTAAGGCAGTCATATGGATAAGGGAGAGGGCTATTCTTCAAAGTGGTGGTGGTGGTGGTGGTGGGGGTTGTCCATCAAACTTCGACTGGCCTTTTCTTAAATCCGATTATTCTTTGAGGTCAGAGAAAATTGCCTCCAGATGTGCAGTTCACTGCTAAACAGGACTGTTATCACAGAAGCAACAACCTTTTCTGGAGGTCCTCTGCTTACATGCACTCATTAGTGAAATCCAAAATAAAGAACAGATTAGAATATGCATTTGTAATATTATAATAAGAATCAGTGTTTAATGAAGTAGACTCTAATGCGCCAGACAGCAAAAGAGTCTACGGCGTAGGAGAGTGAGACTCTTTTCCGAAGCCTTTGTGCTCTGGTATGGGTATGTACATCACCAGAGCACATGTGCTCTTCATTAGCACCGGCGCTAGCTCCACTGAAGACCAGACTGCCTTCAAGAACCGGCTGCTTTCGAGCAGGTATACGACCTCACATCTGATCTGCATTTGCTGTTTGCAGAGTAACCTCTCTAAGTCCGCCGCTCTGACGAGCTAAAGTTGTTTTTTCCGCTAGCTCTGCAGAACGGTAATAAGAGCGTAATCTTTAAAAAGGTGGACTCAGACGTAAAGCAGTATCACTGTGGCCCGTGGGAACAGCATTTGTTTGTGTGCTGCGACTTTTCCTGAACTAAGTGGACTCAGCTGGTGGTACCAGGGTGGTTAGTCTAACTGGATCTGTAGTGTGCCTCAGCTGCTGGAGGTTGTTTTTCTGTGTCTGTCGCTGCCCTGAGAGAACCAGGACGTCCCCTTCCTCCTTTATTACCTCTTTGTTGTTTACACTCTCGTTCGGTTTTCTCTACGTTTTGGCCTCATGGAGCAGGGTGTAGATTTTAGTTATTTAATAATACAGGCAAACCCACATCTTTTAACTCATGAGCTCTCTGCTTGTTTGCGTGCAACATAGTATGAATGAAAACTATAAATCAGTACAAATCAGTAAGTGCACAACATGAGGAAAAGTACCATTTGATTCCATTTGTGTACAAAAGACATTTGTTCCAGGAGGCATTACAACAGCACAGTAGGTGTTGCTTTTGGGCTGATTATGCCATCAACGTGACATTCAGGTGGTTGGACACACATTTTTTATCCTTGCTCAACTCATGAGACTTTAGTGGTTGTATCAGCTAGAGGGTTTATCCAGGCTATTGTAAAGCACACGGGCCTCCTCACTCTCTGAACAGCATAGGAAAATTCCTAAAGCAGCCAGAGTAAATGTTTTTTTGTTACACACGGGCCAATCTTCCCTGATCTGTCCTCACAGCGTGCCCAGGTTCCTCACATTTACGGCCTCGTGGTCTGTTTGTGTTGGCACCAAACGCATTTCTAGTAGAAATGATATATATGCACGGAGGGTGGACGTCCAAGCCTTATGCGCTCACAAGGCTGAGAGTGAGGTAGGACCTTATGGGGGAATTTATACTTCTTTTTTTGTCTTTTGTCTGCAAAAAGTTAGTGCAGGGTATCCCTGGTACTGGTGCTGGCAATCCTGAATTTTCATTTGTTTTGTGAACTAAAGCAGATTCATAAACATAAAGGTTTGTAAATACTTTTGAATAATGTGCCGCTATAGTCCTTCTTTAGACAGCAGGGTTGTTAGGCTGAAGGAAACAGCTGCTGTGTGGTTAGCCCTGACCATTTCTTACTACGATGTTTTCACCCCTCCAACACAACCACAGTGTTCCCTGGAAACGATACTGAGGCACTGGACCAAGCTGAAGATTTGAAGTGCCTTGGACGTTCTGCGGAAAACGTTTAACGTTTTCTCTTGACACCTTGTTCTTGTACGTATAAAGGGAAGTACAAAAAAGCAACGGCCATTGTTACCTCGTAGCTCCATGGAGCCTGTTCCATTTGAAGAAGATCTCCACTTGTTTCTGTGTCTGCGTATCTCTTGCACTTTGCAGGTGTAGTTGCCTCTGTCCTCCCTGGACACGTTCAGGATCAGCAGATGGTACACCTGCCCTTCCAGCTCCTCCCAGAGCTGGAACTTAGTCTGGGCAAAACTACGACTGTAGTTCCCGTAGAACTTGGCCTTCTTGAAGTTCATCTTGACCACCAGGTGCTCATCATCGGGTGTGGGAAAGTAGAGCCAGCGCAGGACGAGGACACTGCTGCTTCTCTTCTTCTGAGACACCAGGCACGACACGGTGATGTTCTCACCTTCCAGACACATACTGACAGGTCCTGGGGTGACCGTAACGTTCAGGGCGTCAGTCGGCTCTTCTGGGTGAAGAGGTGAGATGAGGAAAGCAGAATGGGACACAAAAGCATTTCTTTAAGTGTACCGACATGGAAAAGGCTTTAAATATTCACCAGTTGTCTGGCAAACATTAACTTTCTTTTATTAAGAAATACATGGGCATGGGAAATGTGTAGCTCTCTTAAATATTTCCGCACATTTAAACATTTGACAGTCTGTGACTGTACCACTCTAGACACTGTACTGTTCAACCTTGGCATGACTCTAAAAAAAAATGTTCCTGAGAACCACAAACAGAAGAAAAAAAAATGTGCACTGATACTGAAACATGTGTTCTGACTCCAGAGAACATTGTTATGACAACCAGAGAGAAAACCTGGAGCATCGCTAGGCCATGGCTGCCTGTGGGCACGCAGTGTCTGGGTAAGGCCAGGCTCAACATGCAGACAGTAAAATCTACAGGTGGAAAACATTTGTGTGTCTTCTTGAACCAGAAAGGAGAGTGGGAAACGTGACAAGAAGATTGAATCCAGCTGGTAGAAGTCTTTGTTACACTTGTGTTTGGTCCCAATTACTGAACTCCATAATTGGTTAACCATGGCAGTGTTTTCAATACAAAAACCACAACACACCATTTCATCATAAACAATGCGGCCCACGCCACACATGATGGGAATATTTTGATTGGATCCCCCTGAGGGAGTCTGTCAGCGAAGTTTCTGATGCCCTAGAAACTCTGGGACTTTGTATTATATTATAATGTATACTCAGTGGAATAGAAATATAATAATTAAAAAAATATTATTTGATGACTATTTATTTATGTGGCTTTAACAAATAGTAAAACAAAACAAGATTGTAGCTGTAGGGTGTCTCGGCAACACCATTATAATGCATCAACGCAACTGAGATGCTCTTTGAAAGTAACTTTATCCTACTGATGTTATACTCTTACACACAAGTTTCACAAAGTTCCAACATTAAAGTTTGCTACACCTTCCCGTGCCTGCTGTTGTTTCCCTCTACCCAGCTTCAGCTAGCCACTCTCTAAACGTTCGTTTGCACCACCTTTTCCTTCGTGCATGGTAAGGGCAAAAGGCAAATAGACAAGCTTACCTCCAAAGAAGGCCCTAGTCAGGAGAACTATCACAACAGAGGAGAGTTTCATGTTGCGGACCAAAAGGCTCCATACACCCTGCTAAACAACCAGAACAAAAAAAGTGTGTGGGTTTTTCTCCCCTTTTTGCTTGGCCTTTCTCCGTCCCACCGCGTGTGTGGATGTGTGTTCAGCATGGAACAGTGCACGCTCTGTTCCCACTAAACACCCCACTCCCCTGCTCAGTCGTTCCTCTGCCTCTCTCTCTTTTCTCTCTGTCTCTCTATCCCTCTTTCTCTCTCACTCTCTCTCTCTCCCTTAATCACTCCCCTCTCCAGGAAAGTGTTTGTAGGAAATGTCATTTCCTGAAAAGAGTTTTCGAGGCAGGACAAACATGCAGCTGTACCCACACCATTTGAGAGGCAGGCGCGTAGACGGTGGTTGTGGAGGGTTCAGCTGCCTGCCTGAGCTTCTTTAGTTGGGAAACTCAACTCAGTCTCTCATGTTCAGAAAGGCTCACAAGTGCAGCGAGGGAAAGAAGACTTCGGATTATTACTATTCCCACCTTGCGTAGGATTTCGGGGAGAATCCTGCAATCTAGAGCAGAAGGAATGTGTTCACTTTCTTCTCCCCTCCAACACCCAAAGAGCCTGTCCATCCATTTCTGTGGTTAGAAACATAAGCGTTTATTGGGCAGTGTAATGTGCTGAGCTGGTGGTTTCCATGACTGCAGAGTATTGCCAAGGGGAGTGAAATTGCACAACATGCTTAAGTGTAGCAACACAGTAGGAAATCGCAGTTCTCAGAGTTCTCACACATGTCCATGCATTTGAGTTAGCACTGCAAAAAAAGCTTTGAGTTTGAATGTTTCTGAGGTGAAAAGAAGGAATTAGTGACAATGTACATAATGTCATTCAAAGTCTGAACTTTCTTTATAATACAAGGCATACAACCGGCATAACTGCTCAGCATTGTTACACACAGTGATAGTTGATCATGACTTAAACGATTCAGTATGTTAACCATCCACACTGATAATGCAACATAGTTGTCAAAATCAAAATGAAAAGGAATTACAAGCGATACAAAATACAGGTTTTCAGTGCTAAATGACATAAAATAAGATGATGTATTTCTAAAAACCAAGATTACATAACAGATTATTGGTGTTTGAAACTGCATCACTGTTTCTAAAGTCCCCTGGACATAATCGCGCCTCATCTAAACTGTAAATGTACAACGTCAACAAAAAAGAAGATGAAAATTAAATTAACAAAATGAACAATAATAAGTTAGGATTGTTCTAAAATTATAAATTATAGTGTATAATTGTTATTTTAACATTGTGTTATTATTTAAATAATAACAGCAATACATTTACATCGTTTTTAAAATGACTATTGTCAACAAAATGTGTAGAAACCTTTATAAAAGTAACTTTGAACCTTTGTTTCTTTGTAACTTTTTGTTAAACACAATATTCAGAACTAACATAAATTGTACTACCACTTTCATTTAAGATTTGGTCGAAGTGCTGAGTCTACAGTGAGATGTGCTCGTGCTCCTAGGTAGAGATGTAATTATTTTGGACAGCACTGCGTTAAGCTCTCCTGCATACATTCGGGCTCCACAGTGACACCATCTGGTTGACACCGGGAACAAGCGCGCTTCCTTAACGTTAACAGAAGCGTAAATAATAAGCATTCATTGATAGAGGAAAATATTATCATTAATTTAAATTTACGATCAAGTCATCACTTGTAAACATAATAAGGCAAGCCTATTTATTCCTTCGGTTATTCAATTAAAGTCTGAGACATCGCCCACCCGCAGTGTTCTAACTCCTGCAGTGAAATGTAGCATTTCATATGAGCGCAGATTAAAAGAGCTCACGGAGAGCTGCTTTCCGTCAATGAGTAAACGACTCCTTAATCTAATACATGAGTCAGCAGGAGATAGCGCAGCACAATCGCACACAAGTGTTTGTATAAGATATATGACATATAAAGCAGATACCCCGGTGCTGACCACCCAGACCGGGCCGGGCCGAGTTAGGCCCCAGACTCGGCCTCAGTCACACCTCTTTGAGCTTTTATTTGGAAGTTGAGAATCAGGGGAAATCAAAGCGAATGCACTTTCATATGTGCAGGAGACTTGTCATCCTGTGGGTGCACTTGGCACTAGTTAAACTCATTTGGGCCACTCATGAGGCAACAGAAACCCTCCCCCATTAAATCACTCGCTCAGTTTGCCTGTTTATTGGCTCGGCAATTAGGGCAAATTATTCTCAGTCAATTGGTTTTGTAATTATGCTGTTAGATGTGCATAAGACCTGTGTACCATTACTATAGCATTATGAAGAGGAAAAAAATCCTTTGTGAAAATGGAGATGTCTAACAACCCACATTACTTACATGAAACTCACACCACTGCAACCCCCACAAACGCTTACAGTACACACAAGATGGAAATGATGACTTTTATGGCAAGGGGGCTCGAAATTCTTCAGGCTTCAGAAAATGTAGCCAAATAATGACTTTAATTTAATATCATGCCACTTAAAATTAATGCAGCATGGTAAATGTTAATCAGACATTATCAGTCTAAATAAAGGGAGCACATCCTTTTCATCCTTTCCAAACCACAAGCGCTGCACTTTTTGTAGGTAAGACAGTGATGTAACAGAAGGGCTGCTGGGGTGAGTTTGTTTTTCATTGATCGCAGCGCTTTAATGAAGGCAGACATAATTCCGTCCTCCCGAGGGGAAGTAATTTAGCTCAAGCTTTATTTACGAGAAGGTGGAGTCTGATTAACAAGTCGTGGACCAACTGATATCCCTGATGCAATCAATATCTGTTACCCACACTGGCTTGATTTGAAGCATCAGGCATTAATTCGTCTCAGTGGCTTTTTACAGATGGGCTTTGCAAATAAATAAATGCAGCAGATATATGAGGAGTTAAATACTTGTTATGAATAGTGATAAACCTGGAGAAGCAGGTGCCAGATGTCTTGGTGGGCTACAGAGGAAGGTCTTCCAGTGTCACTGCCATCTCTGCATCTGCACCTTTGTGGCTGCAAATTCAAAACGTCTGCTGCAAAGTGTCATTCAGCACACGGTCTCTGCAGAATAACGTGTTGAATTTAGCTGTGACCAAGATATTCAGTTATGTTTTTATGATATAATGTTATGTATATTGTAAATGTTGCAGAACATCGAATGTAAATTCTACTCTGAACTCTCAGAGCTGTAAATCAAACTATCAAACCATTTGTTAAGATTACTAATAACTGCTATCTAACGAAAAAGTTTGGGCACCAAAAGAACTCTGGTGGTAATTTACTAGCGCAGTTTAATCTTGGTTTTAGTTACTATCTGGCAAACTAAACCTTTGTATTATGGAATATGTTAGGAGCTGTATAGATTCTTTTTGACCTACTGCCAGTTTCAAACATACAAATAGAGAGAGACGGAAGAAGCCCCTGAATGTCTGAATGTCTGAATGTCTGCACTTGTCCTCCTCTTTGGTCTTTATGTTTCTTTTCTTTTAGTAAGTGATTTAAAGTGTGACTAACACATTTATTGACGCATTAAATGTACTGAAACTCTTCATGAATCTTTATGCTTTATATTGCAAGAGCTACTGCCAACCATCTTGAAAGAGTTGTGTACCTGTAAATAAAGCGTACCACGTTGTGTACCGACTAAAAAAAAAGTCCTTTTCTAATGCCTTTAAAAAGGCATAAAAGACTGCTTTTACCTAAACCCACCTCCTTCCTCGTCTTGTAAAATAAATGCTTTTCATTCTGACAAGTGGTTAACTCGGTGTAACTTTTCTTTTGAGAGTAATGAATGGTGTGTTCAGTTTGGGTACAGCTTGCTGTAAACCAAAGCCCTGGGGCACCCTGAATTTGGGGGGGGGGACGACGACACTCCACTTGGATGTGGGTGGGGGTGCGGGGGGTGTGGAGGAGGGGATGCAGAGAGCAGTTAAGGCAGGACGGCTCCGGTGAGTGATGACCGAGCCTGCTGCTGTTTCCCCCGTCCATGTGTGGGTGTCTGTCACTCGCGGCCTGCCAGTATTCGCACTGCAGCCAGGACTCCTGGGAAAATTTCCACTGCGCCCATCTCCTATTATAGCAGTGCCTGAGCGCGAAGCATGACCAGGGCAAGAACACTCGCTGTTAGGGGCCATTTGGAATTGGAATGAATTGGGGGCAGTTGGCTTGAAGAGTCCCCCTTCTACTGCCCAGTGGCTCTTTATTACCCCGAGGTAAATGAGCACTGAGAGAGATTAAAGAAATTCTATAAAATCCCATTCAATTTATGGATTAGCCAAATGAAAGCCACAAATAACTGAAGAGGACTCTTAGTTTAGTGAAATAATGTTATACTCTTCTAGTGCACTAGAGTATTATCAGTTATTATATTATATTATTATATTATTATTTTACAATAATGACTATGCTTATGTTTCAGGTCGTAAACAACAATATCATCTGTTAACAAATCAGAAGCACTTCTAAATAAAAAAAAAGTGAGTGATACTTATTAGTGAGGGAACAGGCTCTATTTTTACTTGTGAGCACATGTGCCCAAGCCCAAATACATGCCTAGCATCACAACAACTCCACAAGAGGATATTTGTTTTTGCTTTAAACAACAACTCCACTTCATTGGAATTAACGCCTTCAACCATGCTCTGAGGTGAACTTGACAACTAATGTCTGAATGTCGAAATAGCCAAGCAGCAAGTTTGTTTCATTTGCTTTGTCACTTGACACCAAATGGTTATTTCAATACATCTGCTAGCCTTCAGCCTTCGCTATACGCTCACACAGCTCACTCCATGAAGCCACTGCTATTTCTGTGGGGTTCCTGCCACTGAGTCCGGACCACGGTCCCCTCTCCAGTAGAGCAGGAGTCTTGGTAGTAACTGTTCTCTGCTCTTTTGTTCCCTTCCTGGAGACGGCAATAAGTGTTAGTAGAGAGTGAAGCAACAAACGTTTTACAGAAGCCTCCTTTCTACACATTTTTGGGTGCGCTATGGAATTTTTGGTGACTAGGTCCTGTTTGGAGAGTCAGAAACTACTGAACTGCTGAAAAGATGGAATACAAGGCCAGACGGTAGGAACAGAGCTCATTTTCACCTTCTCCCTGATGGCACTTTTACTCATTTCAATAATTCTTTTATATCTGGACACAAAATAACTTGATCATAAAAAAAATCAGTTAAAGATCTAATAACAAAAAACACTATTTCACTTTGATGAAAAGAAAAGCAAGTAAAAGAATGAATGAAAGTAAAAAGCAGCAGCTTTGCAGATATGTGCTTCCCCCTCACTCCCTCAGTTATTGTTACACATGGGCATTATTTGTAGACATATGTTATCACATTGTAAAAATTAGCATGCATATTCTATTTTAAGTATGGCTTCAGGATATCAGGTTTTGCCAGAGACATGGTATAAATTGTTTGGTAAAAATAAACCTCTCCCCACAAGCAGTATGGGTCAATCAGATAATCAATCAGACAGTACACTGTAGACATTGGCGAAAGGCTTTACTTTATAGAAGAACTGTTTGTTTTTAGAGGCCTTTGTGTGTTTCTACCAAGATGCAATTAAAGTACTGTGTACACCCAACAACTGTGTGTAACTTTAGGCCAAGGAACTAACGCAAAGCAGAGAGCTTCATTTATCAGTCTGAGTGCATAAACAGTGATGAGTGTGTTCAGTACTCATACTGTACATGGTTTACCTGAGTAAACATTCATTCACTTTAAGTGTGATATGGTGGTGCTGGGTGGCAGTGTGCTAGCCTACGCCAAGTGATAAAAGAGGATCTGTGAGTTATTCTGGGCTGTGTATGGGGTCTGCCCAGCACCCAGACATTAACAGTAAAAGACGGGTGTATTATTTGCCGAAGTTTGCAAGGCAAAGTGTACGAAAAGATGTTTATTTATTTAATGAGATATGCTTTCAAGAATTATATGTCAAACAGCATAATACTATATATTTTAAAATAGGCTAGTAACCATAATATTAATTAAAAAATGAAATCTGTAACAACAAAAAAATACTATTAAAACATCGTTGGGTATTATGTAATTTATGTTTTGAATATAAATAAGGTTCTGATTTTTCTGAGACAATGTGCATCAATATGCCCCTGTATTTGTTATTAAAGTGTGCCATATATTACTGTTTTTTATTTATAATAATTTGATGTTATTTGATTGATTATTTTGATGAAATTCATTTGCATTTTACTTGCAAATTTCAGTAAAATGCAGAATGAGATAGAGGAATAATTTCTGTCTTGGTTTTAAAATTATTAAAGGAACTATTTTTCTTTAGTTTTCTTTTAGACTTTTAATATTGTAATACTAGTTCTGCTTTAAACATTTTGATTTAAACTCTGACATAAATGTAGCTAAATTTGTGTCACAGTGTAAACATTTTTACTTTCAAAAATGAATGTTGAAGGCATCTAATCTGCAGAGAAATATTTAAATACAAGTATTGTTAATGTGTAAAAAGACAGTTCATATGTGATTCATAGCTGAAATTGGGAAGTTTCTTCCTACTCTAAAATTAATTCACGTGATGCAAGATGCAATCTTTCTTGTGCATAGCAACAGCATGGCTCAGTTACCCACATGGTAATGATCACATGGTAATATTTGAGATGTTGTATTTTGGGAGCCCCGTTGTAAATGTTTAGTTTGCATAAAATCATTGAAGACTGACTTCAATGAACCCTGACTATTTACTTTGTCAGCAAAAGTAATTGAATTATTACCATTCTGAGACACGTTTGCTACTATCTTCAATAACGTCTGCGATTGTCATCTCAGAAAACAGGCTGTGTGCGTCTGTTATTCCAAGCCTGCGTACACGATTGACACTGCTGTCTGCTTTCATTGCAGGAACGAAGAGAAGTCTGATCACCTTCTGAGAGGTGAACTACTTACAAACAAGACCCCATAAGTGAGCAGTCTCAAAGACAGATAGAGACAACTGTGGCCTGCTCATGTGAGCGAGTATTTGAAATGAACTCTCTGGAAAAGCGCCACTCCGGCAGACGGAGAAGCTCGCAGGGTCACCGCAAGCACTCCAACGGCTTCGGTGACACGTCGAAGGCCGGCAGCTTCATGGACGAGACAGACAGGGAGGTGAGCAACCTCACCGATCGTGCTTTCAGGAGCCTGTGCATCGGCGAGGAGGCCATCTACAATGACTCGGAGATCTCGTCCCCTGCTGGACGCCGCAAGGCCTTTGCTGAAGACCTTGAGCAGAAGGAGGTTGTAAAGGCCTCCTGCCAGGAGACCGTGTCCTATGGTCTTCAGTCCACGGAGACGGAGAGAAGGACTGAAGTGGCCTCAACATTCCAGCAGTCCTGTGTGGATGATTTCAGAGATGAACGCTTGTCTTATATGAGCAACGGCTCCGTGGACGCGGTGTGGCAGCATCGGAGGAGCACGTCCCGAGTGGCATCCCTCATCAAGGCTTTCAGTTCAGGAGATGGTTACCATAACGCTGGGGACGCTGATGTGGCACTTTCAAGGGAGAAATCAAGAGACTCTAATGAGTCATGGGACAGATCATCTCTGATATGCATTCAGAACAATTTACCAGACTTCTCTTCTCCCTATCATCAGAATATTAAGACAGGCCCCTTTCAGTCTTATAGAAATCATTTTCATGCATCTGCTGCTTCTGTGGTCCAGATGCACACAGCAGCGTCTCTTGTGAAATCCCCCCAAAACAACTTCAATGCACTGAACTCCACTAACTTTTTCTTTCACAGTGAATTCAGTCCTTTCCGGTTGTGGAATGATTATAATAGGTTTCCATTTAAACGGGAGGAAACTTTCGGGTTTGTGTCAACCAGTGAGTTTCCCAGGTGGTATGATACTCCTCTTTACAAAGAACTGACGGCTGCACACAGGACTTCAAGCTCTCCATCTGAAGGCAGGTGGTTTAACAGAAGAAAAATTGATAACTTTACTGCAACTCAGCGCTCCAGGTCCACGGTAATTCAAAAAGCCTCAGCACTAGAGAAGAGATGTGAGTCTGAGATTACCGCCAACTGTCCCCCATGGAGAAAGAATAATAACTTTATGAGAAATAAACTCCCAAGTAACCGGCCCTCCACTGTCTCACCAAGCAATGAGAAAATAATCAGGGCGGATTCTACGTTGTTCTACCCTAGTAGGCATGCATACGACATTCAACACAAAGTAGGCAATGTGGGGCACAACGAGCTTTCCAGCAATACGACACCATTCAGTATCACTCAGCTTCTCACACCTGTAATTCATGGTAGACAAGAAACTGAAACATCTGAAATACTGCAATATGCACATACACCCACTGTTCCAGATTCTTCAGCTCAGGGTGACACGGATATGAAATCGTTGCATGATGTCAAACAGCTACGGGATAGCTACAAAGCCAAAGCATCAAGTCTACTGTTTAACATCAAAGACAATAGAAAACGAGTCAAAAGCACATATAGTCCCCCTAAATGTTCTGAGATAACTGACCAGAATACTCCTCCTTCGCAGCTTCACAATTTTGAATCCAAATTTTCAGATACCGCTGGATCTCAAATGACAACTCAGCGATACTCAGCAGCACCTTTGGAACTTTGTAATCAAGTCCAGCACACTTATGATCTCTCCTTATCCCAAACCGTGGAGCACCGTGGAGAGTTTGCTGATGGATATCATCATAATATGGCATTATCGTCCTCCCAATCTCAGTACGGAGCTGCTAATTACAATATTCCTCATGGGGAATCAAAGGGTAACTCTCTCCACCCAAATAAGTTTTCGAATAGAGAGAGTAGTCAGTATGGGTTCTCACCACATGTGCTTTTGGCACAGAATCAAACACCAAAGCATTCAGAGGGTCACATTTATGACCCTAGAAGAGCACTTAGCTCTACAAGGCCAGAAATTGAAACCATTCTTTCCAAATCACATCCACCAGCACACTCAGCACAAATGTCGGAAAAACAGACGTTAAGTAGGAGAGAAGATGTTGTTCATTATGACCACCAAGAGAAAATGAATTTTGTGAGAAAACCAAGTTTTGGATATAATAAAAATGAGTTGTCTGCTGAAGAAACACTTTTCTGGAAAAACACAGAAAGAACAAATATCACAAACAAGAAACCTATCAATGACGATGGCAAAGATGCCCTGCCATATAAAGGAGAGATAGCTGCACTCATCGAAATGGACAAACAGAGAAAAGCCAATGCTAAACAATACTTACCTTTAACCAATGACAGCTACACCATGGGGAAGGAAGCGTACATAAACAAAGTGAATGAGAACATTAAACAAGGGCGGAAAGAGGAAGAGGTGCAGGCCACAGACGTCTCACAAAAATATCCATACGCAGGCTTGCAAATGAATCCTGTAGGCAACCTTCCTACAAATACACTTGCGGCATCCCAAAATATGTATGGATTACAAAACCCTCTGAACAAAATAACTTCATCTCCCAGCAAAGAAGCAAACCTTAATAAAGGCTCAAGAATTCAAAGTGCACCTAAAGATGAGGTCTGTCTTCAGATAGACATGAATTATCCAAGACCTGAAATGACTTCTGAAAAGGATTCTAGTCAGAGAACACAATGTCCCCGTTCACTAGAGACAAAACAAAAGAATGAAGGATCTGCTACCTATCAGCCATACAAATATGAACCAAACAAACAGTGGTATATTGCAACAAGTGAAAACAAACAGACTAAGGATGAAGTGTACACACAACTGCAACAATCAGATCAATCTGATGAAACAAACTACTCACACCCCACATCAGAGCCATCTTATATTCATCAGCAGAGTGCAAAAAGAACAACCCAAAGAAACGTAATAACAGAGGATAGATCCAGGACTGGGGAACTCAAGCCAAATTACCCTATTAGCCCCAAGCAGACATATGCAACAAAGCTTGGGGATATGAACTCAGACATTAACAAACAGAACTTTCAAAGTCCAGAGCCATGTAATAACCGTTCACAAACAAGAGAAGACAGATTTAACATTAATGACATCCTCTCAATCAGGGACAATGAGCAAGCAAAGCGACTTAGAGAAAACAAACACAGTCTCAGTGCTAGTGAAGCAACAAAATTAGAAAATCAACCCTCCACATTTACTCTTACAGCTGAAGACAAAGAAGCTAACATGGAAATATCTAAACTGCAAGAACAAACACTGCTGGGTCAAAACTCCTGCTACAAACTTGAAAAAACAAATATATCATCTGCCTACATCAAAAGGGAATCACATGACCCCAATGAAGGACTGGTAAATATTGGCACAGGCATAAAAGGCAAATCAGGAAAAGACATATTTATGAATAAAGAGAATGATAGGATCACATCAAAAGCACTTTCATACAAAGAAAGAGGCCAAACAAAACAGGAGATACTCACGTCAAAATTAAAAGCACATGCTCAAAAGGAGATATCAGCAATTAAAGAAAAGGGTCTTGCTAAGCAAAGTATTCCAACTAGAAATCCATTAAAGCAAAGCACAGCTGGAAACTATGAAAAAGGCCAATTGAACCAAGGGGTCCTGTCTCTAAAGAAAGAAATTACTGCAGAAAAACTAGACCATCTTTTCCAAGACATCACATACTCGAGTGTCACTTTATATAAAGAACTAACAAACCAAGACAATGATGTTCCAAAATATGAATCTCTAATGGAGCAAGACATGAAACTACCTAAAAGAACTTCTGTCTCTCGGGAAGAAGATGCAAACTCAGGCAAAAATACAGAAGCAACAAGAGATGACAAACTCATCACTAATGAGAAAACACAGGTACAACTTCAAGATAAAATGCCTACAGTGGTAAAGACTGGTGAATTCCAGGATATTTCTAAGAGTTATCATCTCCAGTCTCTCACACAATCTACTGAGAATTACCGTAACAAGTGTGGCTCAGGTAATCAGGATGAAGATTGTACAAATGCCAATGCTATTGAGGATATAGCAGTACTCAACACAGATCTTTCAAGATCTCCAGCTCTCCTCTCTCTCGGTAAGGAAGCTGCTGTAGTCAAGACAGAAGATCAGACTGCTTCTCAGCAGCCAATGCTGAATATTAAAAACCACACAGAATGTCTAACATTTGCTTCAATGGGAAATGACAGCTCAAGATGTGATCTCTTCAGAAAAACAGAAACTTGTAATCCAAACCCATACAAGAGTTCAGAACATGGTGAACCCCATGATTACTCTATTGACAAAACAGATAAACTACTCTTAAATGTTGAGGTGGATGAACATATTGTTGGAAGTGATATAGCTGATCAGAAGGACACCAACCTGCATGTAGTGGAGGACGAAACAGCCAGAAAGGACAGGAGAATCACAGAGGAGAAACTCCATCATGAAAGTAAAAAGAACAGTGGGAAAGGAAAACCCATAATGGAACCAACTGGAAATATTATAAAAGCAAGTGCTAGCCAAGTGTCACCTCCATCAGAGTGGACAAAGGTAAAGGATGAAAAAGTCTCTGTTGACACAGCAGTGGAATCTACAAATACTGAAACTGGTCATCCTAAACACAAGACAAGTAGTATCAAAGGCGAGTTAAAACTTAAAAGTGTAGCTGATTGTGTCAGTACTAATGAAGCAAATTCTATAGAGATTAACTCACCAAAGATCATTAATTTGGTATATGGTGAGCATGTTCCCGAAGCCAAAGAAAAGAAAGAAGAAAAAAGCCCAGAGCAGTGGGCCAAGCAGAACCAGCTACAGCCAGACAGCACGGCTACGCCAAACGAAGACTCAACAATCAATTCAGCTGTTGAAGACTCAATTCAACAGCTTCATCACATTGATAATCCTAAAATAAAGGCATGTGAAAATGCACATACAAACAAAGGATCAAAAAATCAACCAATCTCAAACACAGATAAGCAGAAATATATTAAAACTGTATCTGCTTGTGCGAATGAACATTCTATACTAAAAGAACCTAAACAAAATGAATATGAGGCTTTGCACCCAGAAAAAGATGAAATACAACAGGATGCCTGTCATTCAAAGCAGGAGATCAGCGGCATAAACAACCCAGATAAACCAATGAGAACTGGTGTAGTAAAAGAAAGAAACAATCAAGAGCTTCAGGAAAAACAGACCCTACAGGGAAAAGACAACCATCAACAGGCAGAGAATAATACACTTTTGGAAAAGAAGGAAGATGAAAGTAATGGTACAAACAGAACTAATAGCGATTTAAAACTTACAGATGCTGAAAATGAGAAGTCACATGACAAATCTTTCACACCAAATGTTAGCACAAATGATCATGATGAAAGAACGAGTTGCCACGCAGATAAAGGTGCAGACATTATAGATTCGGTACCTGACAAACACATCATTCATATCCCTAGCAAGGAAGATGATGAACCTGTAGATGAGCCTGTAATATACAGCATATGTGTGTCAAGCCAATCAGAAATTGTCTCAGAGGAGGAACCAATAATCTTTACCATTTGTGTGTCAAGCATGTCTGATACTCCTAAAGCAGATGATACTGTGAGTCATAATAGACAAAGTTCTGGTCAAGAGCAGCTTTCAGTAGCAGGAGTAGAGAGAGAAGAAATGTCTGGCAATATAAAAGAAGAATTTGAAGAAGACATAGGTGAAAGTAAAGCAAGTGGAATCAAGGAGGAAACTGTACGTATGGATAGCAAAAAGTCTGAAAAAGAAACAGCAGTAAGTAAATGCATCTCTCCTGCGACAAAAGACAAATGTGATTATTATAGATCAAGTGAGGTGGGCGATATTAGTTCTTCTTATGAGAGCCTGTTGGTCAAATATGGGCTTCGCACTGGAGAGAACATTCATCTCAAATCAGGACAAAAAGAGGAGCATAAAATGCATGATGACAAAGAAGAACCCACCAATACGATTTCACAAAATGTACAAACAACCGAAGTGGCTGATGGCCACACAGTGGATGTTGATTACGCAAAACATCAAGGATCAAAAAAAAAGGGTCCAGGACAACTTTCTGATTTGTTAAAAGCAAGCGAGGAAAACAGTGAGCAACATGTTACGCATGTGACAGAAGAGCAGGAAAGAACAGCTAGTAAAGGAACCTCCCAAAGATCTGCTGGAGTCATGGTAACATCTGACAAAAAGCAACTAATTTCTGAAAACGACAGAACACAAAATAAACAGGACATTTTGGTAAAACCAAAGACACCATTATCAAATGTGCCAGTTTGTGAATACAGCCAGGACACCAAGTCTTCTATTTCCCAAAAGACCAACATAATAAATGATGGTGATGATGGAGATCAATTGGAAGAAAATATGGAAGTCAGAAAGAAAGTACAAATAATGGATTCTGTGAGAGACACAGCGAAAGAGAATGAGACTGTCTACGGATTGGACAAAAATGCTGACATGATAATGAAAAAAGTGAATGATAATCAAAAAACTACATATGCCGCCGATGGAAATACCTCCACAAAATCCAGGAGCACCTCAACTGTAATGGATGGTCCATCATATGAAGATATATGTAAACACACACCAGATGTAGCTCCAGTTCAAATCAGTCAGAAGGCAATTAATGAAGCAGTTAAGAAAAAATGTGTACAGGACAAATGTGAAAGGGATACAGTGAGAGTAGAAATACTGAACAAAGATACAACTCTAACCAAAGACAGCAAGTCTTCACACGATAATGGAAAAGACTTTGTCAGCAAAGATCAACTCTCTAAACATGAGGAATCCAAATTCAAGACAATCAGTGAAGCAAAAGGCAAGAGGGATATTATTATACAGAATATAATCCCCTCTAATAAACAGATGGTAAAACACAGTCAAAGTGTTAGTGAGGATCTAATAGAAAATGTATCCACTGCCATGAAAGCAGATCAAAATCTTTTCAAAGTTTCAAATATGCCATTGCAAGAGAAAAACATGCCTAAAATGGAGCTTGAATTAAATAACACTACAGAGAAAGTCCAAGAAAAGCACTTTGTTCAAGATAAAAAAATAAAGTCAGACAGCATAAGTGGCAGATGTGGTTTGTTGCCCAGGAACACAAATGAAAATGTCCAAAGTGTATTAACAAAAGTCACTGGACTAAAATCACCATCTAGCGTCGACACTACTGAGGATGACGCAAAAAGAATGAACAATCTAAAATGCAAAGAAGAACCAGCACCCACACGAGGGAAGCATGTGAAGAAGGAAATGACCTCAGTTACTAATACGGACAACACAGAGAAAACATCATCTCTGGTTAACGTTGGGAACGAGGCCGTATGTGAATCAAATCAAAGTGATAATCATTTAAAGGCAGAAGCAGCCCAACCAGCCAAAGAGGTCAATTGTGAGGATGTTGAAACTGGCAAACTTCAAAGAGACAGTGGCCAAATAAAAAATAAGACTGATGTAGTGGTTACAGATCACAATGGCAGAGGGGAAATGGGAAACAGTGGAGAGACTACGCAAGGAAAGCATGATGATCGCATTAATGTATATCAGTATTATCCAGGAAAGGGATTTCTTCCAGAACCTAAAGGATATATATATGATGACCCAAGCTCGACTCCAGCGCATCACCATGACACAGCACTTAAAAAGAAAGATGGCACCATCACTAAACCAGGTATTACATTGAGGGAGAGGAAGACAACTAGGCCTGAGATATCAGCTTTAGCGGATTATGCTAGGCTAAGAGTTATTTCTGCTGAAGATGACAGCATGAGTGAAAAGGACTTACTGCAAAAAATGGACACCCATCAGAAGTACAATCTGTTGGCTGTGGAACCACAGAAACGTTTACAAGGAAATTTGACAGTGACTGTGGGAGATGGAGAGCTTACAACAAAAAAGTCTGAGAATCAAAGTCAGATGACAAAGCCTTTGCAAGATGAGGAACGAGATAACCTTTTATTTCAAAGAAGCAGAATTACAAAGGAAATGCCTGAGGGACATAATCAGCAGACAGTCCGGGGTGAAATCACTTCTCATCCAAAGCTCTCTTCAATGACAAGAAGATCAGATGATAGATTATCTGCTGGTAAAGAAAGACACAGCACCACAGGGAAGACACCGACAAATCAGATGCAACTGCACAAACCTTTAAACGAACAACTCTCTGGACACTCAAGAAATCATGTAATTAATCAGTCCCAGAATCCTCAAGTCACACATACTCTACTATCACAGAATGCGCCGTCCAGATCGAGACAACCAGCTAATGCTAAAATGCAGGATAAGGATGTTAATGCTCATGTTAAAAGTCCAGACTCCTTACCACGAACCTCAGTGGGTGGTCAGCATAATAAAGAGAATCAACATACAGGGAACCCAACAAATGTCATACCACCAGTAACAAATGATGGAGGAAAAGCGGAGGAGCTGCAGTACTACACTGTTAGTGCCATGGACAGTGAGCCAAAGCCTAAAGATCTACATGAAACCTTTCCAGGAAGCCACAAAATGACACCAAAGAAAGAAGCTGAAATTCCTTCAACAAAGCCACGATCAAAATCCTCTTCTCCAGCAATGGGAAAACCTGTTATATTTAGAGTGAAAGATAATACCATCAGGACTTCTTCTGTTACTAAAACCGTGAAGCCACACTTTCTCAGATCTTTCTCTGACGAATTCAGGATCGGCTCACCAAGGGAAATGTGGAAGTTCTCTGAGAAGAACGAGCTTGAGGACAATCACGAGCCTGATTCTAAAGAGCCCTCCTGCCCTCTTGTCCGGCATGAGCCAGCAGCGGCTTCGCATCGACCACATGGACAGAGGGAAATCCGATCGCAAAGCAGTTTGCCTTCTGCAGAGGTCACAGCAGCAACAGAACCAAGGGGCTACCTTAAAAGGACTCAGCTAGGTGAGGATGATGACAATCGATCAGTCGTCAGCACACTCTCAGAAGATGTGGAGAGTTTGGCAGCTAGCACGATACTTACAACAAACAGCATAGCTTCACACACTTTTAATAACGAACATAACAGATATACCAATGCAAGGCCAGCATCAGCTTGCTACGAAAGGCCAGAGTCCGTCTGCTTTGAAAGGCCCGAATCATCCTGTAGTGATATGAGACCACTGGGCAAACCACCAACTGTTCCCCCTAAAACAGAGAAGGCCCTTTATCGTGCTAAGAAACTTACTTCTAGGAGGATTAAAAAGACAGAGGCGAAGGCAACATCTGATAGCCAAGAACAGGCCGAAACCAAGTGCGTCCAAAATGCCTCTAGCCTGCCCTCTTCACCTTTGGAGCTAATGTCAACACATCACGCAATGCCTGCTTCACCCCCTGTATCACACTACCACGTCGAACCAAATTATGCACCTCCTGCACAGAGCATTGTCGCTCACCCTTTCCCGCTGACCCAGAGGAAGCTCTTGCAAGATCCCAACTCAGGACAGTACTTCATGGTGGACATGCCAGTGCAGGTCAAGACAAAGATGTTTTTTGACCCTGCGACAGGTAAATATGTCCAGCTTAATGTGCGCCAGGACCCCCCAACCACCGTAGCGCAGCCACCGTCTGTGGAGCTGTTGAATCAGCCATATTTAGTGTACTCTGGCTTCCTGCCCATGCCTGCCTCATCCGCACCTTCACTGAGGTCATCATCACAGATGTCAGCAGCAGCTACTGTTACAGAGCAGAACATGGCAGACACAAGCAGTAGAGCACAGAGACGGCCAAGTTACCCCCGGAATGCCCAACTGTACAATGAGCCTGTGTATAGAACACGTGAACCGACTGGCAGCCAGTCTGTGAACACTGAAAATAATGTGGGATTCACACAAAGGAAGACAGATATTATAACGATGAGTGAACTGGAGGACTTTGTCATGGAGAACACATGACTGTTGCTGACTGCCTAGTGTTTCTGAAGTTTCTGTATGTACACAAAAGTAACAAAAAAAAAAACTATAATTGTATATCTGACCTATTTTATTAAGAATGTATTTAAAGAGTTCGTTAAATACATTTTGCTGTTTGAGAATGATTTTTAAGGCTTGTTGTTAAACTGACATATTTTGCAGTTGTGATCGATCGCTATAGGAAAAGCAGAGCTATTTATTTTATGACGGAGATATTTGATAAGCATTCCATTTTTAATTGTTTAAAAAAATTAAGCAGTATAAATGTATAATCTCACAGTGCCCCAAGTCTTAAATAAACCAAGTTCACCTAAAGAGGGAATTTGTAATATCACAATGGAATTTTGATGTCAGATTCTTAACAACTAACCCCAACAATAATGCCGAGATTCACTGAACCATCAGACAAGAATAAGAATTAACTAGACTATAATAGGTGTCTATGAAGATTATTCATAGACCAACGTTATGTATTTTAGATCAATCAATTGTGATATATTTGTGACAGATTCTTGGACAGATTTTACTTTATCTTGGAATAACCTTGTTTCCACTTGTCATTGTAGAAAAATGGACTGAATTCACTGGAATTGGATTAGAACCTACTTAACACTTGACATCTGGATGATCCGATATATTTATTGACCTTTGCTAAATAAATGTGCATAAACTGTATACAAACTACGATCTGTTAATATCATTGTTATGGTTAAGTCAAGATCTTGGCTCTTTTCTACACTATACTGTTTGACATTATGCATGATAAAGTGCCAGACCTGACTGTGTTCACCTTTGTGATATAGTTCATGGCCTTTTAGGTGGAACTAAATTACTTTTCTTGCGGTTTAGCAGATTCAGTAACATATACATGTCAGTAAAGAACGTAGGATTTGGTCTTTCTCTCATTATGATCCGTTGCTGTATATGTCAATACCTCTACAAACAAGGAATATTTGTAATTTACATAGATTTTTGTTTTCAGTGTTTTTTCTGAAGCACCTGAGTAGCACAGCAGCAGTTCAATAAATACAGATTTGATTGAAATGTGTTTCCAAACATTTCTGTACCTTTTTTTTACAGAACAAAAATGGCAGGTAGCTGGTCTTCATTACACAACCTACGAGAACAAGCGTTGTCTTATTGCTGTGACACTTTCTGCCTGCCCAAATGTTTGGATTCGCTTTCCGTGTGGAGAGATTATAGTATCTGCACAACAGGCCCCTCTAGTGGCGTCAAATAGTACTGTACCCTGTAATGTGACGCCACATGCGTAACCTTGCAAGGTGACTTTACAAATAATTCTCTAAAATTGAGTTAAAGCAAATTCGTACAAAACATTTAAAAGAAATGTAAAGAGTCCTCTATATCTATGTTTTAGAATACAATGCACTGTACACTGTATTGGCTTGTGTGAACATACATACTGTATATAACAACTATAAATCTGACTCCTTTCTCCATATATGCAATTAATGTCTGGAACAAATCTCACTGAGACTCAATTGCCTGTACTGAAATTATTATTATTATTATTATTATTATTATTATTATTATTATTATTATTATTCCTGGAATGACATTAGGAAGGATTAAAAGATTAACAGCATTAACAACATAACCTCTCAGCTTTATCATTTCTATAGATGAACCAAACTGACTGAGCTATTGGTCTTCTAATGCAGGTATGAGCAGTTGTGAAACATACATACCATCCTTATCACAGCCTGTGCAGTAGGCCTACATCTCAATATAGACAGAGTTCTGCTGTTTGGAGAGGGCTTCACTGACAATGTATCATTAATGGAACAAAAGAACCCATTAACATCACTGAAAAAGAATTTGAAACAAATGATTTGGGTTATCATTTTTTTCTAGGTTTGCTTGGCTAGTTGCCAGCTAATTTGATATAACAATGTTTCTCGTAATAGAATGAATTACTGCTGGAATGTGTATAATAGTACAGAATAATCAATAATCCACATGGACATTTGAGTGTAAAACCTCTCATAAAATATAGCTTACTAAACAACTCTTGATTGTTTAAACCGTAATAACCCATTTTTCCCTGGAACTACAATTATTATTAACAGACTATTAACTGATTATGTTCTCAAAAAATGTTGCTTTCTCAAAGACGTACAGTGGAGTTACTCAAAGAAGAAACATTGATGCAAAGTTAAAATGCCTACTCTCCCTGGGGAACACGCTACTGTATAAGTGTGTGCTCCAGTGTAGAGTTGAACTCTGTCTGAAGTTTAGTAAAAGACTGAACTGCTAATTTTGCTGCACCTTCAACCACCATATAGATCCATAAACAAATTTAAATTCTTAAAACTTTGACTTCTTTAATGAATCAACAAACCTATCTTCAAGATTTTGTACCTTGTTGACAAAGTCAGCGTAAATAATCCTTTCCAGTACCATCAGCCGGCAGTGCCATCAGTAAAATGATTTTTTTTCACGGCATATTAATTAATAATGTATATCTTTTAGTATTTTACAAGAAAGTCAGTGTTCTGTCTACAGTGCATAGGCCACATCATTTGCAACGTATACAGTTCTTGTTCATATTAACAGCTTTTATGTTATGTTATCATTTTGGCTATTTGGAATGGACAAACTAATAAATGCATTTATATGTTGAACGCACACACTCACATTGATAAAGCAATGATAATGCATACTGCTAAAATATATAACTTAAGAGTATGTTCTACTAGCATTTCTGACATTATCTGCCATGTCAGTAGGGTGTCGCAACATGAATTATTAAAACAGTACTTTGTGATGATACATAATTCCATATCAATTATTCATGCTAATGTGTGTGTAGTTTACTTAATTGTGTTATTGACTATCAAAAGTAATTTCCTGAAAATCCTCAAGGACATGAATTTAATCAGTTTAAGTCCTTTTCATATGCAGTCCTATTAAGGGTGCTACTTTCACGTGCCCAAAACTTAATTTCTGTGCTTACCTATGAAATTTAGTAATGAAAAATATGTTCATCAATACGTCTATTCAGGTCATAGTCTACAAAGGACTCTTCATGAATGATTATTCTAACATCATTCTCATTTTTAATTTTGTAATGATGTGCAATTTTTTTACATTTTAGAGACCTAACAGTGATCCGCATGGAGACTAATATAGCTAAAATTTGGATGCGTTATTGTTTCTAGGATATCTGGTGAAAACCTAGTTAAACCTAAGTCTACATTTTCACATATCATTTCAAAAAGTTTAAAAAAAGTTAATTCATTGGTTTAAAATTATTTATATGAATAGCTTAAAATTTATAGCATCAACCAAGAAAGCCCTGATACACCCCCTGCCTTACAGGCACCTCCTGAGCAGTCGGACACGTGCACTACCTGCCTTACAGGCGCCTCCTGAGCAGTCGGACACGTGCACTCCCTGCCTTACAGGCGCCTCCTGAGCAGTCGGACACGTGCACTCCCTGCCTTACAGGCGCCTCCTGAGCAGTCGGACACGTGCACTCCCTCCCTTTCAGGCACCTCCTGAGCAGTCGGACACGTCCACTCCCTGCCTTACAGGCACCTCCTGAGCAGTCGGACACGTGCACTACCTGCCTTACAGGCGCCTCCTGAGCAGTCGGACACGTGCACTCCCTCCCTTTCAGGCACCTCCTGAGCAGTCGGACACGTGCACTCTACCTTCCTAAGCAGCACCATCTCGGGCCCAGCTCTGCCTCCACTGTAAAGTGGCTGTGCATCAAACGAGAAGGCGTCAGTGGTGTAGCTTCAACTGAATAAATAATAAGACCACCCATCGCTTCCGCTTTTCAGCTCTACCTTTCGTATACATAATTAATCTCAGCCAGATGGCGTGAGCAATAGGCAAAGGAGATGTACGTGAATGCCTACATGTTTAATTGCCTTAAAAGAGGGAGTCAAAACCTGGACCTGAGTGAGAACACTCGCAGCTTATCATTGCCTTGCAAGAGTGATGACACGCAGTGCATTATAACATCATCATGACTATTGAGGCTAAATTGCTTTTCCAGATCATATGCCGAGATAAGTCAAGACAACACAATGGATATACATATAATTGCATATAATTTCATATTAGGTCATTTATATTAGTGCATGGAAATTGTTCTTGACACAATGCAATTTCTAACATCACCTGATCTCACAGTATACAAGGCAGTATAAGCCCTACATCAAAGTGGTTTAGAAATGAGAAAGATTCACATTGGCAGCCAGGGTAACCTCTTCCAGCATACTGTGCATTCAAAATCTGTCCACCATCAAAACCAATTACAGCGCCAGAACTAAATGGGCAACATATTGGTCATAATAATGAGCAAAATGTAACAATGATAGATAAATTACAATTGAATAAATAGTTTAATGCAAACACACTTAAATTATACAATAATAAAATACAAGTGAACACCTTGCCCTGCCGTGTACATCAGTGCATGTGAGGAACTGGGCATTGGGCGTTCATTATTAGATGGTAAATCCTTATATCCAGGCAAAATGTGCTTTCTGAGCAAATGCAGTCCCTTATTTCTTATCTGGACCCTCCTTTGGACAGTGCAGTTGCTTGTCAGGGGTCGTCCCCTGACCTGGGAGCTTCGAGGAGCCAGAACTAGGACTGGAGTCTCCATTTCCAATGACGCTGGTGCTTTGACCCAGGCCCACGGCAGGTCCGGCCCCCACCGGTCCTGCTCCAAGCAGGTTGGCCGACTGCAGCAAAGCTTCGGAGTGCTCCCTGGCCTTCATACGCAGAGCGGCCACGCTGGCAGTCCGGTTACTCTGACACCCATAGGGAGGTAGGAAGGACAGGCCCATTGGGTCAGGCACACAGCAAGAACACAGAGGGCTTCCTGCTTGGGACACACACCAAGAAAACGTGTAAGTTAAGAATGTTTGTTATGTAACCCATGTTACCGATTCATTTTTCTATGTTCAAATTCAAAGGAGAAAATCAGCCATTGTGCATAGCCATTTAAAATGAACACCGCTTTCATAAGACATGACATACACCACGCGTCAATAGTTTCAATTTCTGAGTACAGTTTTGATTAAACCCAGCAATGAAGCAACCAAACTAAAATCAGGATCATTTAATACCAAACCAATTCATTTCAATATCAAGGCTATTTGACTTTGTAATAATGTAGAATAAACATACAGTGTTAATTGAGCTGTACATATAGTAGCACACACAACACATTATACTGCCTTTTATTATTAACACCATTAAAATGGTTATATAATACCCAACGTGTCCATCACACGTACGTCTTACCTTTTAAAGTTGCTACTTGGGACAAGGCTTGGGCATACGTCGCAGTGTTCAGGAGGGTCCCAGGCAAACAGGACGGGAAAAAAGGGCCTCCGGGACCGACTGTTCGGTGAATGCTGCACGAGACAGACAGCAAGGGGAAGGTGCCTGTGAGTCCCCCATGAAGAGGCACATCATGCAATATGTAGTATGTAGTATACAAGCTACAGCATGCACCCTACACACTCGGATCCTCTGCATACTTCTGCTGGGCTTCTGCTGGCTCTTTCTTGCTTCTGCTTTGGTCCACGGGGGACTGGTTGAGGGTTCTTGCAGGAGGAGCGCCATCACTCATCTGCTCCTTACCGCCCTCCTGATCGGAGCTGCTTCGTTCGGTTTTCCGCCATTTCGCCCTACGGTTCTGAAACCATACCTGGACAAAAGGTGTGCAATTTATTATGCCATCATAAACAAATGAAGGTGGAGATTTTTTTTTTTTCTTCCTGGAACTCTTCATCACTCAATTTCTCTCAAATTGATTATCCTTCCAGTGTCTGGATAATCTAAAAAATTGCATTAGTTAATTCTTGGAGCAAGATATTTATTGTTGTGTCTACTAATGTATTCCTGTGCTAGCGGTCAGCTAGCTGCACCTCACACACAGACTTACTTCAAACTTCATGAGCACAAATGCTGAGCATATGCACCGAAGTTCTTGTATCTTAATTGAATGAAGGTCATTGCCTATAACAACATTTAATTGAGCAATTTTTCATTATCATTTTTTAATGACTTCCGACTGACAGTCTCCCAGCTTCTGAGAGAGAACCATGATGAAGTCGTTTATTTCCCTATTTAGTGATTGTTTGACAACATCAGATTCGATTAAGTCTGCGCTCTCTAACGCATTAATCATATTTGAATAGGAAGGGGGCATAATGGAGTCATATCTCCACTGCCTAAGCCAGCATTGTGCAAAGGTACAATGATGTCAACAGACCAACAATAAGCCCTGCACATATAGTGTTCACTCAGCACAATAGGAGACAACTGTTTACTGGCAGGACAACAATATTCACAATGTAATTGTGGCAACATTATCTCACCCTTGCACCTTCCAGCTAGAAGTCATGATCCCCGAGCACTGAATGGTCCATAATTGCACCATTAATCTCAATTTGCAGTTTGTTCTTAATGCAAGGAAAGCCAATTGACACTTTCAGAACGGGGGAGCACACAACACTACAACAAAAAGAAAATTTATTTCCTAATAATAATGTAAGTTTAATATCCCTGCATGCTGCAACTGATTCATGTTCAGATTTAATAATACGAATCTCGTAATCCGATTAGGGCGAAATAATTTGTTTACAATCCCTAATTTACAGCAGCGAATTCCATTATCGCTTTGCAGTCATTGGGTTTAAGCGATAGTAAGATGACCCTGGGGAACAAATGGCAAACTATTATATTTCTTACAATTAGATCTGCGCTCTCAAGGAAACCCAAAAGCAAATATGGAATGCAAGAAATAACATACAGGTCATATTGGATTTAATTACACTTGGACAAATTTATAATATCACGAATGTTTGCAAGGCTCCGAATCACAAATAGGAAGGTGCTAGCGTTTGTGAATGTAGCTTTCGCTCTGAGCCGGGGCATTTACAGGCCCTTCCTAGCGCTCTGAGCCGGGGCATTTAAAGGCCCTTCCTAGCGCTTTTAGTCGGGGCATTTACAGGCCCTTCCTAGCGCTTTTAGTCGGGGCATTTACAGGCCTTTCCTAGCGCTTTTAGTCGGGGCATTTACAGGCCCTTCCTGCATCCTCTATTTTGTGAAGCACAGAAATGGAATAAGCATCTAAGTAATTTTTATACCTTAGAGACGCGGACAAATTAGTGTAGAACATTATCACTAGTTAATTATGAATGACCGATTAATCAACCTAATCTAATATTCCACATTATGTTGATGTTATTAAAGTGCACCACGGAAATGACAGAGTGGCTTAATTTACTGTCTGTAGCCAAACGTGCTTAGAACACATTATGGATTGCTATTCGTTATCTTTAGTTCGGGATAGTGTGAGTGAACCTGGTGTATGGTGTGGGCTACCTGAACGCGGGCCTCCGTTAGGTTGATTTTCATAGCCAGTTCTTCTCTTGTAAACACATCTGGATAATGTGTTTGTGCAAAAACTGCTTCCAATGCTTCTAACTGTAAAAACAATAATAAATATCAGCATATTAAGGCTGTGGATATTGTACAAACGTCAGCTTCCACATGCAATGCCAACTTCTTCCAACATCTGCTTAACCGCTTATTTTCTCCTCGTCAGGTATGACAGTCGTTCAGCCAGTAGTGGCCCTAGCTACATATTTTTAAGACGTGTTTAAATCTCAGAACATGTTTAGTAGGTGAATAAATCCAGATCCAGCATGAACTACGAATATCCCAAGAGTGTTTAGACCGGTTAAGCAGACATAGCTTACCTGCTGTAAAGTGAATGTTGTTCTGTTTCTGCGCTGTTTCCTCCTTAGGAAGCCATCATCAAACTCTCCAGAGGTATGATTTCCAAATCCGTTTGTGTTCACTGAAATTGTAATCCAGTTTTCATTTTAAATCGCCATACACGAACAGTAAGTAATTTTATGTTTGTTAAAATATGAATCGCATTTAGACTAACAGTTGTTAGCCTTGTTTAAAGTTTATAGTTATTCTTTCAGTCGCGATGACCTGCTACATTGCCCAAATTATATTAGTTTTTGAGCTTTGTAAAGGCTTCAATTGTGCGATTGACACCTTGTACAATGAGGAACTGTAGCATCACTAAAACGCCGGATGAAATGCGTGACATGTGACATCTGTGCCCATGTAGACGGTAACAAAAAGTCTTTTTTTGTTTTTGGCTCGAGGGCAGTATTAAAAATGTTATATGAAAACGTGATGCCGACATTTTTCTCGTTTAAATACATTGAAAAATGAAAACAATATGGGCTAGATTCGTAGAAGGGTTATATTTATGAATCGTATCAAATAAAGTGTTCTGCACAAGACACCATAATCGTTCCAAAGATATTTAGGCAAATAGCTGTTAAAATTTAGAAAATTATTTTGTTTACTTTATACTGATTTGCTGGAGGCAACATCTGAAACCCAGGTAAAGTACTCACGTGTGTTGGTTCTACAACATTCTCCTTCCAGCTGTGGCGGACAATGAAAATAAAACATCCTGGTTGTCGGATAAAATATTCAGACCCGGAGTAGACCTTCGTGCTGAGAAATAGAGTACAAGAATGGGGAAAAAAAGCCTGATTTAACATTTTGCGATCGTTTTGAAATGTTCAACTTACCGGATATGTGACCTTGAAAACTTTAGACGTCAACATCAGCAAGAGCAAAAGTCATCGTCCAACAACCCAGCCAGCTGTACTGTCCACACAGTATTAAAAAGAAAAGACGACTATTCCTACCTGCGCGGTTAAGTGATCGCGTCGAACCAGCGAAGTAGAGTTTGATAGGTTAGGAGTTCCTCTTGTTTAGCCTTAGATTTCTAGCAGTCACGCTGCCTGTGTCAATCTCTATGAACGTTCTGTATTCACCTCCTCTCTCTCTCTCTCTCTCTCTCTCTCTCTCTCTCTCTCTCTCTCTCTCTCTCTCTCTCTCTCTCTCTCTCTCTCTCTCTCTCTCTCTCTCTCTCTCTCTCTCTCTCTCTCTCTCTCTATGCACACTAGGAGGGAGTGACCAGATGTCTTTACAGCTGCCCACAGAATGCTTAAGCTTTCAGCACTTGCCTTTATAATCTTTCGCGTAACTGGACCTAATCTGATTATTTCCTGTGTTGACTTCTCCAAGTCATTTGGATAGGTCCGCCTGGCACACCGAATGACACACGTGGTGGTAAACGTCAAATTCTCAACGGCGTCTCTGAATTGCAATATGTACCTTTACTTCGCCAATTGCTCAGTGTTACGTATTGTTATTCCCAAATCATAAGCACGCACGCTTGGTGCATTTTTTTTACACAGTCGCTTTTTATATTAAAATCCAGATGACTGTTTTTGGATTTTAAATTGTCTGTAAGACCAATAATTGCTCGTTATATGGGTTAAGGGTCCACTTTACGCGGGGATCCACTTGCTGAGCGCTCGTACGTCCAAATTTTGATTTTGTTCACAGCACGGGGTCCAAGGATTTATTTTCCTTTCTTGCGTAAATGATATGCAGCGGGACCCTTTCAATTACTTTTAAAACGCATCTGGGACGCCGAGCACAGACACGGTCGCTCTTCGGCTCTGGAAATGAGGCTCCAAGTACCAGCTGAAATTTTGAAGTCAAGGGCGGGATTGGATGAAATCACATAAAAGGCAAAAAAGGAAGTATAATGGCGCATAATTGGTTCTCTAATAGCATTACACAAGGATAATAGCCTGTTACGGCCCCCTGCACTATTAAGCGCTTCCCTGGCGTAAAACGTTTACGATATTAAGGGGGGAATATAATGATATTTTGGTTATTAAATGCATGTAATTAATTTATGCACCGCTGAAAATAAAGTTGGTATTATGACCTCGGCAAAAAGCAAATGAAATCAAATAACTTTAGAACTTTAGAATGATTTTTTACATGTTTATTTTGCAGCTAATCGTCGTTCTTAAAATAACATTTACTTCGCTGCTCAAAAGTTTATTTCGATGTCGGTAATATGTACATTAATTGCATATGTGCCACATATAATAATAATAATAATAATAATAATAATTTTATAATAATATACAAAACCTATACAATTGTGGACGCAGATTAAGCCTGTTGAATTTGCACTGTTAAAATTGATATCCTTTGATCAATCTTTAACTCCAAACTTTACCGTTCTTACAAACTATATTTCGGACGGTCCGTTAAAACTTTTTGCATTTAGACATAATGGCAAAATAAGGTATTTGCTGTAATATCTGAACATTTAAGGACAGTTGTCTTACAGGTCACGCGCTGTTTCAGCACCACGGTCAGCAGCTTCTGCTTTTCGAAGTTCTACGTCATGACAGGCAATTGCAAATTCACAAACTCCGTAATTTCATAACTCAGAATATTATTATAGTTCCAGAGTTTGACTGTGAAATAACCTACCCGTGCATTTCATGACACTCAAATCCGTGCAATTTTAAGCTGTTCTCATTGGTTACTGCAAAAATGTCCAAAAGCCAACACACATTCAAGGACAATCCAGGCAAACGACAGCATAGCGGCTGCAATTTCTAGTTCCCAAATGTCACAGATTGCACGGATGATTTCCAGAAAGAAACTATGTCTTGAACTGGTAACTTTTCAACTGAAATATTATGCGTTTAACTCGTGATTAATTAGTGTTTTCCTAGTAGCATGACAATGTCAACACAAGAAACTCACACAGAATACTGCAATTATTCCCTAGGCAGTGACATCTAATGTCATGAAGCAATCAATAGCTCCTTATCCTCATCTTAGTAAGGATGTAATGTATGAGCCTTAAAACATACAACTGGCAAAACAGGGAAGTTCTGAGCAAAAGTGTATAAATATATTTGGACCACAGGTATCATTTAACAGCCCCATAATAATAAAAAAGGCAACAAAAACAAACAAAAAAACAACAACAAAACAACCAACCATACATTCCATGACATTCAGGATCATTTGAGTTGCATGTATGTGTAGAAAATTTTTACTGGCTTGCAAATCATACAAGAACCAAGTTTTCATCATGAACAGATTTCAGGTAGATATATTTACACCATTGGAATGTTGGAACCAATAAATGAACAAACATTTATGAAGACATTATTTGTACACATCGGTTCAAAAACAAACCTTTTGCAAGAGGCAAAATAGATTTGAATGACTCACTCAAAGCTGTGAGCTTAAGAAAACGAACTGTAAGTTACAGTAAATCACAGTTGTATCATATCATTCTCTCCCTGAATGATGTTTTCCTTTTACAGTAATGCTCCGCAAGTCATCAAGTAAATCCCAGGTTTAACACAAAAATAAATTAATGCAGACTCGAAACAAATCAACAGCTCACCAATTACATAATCAGTAATACAGTTCAAATCTTGCAATAGGCGAATTCCAAACTATGCTATGTTTTATGTTTTTAAAACACAGTGAATTGAAATAGGTAACATTTCAGGAAAAACAGCTGCAGTGACACAGCTGGAGTGTCCAGCCCTACACAGAACCTGCACTACACACACCCTACTTCCTTTATCTGTATACGTCTTTGAGCTGCCACATGCCCTCTTGCCCTTGCAGCCTGTGGAAGTCACAAATGTTCCTGAGCAGCTCCCTGAACACTGGCGTCTGCGTTGCGGTCAGTCTGGGGGTGAAGTACTCCAGGATCTCCTTAGTGCTGGCCTGGCCGTCCTCCCGGGCCTGAAAGGCCACAAAGTTCCTCAGGTCCACCAGCAGCTCATCATGCTTAGTGGCTGGAGGTTCCGGAGTAGAAGACTGACCCACTGGCTCCTCCTCTGCTTCTTCTTCCTGTTCCTGTGGTAAGCTAAGATGGTTCCTCGCCTTCATTCTGGCGAGAAGTGAGGATGAGGAGAGAGAGGCAGACGCAGGATCTTCGTCCACTCCCTCTCCACTGAAGTGAGCAGCAGGTCCAGATTTCTTGACGCCTGACTTCTTTATAATTTCTGCGTCCTAAATAAATGTGCAATAGATCAGATTAAAAATAAGACCAGACTTAACACTTTTATTTAGGGTGCATACAATTTTTTTGTTGCATTTTTACCTCGCACTTCTTTGGGGTTTGCGGTGTTGTGTCAAACGACTGGGTGAAAAGAGGGTTCTTCTTCTGTCCAAATCGTTTTCTGCAAAAGAGGCACAGTTCAATTACGCCTTTTCAACCTGCTCTCAATCTAGAGAAACACAGGCGTGTGGTTCCATGGAGGGTCCAGCTTTCTTACCTGGCAACTGCTGGTGTGGATCTTCTGGAGAAGGGCACCCTACAATTCTGCCTGGAGACTCTGAGAGCTTTCAGAGCATCTTTAGCAACACGGTTGGCCTCGGCCTCCACCAAGACGTAGTCTGGGTTCGACGCCTCCATGATGGTGTCATGTTTCATGATGCTGTGGACCCCTGACTTCTTGAAGAGCTTGGCAAGAACATAGTCGTCGTTCTGGTGCTGATCTTTCATCCCCTCCTGCTCATCACTCTCCTCTCGCCTGTATCTCTTCTTCCTCACCAGGTGAGAGACGCGGTGGCCCTCGAAGCGGCCGTCCGCCCGACGCTTGCGCTTCCTGCTGCTGGGCTTGTGCCCGTCTGCGGCGACGTTCTCAGCAGCCGCGGTGCCACAGTGCTTTCTCTTCTCCCTGTGTTTCTGGGGGGTGCTGGCATCACACCGTTGCCGTCCTGGAGTCACGCTTAACGAGCCGTCAGCAGAGTCTACTTTGGATTTTGCACTTAAAGTGTCACTTTCCTTTTTAGAATTATTGCTAGACTGATCACTGAGAATCGGCGCGTTTGATTGGTCAGACGAAGCCTTTTGGTCGTCTGCATGCACTGCAAAAGACTGGGCCTGCCCTGACGTCGACAGTTCCTGCCTCTGAAGGTGCTTTAACCGAGGAGGATGAAGGGTCTTGTGTCTGTTTGGGATCTGTACATCAGATCCAGTCCCTAAGCACAGAGGTTGCAGAACAAAAAGATCAGTTTATGCCATGAGCCAAGATCGTTAATTACACCTGTGATTCTATTAACTTGTGATTTCAATGTGTAGCGCTTCACTTTAAACACGTGATGAATAATGAGTGACGGGCAAACTGTGATCAAATTATATGCCAACCAAGAAAACAATCATACTTTTCAGATGAGAATGTAATACTGCGCTGATGCGCATTATTACCTGCAAATATTGCACTGGTCTCAGTTCCCTGGGAGCCATCTGGGTTGCTAAGTGTGAAAAGCTCGTAAATGTCATTGGACTTGAAAAACCGACGTTGCTTGGGATCTTTGAGAACTCGATTGGTGAGGAACTGTTTGAAGATTTGTCTGTGAAAATAGACCAGAAAAGCACTACATTACTTTTCAGCAATCCCTCAGACAAAATCCACCCTAGGCCCACATCCCTGAAGCTTAAGCCCAGTAGAGCATTTCAGCAGCATGAGAGGAAGACGTGCTACAGGGACGGCTACTCTGAAGCCTGCGTGGCAGACAGCTAACCTGTGGTAAATCTTCTCTTCAATGGTCCCAGCGGTCAGCAGTCGGTAAACAGTCACATTCTGTTTCTGCCCAATCCTCCACGCACGCTCACGAGCCTGAAGGCAGGAGACACGTGTGCTAGAACCAGACCTCCTACCGAGAGCGTCCAGTCCACAGCCGCATCGAACAGCAGGGATTAATTGACACAAAAAGGGCCATGTTGGTGGTGGTGCTGCATACCTGCGTGTCTGTACTGGGGTTCCAGTCTGGGTCGTAGATGATAACTCGGTTGGCGCCGGTCAGGTTGACGCCTAATCCACCCACTCGGGTTGTCAGAAGGAAAATGAATATATCCTTGTTCTGCAGAAAAATCGAGAGTAAACCATAGTGGCTTTTCCCGAGGACACATCAGAGTAAACACTTCTCAAAATTATAAACAATTAAGGGATTAAAAAAAATAAATTAAATGGCGAACTTGATCATAATTCACATAGTCACACTTTAGAGCCTCATCTCAGAGCAACGGAGGTATCCATTAAAAGTGCAGCACAACAGGCAGGAGCGATCAATAATCTCCTTCACCTCATTGTACTGAGCTATGAGGGGCTGCCTGGATGCAATGGTGGTGGTGCCGTCCATTTTGAGGTAGGAGTATCCGTTTTCCCTCACAAACAGCTCCAGGATCTCTAACATCTGTGTGTGTGTGGGAGAAATGGTTTCAGACAGAGCACTGAGAACAGGATTAGTGCTAATAGGATTAAGGGAGATTAATATTACATGTACAGAAGTACCAACTGTGTGGGTTTTAGGTTCTCTCTGAAGCCAAATCTCATTTCTATTGAACAAAGACAGCTGGGTCCTGACAGACACCCTACAATGCAATAAGGGCTCATAATGAATTCTATTAGAGGGAAAAATGACATAATAACTTTATTGGTGCTTTAGTGGCTTCTTCTGGAGATACTGCAAGTGCATCTTATCCATCAATACACAGGGTGTGTTCACATTTCTTTACTTAAAACATGTCCACTGAGGCAAAGGATAAATGGCTGCTTTTAGTGGAAGTTGAATGAAAAAAAAGGCAAAATGAATCCTTTCAACTTTGTAATCTTTTTAATCTGCTACCTTAATACAGCTATGGTTTCCTCAGAGGTAGGTGGCTATCTGAAAGCTTATTAAAATGGTGTTATATTGTGGAAAACTTCACCATGCAAGGGATTGAGCTGAATCTTTTCAGTCCTTAAAATGCTTTCACAGTTGTCTGCCAGATTCCCTTTCTCCTGTATCGATATAATCATCTTATGGCTCAGGTTTATCAATTTTTTTCTGAAGCCATTCATAATACAGAGCGCAAATCATGATTTAAGTAATGGAAAATATTGACTTCCTGAGGAAGCACACTCGTGGTCTTTCACCAAAGGTCCCACCAAAAATCTGTCTTGTGAATCTCAATCTTTCTGCTCCACCTTCTCAGTGTGTGTGTGTGTGTGTGTGTGTGTGTGTGTGTGTGTACCGTTTTGCCCGGAATACTGACCTGTCTGGACTGAGTGAAGAGTAAAACTCTGTGTCCCTGTTTGAACCAGATCCTGAGGAGAGACTCCACCACTATCAGCTTGCCCGATCGCTTCCAGTGGCCGAATTGCTCCTCCTCAGTCAGGTCCTCCTCAGGTATGCCCTTCAGCAAGCGCGGGCCGCCACTGAACAGGTCCGGGTGGTTACAGATTTTCCTCAGGGCTATCAGACCTGAGAAAACCTGGGCGAAGAGGGAGCATTCCTTAACTGAACATTTAGGAAGAGCGAAAAAATGGAAAACGGATTTGTTCAATCAAAGGAACCCTTTCAATAAAACAGTAATCATGGAGGCCTTAATGAATTCAATTGATTTAATAATAAGGGTCATTGAGCAGGTTAAAGTAAAAAGAAGTCTCTTACTTCAGAGAATTCAATGGTCCTTGCATTATATATGTGGGTTAATGGACTACTGTGACCACAAAAGGGGTTTGTAAACTGCACTAAAGTCATATAGCTTTTGCTTCCGTACACATATAGGGCTCTGTGATGAATAGCTTGATTGTGGAAAAACTCATGACACTGCGGACATGAAGCTAAAATTCACAGATTTATAGTCTACTGGCACTATGTGAATGAAAGAGGGGGAAAAAAGTGAAACCTTAAACGTGGATTAACATGAGATTCCTTTGCAAAATTAGCAATTCCATAATTCCCCACACTTTTGAAGAAGGCACTATACAATAGCGTGTGTCCACTGGCAACAGAGAGGCTGTGGTGCTGAATAATGAATGAGACTCTTTCCGGAGCAAATAAACGCAGCGGCAGCGAACAAACTTTTATTTGGTCACTTCATTTGTAGGTCACCTATAATCAGGACTTCGTTATCCATTAGCAACTCTGTAGACTCAACATGGACGTTTTGTCAGTTTGTAAGTAACGATCTAAGTAGCTGTTATCATCCGTTTCCCCCACTCAGATTACTCACACTCCTTATAATCTCTGTACCTCACTGTTTGATACAAACATGGACTCCACAGGAAGTTAATACTGTGATCACCTGCATGTCCCCATTCAGGATCTGATAGACTTCCTTGGAATCCAGAAAGTTCTGATAGACTTGCCGCTGATTTTCGGTTAATCTGCAGAACAGCACCTGGGAGATAAAAAATACAAACACACACACACATATGCACAACTGTTGCATAGTCATATTTAGTCATATTTATTCATGCAACGCATTTTGATATCGACTGCTGTCACATGCAGTTTATCTGCCGACCTGCTCGTTTTTATCCGGGAGTGAGAGATTGGCCTTTACGTCCGCCTTCATCCTTCTCAGCAGGTACGGGTTGATGCTGTCCCGCAGGACACATGCACACTTGTAGGCCGTCTGCACCTGAGTACACAGACACGTCCAGGAGTCGAAAAGCTAGTAGGCATGGTGAAGTCTGGATGCGTCTCCCAGCACGTGCGGGGGAGGGGAGGAGCTATGGCTGGAACGTCAAAGTCGATCCCTTCGCTGCGTCTTGGAGATGGTTCGTGGTAAATATTAGTTGATAAGTAACGGCGAGAGGGCGCGTGTGCTTTATGACGTGTGAGCGGAGCGCCCGTGTCCTCAGGCACGTGAGCCACGGCCCTCCTCTTCTCTTCCTTTCAGCAGATTGACACATTAAAGATTCATAAGAGTGCTGCTGGACTCCAGAGGGGGGCCTGCACGCTTTTATCAATAATGTCCTCCTGATCCAGCGTTAGGCCAAATGCCATTTAGCAGTAATTTAAAGGGATCCGCAGATCAAAAGGAAAAGTGGCAGCCGACCCGCGAAACACCGCAGGGCGAACGACGAGCCTGGATTAGAGGACGAGGAAACAAAAGGATCCAGCCCAGAGGGGTGAGGAGAGACAGCAGGGGGCAGGACAGCGAGCAGGGGGCAGGACAGGGGGCAGGACAGGGGGACCAGGCTGACGGAGCAGATGCTGCAGGAATGGGGACAGGTTCGTGGACAAGACGCATCTGTCCCTCATTGCCGATTAACTCCGGTGGAACATCAGGCCTGACACCAGGGGGAGCACTTCCTCTCCGCACACAGAACCAACCGCCAGAGAAATACTTTACGCTTTCAATTATACTGATATTTTGCCTACCTCCTCCTATATAAAATCTAAATGCTGTTAGAAGCCTGCACGCATTTGTTTAGATAGAAATGTAACCATTCAAACGGGTTTCTCACTACATTTAATTCGATTCTAGCCTCTACAATCCTCCAGGGGATTTATCTACAGCCTTCCGCACACACCAACACTTTTAAGGTGATGCCACTTTATCAAAAACACCTCGTTGGCGTACAGGTAGAATCTACAGCTCAACTGTCACCATGTACAATTTGTGTCATTCACCCTCCAACCAATCAGCAACAGGCTGTTTCTGAGCACAGAGGACGTTGCTGATGGGACACGTCTGGGGAGCAGACAGCCGTAACGTCAGCACGGCCCTGTTGACCTGAACCAACCAGAAGCAGCTCAACACCCACAAGCGCAGGCCTACCTGCCCTTTTATTACAGTCCTTATGGTAATAGCGTCAAATGGTCCATACAGTGTAAGAGAGAGTGACGTGGGATTATGTGGGATTACAGGATTTTTAGTATGGGCTCACCTGCACTGGAGAGGCATTGGAATATCCGCCCATGGTGATGGGCACTGAGAACTGCTCCATGAAGACAGGGAGAGTGCCCAGTTTCCCTGGGAACACAAAGTCGAAGAGGGACCATAATTCCTTCAGGTTGTTCTGCATGGGTGATCCGGAGAGGATGAAACGGTGAGGCGTCCGGAACTGGAGATACAAAACGAGAGCCACAATACAACTCAGACAGCCTGGAGACAACAGCTCAGACAGCCTGGAGACACAGCTCAGACAGCCTGGAGACACAGCTCAGACAGCCTGGAGACACAGCTCAGACAGCCTAGAGACACAGCTCAGACAGCCTAGAGACACAGCTCAGACAGCCTGGAGACACAGTTCAGACAGCCTGGAGACACAGTTCAGACAGCCTGGAGACACAGCTCAGACAGCCTAGAGACACAGCTCAGACAGCCTGGAGACACAGCTCAGACAGCCTGGAGACACAGCTCAGACAACCTAGAGACACAGCTCAGACAACCTAGAGACACAGCTCAGACAGCCTGGAGACACAGCTCAGACAGCCTGGAGACACAGCTCAGACAGCCTGGAGACACAGCTCAGACAGCCTGGAGACACAGCTCAGACAGCCTGGAGACACAGCTCAGACAACCTAGAGACACAGCTCAGACAACCTAGAGACACAGCTCAGACAGCCTGGAGACACAGCTCAGACAGCCTGGAGACACAGCTCAGACAGCCTGGAGACACAGCTCAGACAACCTAGAGACACAGCTCAGACAACCTAGAGACACAGCTCAGACAGCCTAGAGACACAGCTCAGACAGCCTGGAGACACAGCTCAGACAGCCTGGAGACACAGCTCAGACAGCCTGGAGACACAGCTCAGACAGCCTGGAGACACAGCTCAGACAGCCTGGAGACACAGCTCAGACAGCCTGGAGACACAGCTCAGACAACCTGGAGACACAGCTCAGACAACCTAGAGACACAGCTCAGACAGCCTAGAGACACAGTTCAGACAGCCTAGAGACACAGTTCAGACAGCCTGGAGACACAGCTCAGACAGCCTGGAGACACAGCTCAGACAACCTAGAGACACAGTTCAGACAGCCTAGAGACACAGTTCAGACAGCCTAGAGACACAACACTTCATGCGTGAACTCATAGACAAAACAAGCAAGAGAGACTAGACAAAACCGTTGGGTCCAACACAGATAAAGTGGTGAAAACACATCTGAGCCTCATTGGGTTAAGCAAACCAGAGGAAGAGTGTGCAGGTAACAATAATCAGGAATCATTTTAGAATCAAAACTCTTTACGATACATTAGGCCTAAAAGCACCATTAGCTTCAGTTTATTCAATACTAAATCGAAGTGATGTGGAATTTCCAATGGATTTTGTAATATAGTGATCCATAATGCTATAGCACACATAAATTAATTAGGTAGAGGGAAGTCTGATGGCTGAGCAGGCTACAGTAGGGTTGGGACTTGCATTACCAGCGAGTGTTGTGAAGTTCTGTAACAGCAACATGCAGCTCCATCACCTAGTTAGGCTGTAAGGATGCTGCTCCTCTGTCTCCAGTCGCCCAGAGCCCCCTGGTGGCCACAGGGGGTTAAAGCCCACGCTCACCTGTTTGCACGCCACAGTGATGCCAGCGTTGGGGTTCCTGATCTTGTGCCCCTCGTCCAGGATGACGTAATGCCAGTCGTATTTCTGAATGTAGTCTTGCATGATGCGAACGTACGAATACGACGTGATCAGGATGCCGTGAGCCGCGGCCATCTCCGGGATCAGCTTCTCCTGAAAACACACACAACGCAACGACAAGGCATTCGCCCATCAGCGCTCTGCGCGCAAAAAGCGTTTATGGCGGCTGTGACGAGCAGACGCCCCTGTGGGAGGCCTCAGTCTTGCTCAGAACCTCCAGGCTACACATCCACCTCCAAGCTGCATGGCAAAAACCTCGAGTGAATTCCAATTAAAAGCACCAGCCATGTAACCCCTGTTCTCTCCCCCCCGTTACTTTGTAGCCAATTAATAAGGTGCATCTGTTCGGGGCCGGTGTTAGTGTGAGCTTGAAAACTCTGTCATTAGGCACAAAAGCAGCAAAAACGCGTCTCTAAGACACCCCCACCCCCCCCCCCCCCCCACCCTAAGCTCCTGAGACCAATCCTCCTCCTAGAGGGCAAAGCATGGACTGCCAGGCAACAGCCCCCATTAATCACTGTGTCAGGTGGGGGGTGGAGGGGGGGATTTAGAGAGGAGCACTCAGAGTAAACACTTCACACAAGCCCTACAGCACCTCCAGATACCATAGCTTTAATTAATTTAACATTTCCTTGGAGCAAAATCTACTCCACACTCGCATATCTGCTTACAGGAGAGGAAAAAAAACATGACGCTGACTTAAACGCTGCAGACGGTGTAGCCACGGTTCTCCATCTCAGTCTCGTTGTCACGTTGGGTGTCAGTGTGTGGGAAACGTTTAGCTCGACAAAAACACTTCCACAACTTCACCACCCAGGACAGAGGACATCACCGTGCATTATGGGTGCCGTGGTCCTCACTCGTTTCGGGGGGCACAGGTTCGACGCACCTTCTTGTTGTTGAAGGAGCCCGTTTCGTGCAGAACGGCCACCCGGAACGGAGGCCACCAGGTGTGGAACTCCTTCACCCACTGATGCATGACCGTGGCTGGGCACACAATGATGGTGGGACCTAAGCCGGCGTACCTGCACAGGGAAGCGTGTGGTGAGGGTCACGTTGATTTTCACTGCTCTCGTTCTTCCTACACTCCATTCAGGAGCTTCTGTTACACACTTTATGCAGAACTCCATAACAAAAAAAGCTGTTGTGTGGTAAAATGCATACGATGACTACGATTAAACATGGCTGACGCTACAGTAACTAAGAAATTAACTCAACTACGCAACCCAAGTTGTCGAAAACGATCTGCTCAACGGTTCGTTTAAAATCTACGGGCCAAAGGATCCCGACACGGCATGAGAAAAGTGAGTCAGACGTTCTACATTTCTGAAAGAAGACGCTGTTCTTACACATTTCCAACCCAAAGCCATCGAGTGGAGCAAAGGTGCAAGGGAGAGCAGCAGCAGCAGGTTGAGACTGAACGAGGAGGTCATGAACCTCACGCTGAGGCCAGCACAGCACAGCGCTCCCCATGCGCACCCGCCAATGGAGATGAATCGACAAAAACGCACTAAATGGCTCTAGGTGCATTACAGAACGGTACGATATTCCGGACCATGGCAGCCATTGATATTGAGCCGTAATTGAGTTTGCAAACAATCAATTTGTGGATGGGCGACGCCAGACAGAGCATTATTGAGCAGGCAGGATGCTCCCGCCCTGAGTGAACCTCTGAAAAACAAAAAGGCACTACCTTAAACGTATTTAATTATGTGTTTCATGTTTAATTTCCCCCCCCCCCCCCCCTACAGCTGTTCTCATTCCATGTCCTTGTTCTTCCTTTGATGTCGCCACTAAGAGAATTAGAGGGATATCATAATTGAAACGTCTTTAATAATTCACGCCAAACCTCTCTCCACCAGCAATCCAGCTGCTGAAATATTCATTGCAATCAAGACTTTCAGTCTGAGAGGGTGGGAGTGGCATCAGCCACTGAGTGTGTGTGTGTGTGTGTGTCTTCTCTGAAAAGAAAATATGTGAGAAAACGTAGACGGTTAAATAACGTGATTTTGATTTCTGAATACTGCGAATTACAAATTAAACAGCAGTTGATGAGCAGTCACAGACAAAAATGGCCCCTGTGTTGTATTAGTGGGCCACACAGACCAGGACCGTGAGTACGTGAGAGTGAAGGCATGGTTACAGGGGCTGGGCAATGCAGGGTCTCTTGCCTGTAACTGGAGCCGCGTGTCCTCAGCTTGCTGTAGCTCAGGCCTGCCAGGAAGGCTATTACCTGGATGGTCTTGCCAAGGCCCATTTCGTCTCCCAGAATGCCTCCTGCCTGCTGGCAGTGCAGCTCCCACATCCACCTGACACCTGTCTGCTGATACCTGGATGACAAAAGCAGGCATGTAGGACAAAACGCCAGCCCAGCACAACACAAACACCACGCCTGATCAATTAATCATACAGCCATTAGCTCGTATTGATTCTAAATAAATGGCCTGTAAGTGTTGCCTGACTGACGTGTTGTTAAACTAGCCACGGTACAATAGCCGCGGCTTCCTGTTGTAAGCCTAGAGCTCTAAACATGCGTCACAGTAAATCTACTGGTCAGACAGAGAGAGAGAGAGAGCTCTCGTTAAACTGACTTCATGCTCTTATCAAAGCTCTGTGCACATTATTCCTACAATGTAAATCTAAATCTTTTGCATAAAAGGATAAATATCCATCCCATTTATCAACCAACAGCTTACAGTGTGACGACAACCTCTGGGGAAAGAACAGCTGTGCTCTAAACGAATGAAACGCACTACGCTTCTTTGCGAGCCAATTTCTCAAATGCATTTTTGTCACGTGGAGTGCAAATTCCCACTTCCTCACTTGAACAGCTTCTTCCAGAGAAAGCCTGGCACATTAAAGCCTTCGTCAAACTCAGCGTCGCTCTCCTCAGACTCGTCCTCTCCGGCTCGTCTCTTGCGCTCCTTCTCCTGGAGCCTCTGCCTCTTCCACCTCCTGCAGGATGACACTCACTACTTTACTGAAAAGGGCCCCCCGCGCTGCTCCATCCAGGTCTTGGCTGGCCAAACACACCCTGAAGCAACAGCGACTATTCCACTGCTGACATTCTTAATTTGCCTCAGCAAGCACCGTTTTAAAAAGGGCCACCTCAGGGAAGCTTTGCTTCAGTGTGCGAGCTACTGTATGGGCAGGTAGGCCCGGTCCCAGGACCCTCGGTTTAATTTCCTAGTCTGTCTGAGAAAGAGAGAGGGAGAGAGAGCGAGACTGAGAGACGGAGACAGAACAAGAGAAACGGAGAGAGAGAATCGAGAGAGAGAGAGAGAGAGAGAGAAAGAGGCCACGGCTCTGGCTTAGTTAGCTCCCTCGCCATCATTCTTGCAGGGCAGTTTTAATTGAACCACTTCTGGCTGCAGGGATACAGCAGTTAGTGGCAGTGTCATCACGGAAGCAAATTAAGATTGATACAGACAATTAGGAGTTTGAGCTCCCCAAGAAAGGTGTGGAGAGAGGAGTGGAGGGTAAAAAAAAAATCCATCTTCATTTGAGCCTGGTCCTGTCAATCCACAATGAAACTGTTCCCTTTATCTGGGGCTTCCGAGACTGCACTTGTAATTAAGTCAAGACTAAGCATTGGTTCAGTTAATTACGTTTTTTTTTTCTTCTTCTCCTTTCTCCCCTCCCCCCATGTCCTCCCCTCCACACTGTAGTGCCAGCAGCATCCAGAAATGTGTGGCTGCCTTCCGTCCAAATCACAGTGCAGAAAGTATGGAGAGAGAGAGAGAGAGAGAGAGAGAGAGAGAGAGACCGTGCCAACTCAATTTTCTTACTATAAATAAAAATTCTCAATCTTGTTAGTTTTGGTACCATCTATTTTCACATTAGCATTGTGGAATAAATACATGCCCGTTATAATGAGAAAAAATGAATAGAATCTGAATTTGCTTAGTCAAGGAACAGCTGCCAATCTCTTCAATGGATTATCTATTCCAGCACACACAGTAAGCAAAAGATGGTTAATAATTAACTAAACATTAACAAACAAACAGTTAACCAGGAAATGTCTTACGTATTTACGTACATTTTGCCCGAGGCAGCCCCGTTAATCTTACCTAATCCTCTGTCTGTAGTATTCAATGTTGCCATCATCCTTGTTCTTCTTCACCTTGCCTTTTCTCCCAGAGTCTTCATCGTCCGAGCTGCTGGGACAGTATTCGTCACTCTCGTCCCCTCTCCTTGTCTTCCTGCTTTTGGCCTCATGGTTCTTCTCGTAGGGCTTAAGCTCGTACGACTCATCTTCATCCAGCCGGAACTCATCGTCTCGGTCTGGTTCCTCAGGGTCCATGAGCTCATCACTAGGGACATACTCTGAGCCCTCGCTGTCCCCGTCCCCGTCCCCACACCCCTTCCTCCTGGTCTGGGGAAACGCTTTCTCGACCTTAGGCCTGGCTTTGGGGTGAGCCTTTAGGGCAGTCCTCTGGAGCTTGCGCATACGTTTCTGCAGTTTCTTATCTTGCCTAGAGACGGCACCATTCTTCTGAGGTTCTGCTAAGGGAGTCCCGGTGGCCTTCTTCTTCTTCAGAACCGGTTTCTTCCTCTTCTCTGCCATCAGGGCCTGGTCGGCAAGGTACCTGTCGAAGCCCGAATCCTCGCTGAGCATCAGTCTGCGTGGTTCCTTCTTCTCCTGCTTCTGAGGGATCCTTGTGCCAAACGGCGTCATGTGACCTGTGCGGATGAGCTCTTCCCACTCTGACTCCTGAGCTGGCATGAGCATGCTGCCCAGCGTGGATGGGCCTGCCTCTGACACACACACACACACGCACACACACACCTGGTTACTAAATCAGATCTTGGTGGTGTTAAAGCCCCTGTCACTATTGCTTTCATCTGTCAAGGGTCTTACCAGTTCCTGACCTAAGGGAATTCAGGAATGCAGTCTTATCAAGTACTAGTGTTTGAGAGACACTCTAGTGTGTGTTGCAAAAGCATTACTAAGAAAGTAATTGAAATACACAAATGTCACTATTTGGTTAGATTACATATAGGGGTGAACTATGATCAAATGTTTTTTTGCTATTATTATTGCAATAAATAAGGTGGCAATATTATTTTCCAAGATGTTAGAAATTAGAAAAAATATATTAGAAATAATATTAAGATTATTTATGTATGATTAAACTAAGATGTTAAAAAAATAAAAATGTTTATAGCGAGCATGTAAAAAAATCCAGTGCTGTCACATTACAACATGTGATTGGATTATTTACTTCTCTAAACACTATATAAAAATGACACTCGTAGTTTGTCATGACTCTGATGTACTGTTCAACAAACAAATCTCATATATATGATACATATTTGTATGGTTAAAATATCAAGTATTGTAATATCACATTTTTGCTATTTCATCAAGGTTGGACAGTTAGACTGACCGTCTGATTATTGTCTGAGTCTGAGCGACTGATTATTTCTTGTGAGAATGAGATAAAACATGTAAAAAATGTAAAATATGAAGGAATGTGCAGACATATCACATTTCATTCTACAGACCATGAAATAAAACACTAGCATAAATGATTTAGTCTATTGTAAGGTAATAGAAAACATATCCTGAAACTAAAGAAAGAAATGCTGCATACAGCCCAATGTAGCTGACTTCACACTAAACATTCCTAACAATTCTTGCTGCCTTATCACCTTCCCCAAAAGAGCTGCACGTGCTGACCTGTGGCCAGCGCTGTATAGGACTATATTTCAATCTTACCTTCATCATCCTCAGTCAATAACTCTGCTTCAAGCTTCTGGATGTCCTCTCCTCCAAGTATGGCCTGTAATCGCCTCTGCTTGGCTCGGATCTTTTTTAACTGCTTCTCCTGTAAATGATGAGGTTTATAAACGTACCCTCATGCTGATACAGTAGAAGCCCCTAAACATCTTACCTTGTATTTTTATTAGAGCCTGTAATGTACGATTGTAAAAGAGGAAACACTGTCATATAATTTAGACTGAGCAGCAGAGGCTTAATTACCTTGTTTTCTTTTTGCCTTTTGACAGACTCTATTTTCCGGCTGATGTCCTTGCTGGAGGCAGCATATGGAGTAAGCTGTTCTAATATTTTGTTGATGTGTTTTAGAGCACTTGTGCATGACCTAAAAAAGATGCGATATAAGACACAAAGATTCAGGATATACCAGTAAGAATATAGTAGAGTTGAGGCAGAGGCAGAGGCAGATCTTCACCTCCGTACCTAACATCGTCCAGTACAGATTCATATTCCTTCTCCGCCTCAGCCTTGACTGCAGTCTGGTTGGCCTCCTGGATGGCTCTGTCCACCTGCTGCAGGACCCCCTGCTCCAGCACATGCTGATCATAGACAGCTACCCCCAAGCCCTGGAGCTCGGTTGCCTGAGCGCTCTGAGCAATTGCCTGGATCTCCTGACGGTTGATCTGGAGTAGGAGCTGGGATCTCTTGGAGTTCTCTGCTCCAACGTTCTCAGGACAGGCTGCTGCTGGTTCTTCATGGCTTCTCGCCAGGTTGGAGAGGCCAGGGGTCCCAATGTTAATGACATTATCCTCTTTATGTCCTGGTGTCAGAGCACTGACTGGACTTGATAGTGCTGGAAGGTCTTGCTCCTCATTATTATCTATTGGCATTTTAATATAGCTGCAAACAGGGATGGTGACATCAAAATGTAGTATGAGGAATTCGTTGTAATCGACAGTATTATGTCATAACATCACGTAGTGGACATAAACACCTGCCGAACTATTCCGAGTCTGTCAACCGAATAACTAACTCATTAGTCGTCTTAGCGTTATTAAGACTAATGAGTTAGTCTTTGGCTATGTTTGCTACACATTATGCCTATCCAAAATGGTTGATATCTAGCTAGTTAGCTAGCGAAAACCAATTAGCTAAGGTGACGGTAGCAAAATATAAAGACGTCAAAAGAATCTAATCTCAAAGTTGACTGTAGATAACTACCTGGTAAACTACAAGCAAGTTATTTCGATTCCTGCTGTGTTCGATGAGAGAACGAATCGCTAGTTTCTTGTTATTGTTAGCTAGCTAGCTAACCTTGCTTGCTAACCTACCATAGCAAGCTAACAAAAAGAACTTAATGTTTAAGCATTCTACGAGCTTTTTATATACCGTTAATTAGTTAGTGAACAAGATTGTTTTCAGACAACAACAAACCTTTCAGACGACCCCAATCTGTTTAAACATTTATTGTTATACAATGATATCCATTTAGAGCCTATTCCTAAGTGTACTACTCTCATATACCACGAAGACAAGCTAGTTACACAATCATCGAACCACGTAAAGCAGCGTGAAGTGAGAAACCGCTTCACAATATAATTCTACCAGAAAATATTCAAAATAAAAGTTTTATCTATCTTTAAAGGGGCTCGAACTCAAGCAAGAAAATTGCTTCCCACCAGTGATCAAATACTTTAATGGTATTGCAGCACAATACATAAATATCAAATACATAAAAAAAATAAAAATTAGGATACATTATATTTTTATCTCTTCTCTTCGTGACCTAGAATATTTGAAAAACAATGTCGTTACACCCTTGCCTAAGACTTTCTTACTCAAGACATTAGCGCTAATGGAATTATTTTGAACCCATTAGCGGGTTTGTTTGTAACGATGCCACCCAACATGACCATGATATGGAAAAAGACAGGACAAAATAATAATAATAATAATAATAATAATAATAATAATAACAATAAGATTAATAATAATAATAATAATAACAATACGATTTATGATAACAATAAAACTTAATTTGAACGTGTACTATGGCTATTTTACGAGCACAGGCTAGTATATATATAGATCCTTATTTTATTTATCTATAACGTTTTTTTCAGTACGCGACTGGGCTGTATTCATACAACATCGGACACTACATAACTCTGACGATGTAGGCAACGTCATCACGTCGAATCTGTGAAGCAGCTCGTCTCCATGGTTAACATCCACGACAAAATATGAAGTAAGATGTACATGGTTATCACTGGTGCAATTGTTTTGGACACAATCTTGTGAAGTTAATAACCACCGCTGAAAAAATTATTATACTTTAATAGCCAGGGGAATGACTGGTATCGAAGATCAGAAGTAAACATAAATTAAATCGCAATTTTACACAATAAATTCTAATAAAAATCTTGGCATTGTTCTTTTGTTTTGTCGTTACATCCGTGTTCGGGTAATTCCACAATCAAAGTCTGATGAATTTAGATTCATGCCTTACATGAAAAATGGACTCTGACGTAGTGAATTGATGTAGCTTCTCAATTGAACTCTAGATGGCGTAAGTAACCTGCTGCTACCTTGCTGCTGTTTTATATTACGCTGTCTGGACTACATAGATAGATAATAGATATTTCTATTAACAGTGGGTTGAATGGCTAACTACTGCACTACATGGCTACCTACTACACTTAATGCATGATAGAATTCACATCTCTGAAGTGTATTTTTCAGATGATATAAATATCCTCAACCTTGGGTATGATGTCAGAGGTATAGCAGGCTTAATGTTTCCTTTTCAAAGCGGAGAGGAAATAAACTAGAAAATAAACATAAACATAATTAAAAATAAAAAAATAAACATAATTTTATGGAATTTAATTATCAGGGGAGTAAAGCAGTACTGAGTGATGTTTCCATCCTTTTAATGCATGTTGAACCTTGTGGAAATGGTCATTTTTGCTACACAAATTTAACCTGAGCATTTTGGATGTTTTATATAATTGCATAATTACGCATTACTTATTTGAATATTTCAATTTTTACAAAATGAATTTCCCATACATTCGGAGATGTTTTAGAAGATCATTGGTTCTAAATGATTTTGAATATCTGAATTTGATTTACAAACTGTTTATATAATAAACATTAAATACATACATAGATACATCATTAAAAGTTTCCAGATTGCCCAAAAGGGTTTCATTCTATTGCCAGGATCTGAGCACAGCTATGCCAAACATGATCATAGCTGAGAGTCTATGAGAGCAGAACTGGTGCTGATGTCTATGTGTAAAGGATGGTTTTAAGAATGGTTTAAGAATGGTTTTAGAATGGCTTAAGAATGGTTTAAGAATGGTTTTAGGATGGCTGTAGAATGGTGTAAGAATGGTTTTAGAATGGTTTAACCCTCTGTGACAGCCAGATTGGTGCTACTCAGTCACAGTATCTCTTACTATTATGTCCTATGACACTGTGTGATTGACAACTTGAAAACAAAAGGTCATTGTCTACAAGGGGGACTATTGTGCAATTGGAGAGTCCTAGTTAGTGCTTAGGAACAGGGTCTGTATACAGTATACAGTACAATAGCGTTATGGATCTGTATACCCTTCTCTCAGAAATTTCTGGATGTTGTTGTGTGTTGAGTGGATCTTCTTTAGAATGTTTGTATTAGGCTACACACATGAGAAGTCTTAGAAGGTAATCCCTCTGATTATGCTATCAATTAAACTGTCATCTCTTTCCACCACTTTGTAGTTTTTTGCTCTGAAGTTAAATCATATTGGGGATAAAATTACTTTCTGGTGGGAAGTCAAATTCTCATTGATTAATCTGAGAGCATCAAACCTTTAAAAATACTGTAATTCTTTTCCCCTTTGTTTAAAAAGCAATAAACATAAAAACAATGTTTGAAGAAATCATGTGGCTTAAATTACTCTAATAGTGTAATTTAATTGGGTTCTTTGGAAGTCTCTGTGGTTGCTGTGACAACTGAGAGAAAGTGAAAAACAGCGAGACTTTGGAATCACGTGTACATTAGTATAAAATTCTTCATCCATCATGGCCGCATGAATGTGAAGATATGATGATTTGGGTCACTGGTTCTCATCATTGCTCTCCTATCTTTGAATCGCTTTGACAAAGAGGAAGCAATCACAAGGTTTACCTTTGTGTATACAATGCACGTAGCTGACAGTTGAGAAGAGGGAAACACTCATGAAAGTTTACATGGTGGTTAGTGCAAGTTGATACAGGTTGCAGACCAAGTGGATCAGGGAAAGGGAACGTTCACATTCTCGTATGCTGCTGTGTGGCAGGGCAGCCTGAGAAAGCTTGTGCAAATAAACAGCAGCGCCAGCAATGTTTATTTTTCTTCTTCTTCTTCATCATCATTATTATCATCATCATCATCATCATCATCTTCTTCTTATTATTATTATTATTATTATTATCATTATTATTAAGAAATGAAAAAAATTCTATCATTGTCCAATGAGCATCACATAGCTGTAACACTCAGGCTGGTTCAAGGTCACCATTCTATATTTACCACATCACTGCTTCCGCATGCCTCTTCAGTCTGACTCCCAACACAGAACTTACAGGTTGTTATAATTGTGATCAATGTAAAGTCAATATAAAACATGCTACATGGATCTGTGCCTCCTCTACAGAATCTGGTGTGGAGCTGGTGTGTTTAGTGGGTGATCAGTAAAAGTTGCAGGCAATCAATTGCAGGTAACTTTAGGAATGACAGGGGTCTACTGTTACTCTTGGAATATTTATGGAGTGGATTGGATAGCAGCAGCCAAACAGAGCTGTCATACAGAAATTATGTTTGAAATTAAGGCAATGAAAGTCACATGGCTATGTGTGAAGCTGAAGATGTTTTTCTTTCCCAAACATACAACCTACTCCTCATAGGCACTAACTTGGAACTATTCAAACTGTGAGCCACGGCCCCCTAGTGGGGAACGAAGGAATTGCGGAATTACAAACGTAAGGCTGCAGTGTGTCATCTGTTCAGCTACTGCTAACGACAACTTGAAACCAATGAAACTAAAACGACATTTATGCATAAAAACATTGTCATCTCTCTGGAAAAAAGTAAAGAGTGCTTGAATGTAAATTGAGTGAACTGAACTCACAAAGAGGTGCTATTCAAACTGCCACACAGTCCTCTAAACATTCCCTAAAATGAGGCAGCATGCCATATTGCAAAGGCAAAGCCATACTCAACAGGAGAGACCTCTGTTCCCCCTCCACCTGTCGACATGTGTAGGGGAATCTTTGGTGACGGTGCCGCTGAAAAGGGGATTGGAATTTGGGCTAGTAATGACACTTGGTTGGGGAGAGAAAACCTCCCAGAGCAGGAGAGTGTGTTATGTTCATATGTGCAGATCATTTTCATGGATGTTTTTTTTTTAGAGAGAATTAATAATAAAGGTTCTGGGAAAATTGAATGATTTTATGTGATCTTCTACAGTTTATGCTACAGTAGTTTGTATATTGAAAAGTTTTTTAGTTCAGGGACACCACTCAAGTTCTCAAAAAACTTGAAGGGGGTGTCACGAGGAAAACGTTTGGATACCTCTGCTTTTACTCTTAAAGTTAGAGAAGTCTTTCCACTGCCAGTCCCCTTACTACCTGGTCTTTAACTGGTGCTGTGTGTAATATTACTGTAATAACATTGTAATATTACTGCCATAACTTACATTTGGAATATATAATAGGCTTTTGCTCTTACTCTCTTCTCTCTTCACTGCTTTTATTTTAGTGGAGCTGATGTCTCTGGAGCTTCCTGATTGGAACAATTACATTTATCAGTATACCAATTACAAAGTTGTTGACAAATTATCTGCTTTTTCATTCTGACATGCATTCCCAACACGCGATGTCATTGCTTTACCTACAGCAGAATGCTTCGTCACGTGCTTCAGGTCAACAGCTAACTGATGAATGGCTTGGCCTTTATTTGCAGCACGTCTGGCATATAAAACATCCTTGCCATTTTGCCGCCAGTGCTGAGTTAATTAAAAATGCATCTGCAAACCATTTGGGAACGGAAAGGTGAATTGGATCCTCCTCAGACTTGACACTTCCATCAGTAGTGCTAACGGAGCGCAGAGGTCTGGTGAACAAGGCTCTCTCTGCAGACCTGCATTGCTCTTCTAGCAGAGGTGCCGGCATCTCCGACAGCTTCTCTCTCTCTCACCACATGTACAGTGCACCAGTGCTCAGGTTGGCGGAACCATTCCAGCATGTATCTTCACCCGAAAACTATGTAATGTACAACACATGACTACAGCGATATAACACAAATCACATCGTAGCTATGTTCATGCTTCAGGACAGTACCGTCACCCAGTGGAGACACTACGGTTCGTGAAACATGAGCTAAAGCAGCTGCAGTCTAAATAATGATTATCCAGATGACTAGACTTCTGGCTGCTGAGTTGGAAGGCAGCCTGTGGTTATGTGTGTCTGTGTGTGTATGTGTGTCTGTGTGTGTATGTGTGTCTGTGTGTGTATGTGTGTCTGTGTGGTTATGTGTGTCTGTGTGTGTATGTGTGTCTGTGTGTGTATGTGTGTCTGTGTGGTTATGTGTGTCTGTGTGTGTATGTGTGTCTGTGTGTGTATGTGTGTCTGTGTGGTTATGTGTGTCTGTGTGTGTATGTGTGTCTGTGTGTGTCTGTGTGGTTATGTGTGTCTGTGTGTGTATGTGTGTCTGTGTGTGTATGTGTGTCTGTGTGGTTATGTGTGTCTGTGTGTGTATGTGTGTCTGTGTGGTTATGTGTGTCTGTGTGGTTATGTGTGTCTGTGTGTGTATGTGTGTCTGTGTGGTTATGTGTGTCTGTGTGTGTATGTGTGTCTGTGTGGTTATGTGTGTCTGTGTGTGTATCGGTGACGTGTGCGACCCCCCTCACTGGATGGACAATGAGGAGTAGAGTTACTAGTTTGAAGGAGCTGCTTGTTGGGAGATTAATAACCAAAGGAATGAATGAACAACCATAACACAACATGTCCCGATTTGCCATTTGAAGCCTGCATGATTCTGAGCGGGCTGCATGCTTCAGTTCCGAGCAAAATAGAGAGCTCTTTGTTCCCAGTGAAAGCAATGATCAGGGGTGGCAGGCCCATCAGCATCTTTGTGGAGGAGAAGTATATATAGGAGAGAGAGAGATAGATAGAGAGACAATGAGAAAGAGAGAGTGCAAAAGGTCTCCAGAGAAACAGAACATTTTGGACAGAGGTACTTCATCAGCTTCATCATTTTGATACATACTGCATTACATGTCTCTATGTATCTTACTAAAGTTCACTGCAGTTACTCGCCTGGAATATATACATTGCCAATCTACACTTGACTGAATGTATGTTCTTCATAGTCTTAAAGTCATTTTTAGTTAATGGTTTATACTTCAAAGACAAATATAGTTAATGTCGATGGCCTATATATGATTTTTCCCCCCCAAAACCACGTATACTGAATTTTTTAATGAATTTTAATTGCCTCCTCAAAAAAATTAATAAATTGTGCCCTTGATCTTACAATGAGAATGCTCAGCTTTACATGAGAATGTCTTCAGGGCATCATAGGTGCTGCCTCATGAAGCTGGATAAGAGGACACCACAGAACACCACAGAACACCACAGGACACCACAGAACACCACAGAACACCACAGAACACCACAGAACACCACAGAACATCATCCAAAACTGTCCAGTAATGGGTGGCTCTGAAGAACTTTACAATATACAGCCTTCTATTAAACCATCTATTTTGGTTTAACAAAGCATGTGTTATTTCATTATTTTGATACCTTCACTGCTTTTCTAAAATGTGTGTGCGTGTGTGTGTGTGTGTGTGTGTGTGTGTGTGTGTGTGTGTGTGTGTGTACTCTTTGTACCGTTGGCCACTTCAGTGCCATGCATGAGGACCATAGGGATCACACAGGCACCATAGGGACCATATCCTTCTAACATAGTTTAGGGAGGTAAAGGGACACAGTAGACTTGCATCCTTAACCTCCTCACAGAAGAGGTCACGTTTAAGATAAACTCGGGGGGTTATGGCCTTCAGACAGACCCTGTGGACCCTGTGGACTGTGGGCTGTGTTCTGCACTTGGAAGCCTGCTTTTACTTATTTTTCTTCTCTCCCTTGTGACACTTCCTCTTTATGTTCTTGTCTGCCTTTATGAGAGAACTCAAGTCTCAACACTATTAAATAACTCTCATCCACGCCTGTGTCCCCAGGGCATTTTGTGTTGCATTTAATTTTCTGTTATAGTGCAGACGGATGAAGATTAATCATGTCTTTTGTTCTTACAAGAAAATGAGATCTGGGTTTATGCAGATTTAGCTTAACTTATTGCTGATTATTAGTCTCTTATGCATATTTTCCTCTCAGTAAGACCCCGGTAGTCCAGCCATGGTAACATATCACTCCCGTTGAATTGGGTGGTTTCTAGTACTCCCTGCAGCTCGACACTCAGATGTGAACGATCAGTATATTTCCCAAATTCCTGCAGATGAAAACAGGACCTCTCAGCCATTTATGTTTTTTCTGTTTCTGTTCTGATTGTTTAGAGCACAGTGGCTTTTGTTTAAAAAGTAGAACTACAACTAAGATATCCCCTTTCTTTAATAATCAGCAAGGCTTGGAAATAATCTGAAAGTGTGTTTTTCTTTTATGACCATTTAGATATGTTTTGATTACTAGGACAGCTTACTGAATGGTTGAAAATGATCATATATCATCTATGACACCCCTTTGTACAAACAAAGTTTGTTTATCCTGGATGTACCTTCTCTAAAGTGACTGTATTATGCATATACATATATAAATGTCGCTTTGCTATGTGGTATACTACGAAAAAGAAGCCAACTGAACAATTTATGCGTTTAATGTTGCAAACCTTTGAAATTACTGCCTTTACTATTATATTTATAGGAATAATTATAATTTTACAATAAGGGGGAGGAGTGGGTCAAGCAGGTTAAATTGTTTATGCTTTGCAGAAGAGAAACTTGGTTCACTGCCAACATCTTGAGTCTCCATTATGTCTAATGAGACACGTGGGTGGCATTGTCCTTTACGGCTGTGACTCAGCAAAAGCCTGATGTCCCCATAAAGATTACACCCGGCTCGCTTATGGTGCAGGAAATGGGGTTGTGAAAGGTTGAGAAGCCCGTGCGGGAATGCTGTGTTAGCCCCGGGACGACTCTCACGCTTTCACATCCTCTTCTTGCTGATGGGCAATTGTGTTTTGGAAACACAAAAATGAATGCAGCATCTTCCATATGTTTATCCAAGGGTCATTGGACTTACTTAAGCATTGTTTTATTGCATGTTTTGGCAAGGGGACATTTGTTTCCTCGGTAGAATTAACATTTCACTGTAGGTCACTTCAGAGTGTCTAACACACTGTCTCTCTGTCTCTAAACTTTGCTTCTGCGGTCGCGATTTCCTCTGGATGTTCACTATGTTGCTTAGCTCTTCTTCACTATTATTGCTGAGTTCATATGTGCTGTGATCCAAAATACCTTCTAGAATGTTTTTGGCAGAGGAGACAGCCGTGGGCCTCGTGCCTGATGTCTAGGTTTTAAACCTCTCCATATATTAATGTCACCCTATGGTGACATTAATGGCTGAATGTCCTTCATTCTAAATCAGGCAAGGAACAGAAATATTTGCTTGGGCTTCAGGATCAAGGATAAACCATGTCCTTGCCCCCACAAGGCTAGTCAGAGTTTTGCTGAGTGAGTCCAGTGCCAAGGGGAGGCAGTTTGGTAATCTTTAGGTGTCCTTCCAGCATCAGCTGCTGGAACTGCTCCTCAGTTGTAGCACGCTGAGGAGGCCCAGAGCTCCGCACAACGACTCGCCGTGGCAACGGATCAGCATCAGGCATCAGCAGCCCGTTACCCTGATGTGTTCTAGATGCAGGTCAACTCCGTTACTCATGCCTCTGGGGTTTATGAGAGGTTTTGGCTTCTACTGGAAACTGGCAGTGGTTCAGAAGTCAGGCCAACCTCTCTTCTCTTCAAGAATTATAAAGTAACATGCCCTCCTTTGCCTCTGGCAAATGAAAACTGCCTTTGGAGACATAAAGAGGGTCTTTATCCCAGTTAGATTGGCATCTACTGTAAATCTAATATCTTCCAGTCCTTAGTAATCTTTTTTGAATCTTGTTGATAATCACTACTTTAGTAATGGCATCATTACATAAGTACAAATGTCCGTGCCCAAGGGTTGGTCCACAGTAGTAGTGTTCTGTACTAGGTTGCGTCAGACACTATACACTATGTTCTGGAAATTGTAAACGTTGGATTTGCTGTATGCTTTGGTTCCTTGCATTCAAATAAAAGACCACTTTAACAGCGCTTTAATGAAAACAAAAGTCAAATATAAACAGCGAAACACAAATGGTGAGAAACAACCAGCAGTACGAAAATCATACAACAGAGATGTTAGGCATGCTTAACACAGCAGTAGCTCCTCCAGCCAAAGACAAATGCAGGCCACTGAAAACTATGATGATATGGGTCTTGAGATGGGGTATTATCATTGCTGCAAATGTCTATGCAAGTGTTGTAGCCATGAATGATTCAGCTTGAACAGGTAGATTATACTATGCTTTCCCCCCACTCCTCATAAGCCCACTTTTGTGTTTTCCCTAAAAGCCTTGGCTTCTGATCTGGTCTTTGGCTCTGATAGTCCATTTGAGGCAACGTTTAATTCAGTTTTCAATTTGCCTTTTATGTAGCTCTCTCAGTATCACACATTGTCTCAAAGCAGCTTTGCAATAAGTCCTTAATGGGTAAGCCATAGGTTGGGTTACAGTGTCAAAAAAAAAAACCCCGTGGGTATGAGGAAGAAGTCTTGGCAGGACCAGACTCAAAAGAGAAAGATTTGCCTCTGGATAATGCCGGATGGACAATGCTGGGTCATACACAGCAGTAATGAGCGGAAATAAAGAATGAGGTAAATAATGGGCTCATTATGATAGTACATCAATAGAGTATGATAACCTGTTCATTCCCAGATGAATAATTGTAATTATGACAACAATAATTAAGTGTCAGGTCGAGTGGGTCCAGGTGGAGGAATCGCACTGGCGCTGACATCATGACATCCGAGGTAGCACACCACAGTCTCACAGCAGCATCCAGCCAGGGACACGTGTGTAGCTCAGCGGGGAGACATAACAGATTGTTAAGTACAGAGGGTTTGCTAGTTTCCACATACATGCACATTTTATACCATAGATGTGTCATTTTGCAACATGGATGCAATTTAGGCGCTGACATCATGACATCTGGTGTGACAAAGGGCTGCACCAGAATCAGTGTGCCACTGTGTGCCAGGATCAGGGACATATGAGGAACATAAGAATAAGGCACATTTGGTTTTTAGTATTGTGTACTCATCTAACCAAAGGCTTGACTAAAGGATTATCTTATAATCCTGCAGTCACTCTGGCTCTATACGCATGGATATCCCTGTTCTTTTGTCACCCCACTTTGCCATTTCAATACTGAGTCAAACACTAGCCGACTGTAGAATCACTGCTTTATACGTGTATTTGTAATATGTGACTTGTTGTACAATGTACATGTACAATTTGTGTGAAGTTGGGGTTTTGTACCTTATAAGCTGACAACTCGGTGTCTTTCCTTTTGAATAAGTCTTTATGTGCTGTTTTAAAATAAACCAGTCATGTAATTGCAATTAAATGTTCTTATGAAAATTGAGTTTCTAGTGTGTGGAGTTTGGAACTTTCTTAATCTATTAGTCATCTCCAAAATCATCAGGTGCAAAATCTTCATGCTTTTCAGCAAAACCACATTATCATTCACATTTCTGCAATAACCTTTATTAAAGCCTCACGGGAAAATGAAATGTTCTTGTTATAATTCATACGGTTGCTAGGACAGTTTTGCAATAGAGGAGGGCAAGAAAACAGTTCTGAGCAAGTTTACATCTAATAATAGGACAGAATATTTTGCAGGAATGGGTGAAAGGTCATGTGGGGTCTTGCTGTTTTTGAGTTCGCTGCACTAAAAGAACGTGACATGATGCATCCAAGAGATCATTAATAATTAGCACAGGCAAACAGCAACAGAAAACAAGGGCTGAATCTCTGGAGAATTGTGGCCCAAGAGTCAAGCAAACAACATCCAGCTTACATAACATTCATTTTTACAACATGACAAGGGTGTAACCCAAACTGACCTTAGCACATTACCCAACTGACTGAGCACAATAAATTGCTTAGGGAAGCACTTAGGGCAAACACAACAAATTTCTGCACAGCAAAAAAAAAAAAACCATTTAAAACCTGAATTGCTCAATTAAACCTTGCAGAGTTCACCTGTGTCCAGCTGGACTAGTATAAACTCTGTAGGTGTTAATACAACACAGGGGGTTTTCCTGTGTAACACATGATTACATTTTAGACAGACCATTCACAGGCAGACGGTGCAGAATTGCACGCGTGACCGCAGATCAGTGGCGTTGTTTTGATGGAACGAAACAGGAGAGAACAAACCTCTGTTAGGCATATAAAGATTTACAAAACACCTCAAAACAAAACCAGGCCTGCTCCATCTTTTGCAGGCAGGAAGGAAGGGCTGAGAGTGTATGTCAGGTTGGCACTGTGGAACGGTATGTTCTTGGCTGTGTTTCGCTGCATCTCCTGTTTTTACTGCTGAGTGACTGAGGTGTCAGCAGTCAGCACCTGGCACTGTATTCCCTACGGTGCAGAGGGGTCAGTGGAAATTTGGCCTGTGGCCTTGTCTTTATGAATGTGCCCAGTGTGACCATTGGACCATCTACTTCTCCTTGGAGTCTCGTTCATCATGATTATATCAGCGCGTCGTATCAGCGGCTTTGTTTTAGCACATCCATGTCATTCTGGTTGTGTGCGGTTTCCTAATTTGATTTTGGCGGTTGATACTAGTAATAACACATGCCCAACGCGTGTGCTTCCTCACAAGAGAGCCCTCACACTTCATCTGGACTTTCCATTCTTCTGATTTTTCCCCAAATTATGGGGCGTATGTTGCTTATGGAATTTCCAGTAAATTTAGCTGAAGGTTATGATGCTTGGTGAATTCAAGGTTTTATTATTATTTCAATAAGTGCTTGGACATATATCTAATTCAGTGTACTTGTATTATTTGTCCCAAATCCAATTTTTCTTAAGAACAACAGATACAATTTGTCTCACTAAAAACACATAATCTTGTTAAGAACTATTATTATTATATTAGGCTAGAGCAATATTGTTGGAGTCTATAATGGTCAATGGAAAATGTGTGAATATAAAACTCGTCCCCAGCCTTAACATCAGTCATTTTATAACTTTGCATATGGGTTGATTTGTGCAAATCTCTAGGAATTCGCAAAGGCAAGACCACACTGGGAGAGCAGAGCACAAACTCAAACTGTTCTATTACCATATTGTTTCTATATAAGCCAGCTTTGATTTTATACAAGATCTCAATTTGAATGAAAAATGTTCAAATGTTTATTTGTAATTCCTTTCAGTATCACTGGCAAAGACCATTGTTATTCACGAAAACATATTCACTAATAAATAATTGTTTTTGTTTTCTTCGCTGCTGAGTTGAACAAGGCCTTCCATGGAGTTTAGAACCGGCATCACTGAAGATAGTTGCTTCAGTCTGTTTGTGTCACGGTGAGGGAGGCTCCCCCTACCGGTCGCCTCCGGTACAGCGGCAGTTGTCCTGTTGTTGTTGCGTTTTGTGCTTCCCTCAGGTGGGTGGGGCTTATTAGCTCCCTCACCTGACGGTAGTTTGTCTGTCTATATATGCCTTGTCTGTGTACCAGTTGACTGCTGGTTATTATATCCTTAATTTGGATCAGTGCACGGGATTATGGTTTGCGCACGTTATTCATTAAACCCCTCTTTTTCTCTGAGACTTGGCGTGATCGCTTCCTTTTCGTTCGCACCTACTGCCCGTCACAGTTTGAAGCTGAGAGAAGTGGTCACATCAGTGAGAAATGATAGATGTTTAGTGCACATTTCCTTTATTGAGTATCCAAACACTGATTTTTGTCACACATTATAGGAGATAAATGCCTTGCCACTGGGATAGAGCATCTTTTGCAAACGAACAGAAATAGAATAATGTTAAAAAGATTTATTCAGCTGTCGGCACAGTGACCTTGGGGTGAGTTCTCGGGCTTGTTTGAGAGGTCTGAGGGTGCAGGTGAAATATGGATGGCAAATGATTACTGGATGGCTGGTGCTGTTCCTACACCCAGCGGGACGCAGAGCTGGGTCTCCTGCTGGGTCTCCTGCTGGGTCTCCTGCTGGGCCTCCTGCTGGGCCTCCTGCTGGGTCTCCAGATGCTCTCAGCTGATCTGCTCAGGATGAGTTTGTTGCGATTAAACTGTGATACAGAAGCAGCTGTGTATGGGTTACACATAATGGAAGAAGGCCCAAAAACCCACCTTGTTTTTTGTGATTAACTGATTCACTAGACGAATATGATTGGTTTTAAATATGACCCCACTGAGTCTGTTTGTTTGCTTTGTACCTGCGTGTCCAGGTGATGATATCTGATAAACATGTGGATAACCCACAATCCAAATTCATCTGCTTCCCATAGGAGACAAAAGATGACCACCAGTTTAATCCTGAAAAGGTAGATTGGGACAAAGAAAACAATATGTGGGACACAATATATGAGTTGTTATTAAAGAATCATTTCTGCTTACTTAAGAATATGACTGCAAAGAGGAGCTTTCATTCTTTCATTTCATTGCTGGTAATTGTTCAATTTGTACAACTGTCAATAGAGAGGGTTTCTTTCTTTTGCTTTTTTATTTACAACTATCCAAGTTAAAATAATAGCAGATCATAACATAATAATTAATAATCAAAAACAATATAAGAAAAATATTTCTATTGTAATCCTGTGGAGTGGAACTGAATGAATGCATAATACTGTACAATTCTTTGATTTGTAAATGAGAATAGCACATGGACATAAGCCCACATGCGTCGCATAATACACTCATCCGAATGTTTAAAATATATTTCAAAGTATATCATGATTGCAGTATGTAGGAAGGTAATTGAAAAATAGTGATTTAGTTCATATATACACCCCTAGTATATGGCTAAAGTTTACATATGGAATGGTTATCCTAATCCACACAGATCGTTCTTACACTGCTTTGAAAACCTTGAGAATTACGTGACCCTTGACCTGCTCGTGTTCATTCTGCTGCATCCAGTCTGACCTCCATCAGGTAGCTAGATTTCCTCTCTGACTGCTATTGACTCAGCTGGACCTAGTAAAGCTTTTTTTTGGACATAGGGAGCAACACTGTCCAATTTGTAACATTGCTAAAATGTGGAAGCCTCTCTAAGCTGCCTCTAAGACTTCCTTTGTTATCTTTTACACCTCCAAAATAGTGTAGGGCTCTTTCACAGAAAACTCCCTCTCAGGAAAACAATCCCCTGCTTAGCACTGCTCTCCAACTGTGTGAAATCCCAAAACACCAGTGTTTTAGGAAACCTAGTTGCCCAGAGCCAAAGGTCGGGAGCACATGGCAGTGATATACATCACGATGACCCCTAGATAATATTGAGCACCATGAAAGGGGAATTGACTTCCTCCCAGTTTCCAAGGGCCAGCTAGAGTGAGTGAAGCTGGGCCTCGCAGGAGAGCTGAGACAGTCTTTAGTTATGGCGCACCTTACAGCTCATGTGCCATGTTTGTGCTAATCTGCTTTCTGTTAGTTTTGTGGCTTGATCCAAAACAAGACTAAAGCCTCATTGAGAACAGATGCTTGAATAAATATTTTTTTAGAAAACCTGCAAATGTTAAGATTGTTTGCATTAAGTGAACATTTGCCGAGTTCTATATTTTTAAGATATGTGCTGGTGATGGTTGCTTTTATATCAACAGTGTTCATTTATGTTTATGGATTCATTGCTTGTCATTCATTGCATAATTCTTACCAACTCATGATCAGCTGTTCTCCTGCCTTCCTGCATTTATCAAAGTATTGAATTTTTAGTATCAGTAAATGAATTCTTCACCATGGGTAACATTCAGAACTGATATGATGAATTGTTTCTATTCCACTAAGGCACTAACTGCAGTGATTGATAGCATAACTCAAGATGAATGTGCATTCCTCCGGACCTCCTGACCACTCTTGGTGAAATGACAACCTTCGTCTCACCCACAGACACACAGCAATCAAAACAAAAGGACCTCTAACCAAGGGACACATTTGCATAGATTACAACTATTCTGAAGAGTAGAGTTTTGAAAATGTTAACATTTTTTTATTTGAGTTTCCCATGGATCCCTTCAAAAACTGTCTATGAGTCAAACATGAGTCAACTCCATCCTAGGGGCGTTATGGATTCTGATAGCTTACAGCAGTCCCAGTATTACCCTGTGGTTATTGTAAACACACTTGGATATGGTCCATTTAGAAAGTGCTCCAACAGAGACCATATGGCCTTTAAATGTGATTACAGTAGGATTGTCCATGCCCCCCCTTTGATGTGAGAGGGTTCTTTAACACAACAAGCAGTGATACATGTTCTCCTGAAGGCATGGATGCTGAAGGCATGGATCCTATCTGATCTCTGTGACGCTATCTGGGCCCAGGGACAAAGAGAACAAATGAACAGGAACGAAGCATGCGTTTCCCGGAACAACTAGAAACACGAAAGGGTTTTGATGAACTCATTTTGGAGTCTGAAGGTCTATATCTTTGCACAGAAGAATTTCTGCCTTGTGCTTTCCGTGGCTTGTCCTATTTGAACCCGTAATAGCATGTGTGGTTCACAGACAGCAGCTGGACTACATAGCCAGTTGGTCACTGGCTCAGTGTTTGGTAAAAGATCCAAATTGGGAAAGACCAATTAATAAGTCATGATAGCTACGAAGTAGGAGGAGGAGGAGGAAGTTTGCCTGTAATGCTACCACATAGAACTTTTCAGAGAGTTTGATTCACTTCCTATTGGTATACAAACCTCTTTGGAGTGTCTTACCCACCCGAACCTTTGTCTATATTCCTATTTCACTTCGGTCTTTCTTGCACTCTTCTCGAAGCCAAACACATCACCAGTCCTTGCAGATTTGAATAATATAACTGGAAATGACCTGGCACCCTTTCCTCAATATGTTTAATAAATGCTGTGTCGACTCCTACTTTGCTGTTCTAACATCCTTTACTGTGGCTGCTCTCAGTCTATAAATCTGAGTTATATCCTAAGGGATCTATGCCAAGTGCTATTATATTCTGTATCATTTTTCTTTCATCATCTAATCTTTCATCCATCTATCTCGCTTTCTGTCCTTTTACTCCTTGCACCATATTCTAGTTTTTCTTTCATCCATGGCACTGAGGGCTTTTGTTTGTCTTTCGCAAATAAATCCAGAACCCTGCTTAACACCGCATACAGTGAGAGGTAGTCATTATGTTCTCCTTTACTTCTAATCCTGTATTCTTTGTTACCTGAGTGTTGGATGTCAAATATTAAATCGTTCTGAATGCTCTAAAGGGTTCTCAGATGGTCCTTTTGTATGTGGAGGCACTTCCTGCAGAGTATTTCCCAGTATATGAAGTATATGTGCAACACACAGGCCATGTGACTCTGTCACCCTGTACCCCTGTACTGGAAGCACCCCTCACCCCTCTGGCCAACTGCATTTCCTCCTGGACATCCTGCTACACATGGAAAGTGGCGATCCTTGGAGTTACAGGATAACAATGCCCCCCTGACGACAGAAAAATGTCAGTGTCTAAGTGGAAAAAAGTCATTTGCTGGTTTCAGCCTCTGCGAAGAGACAAAATGCGAAGTGTCTGAGAATGAGTTTTCAATGCTGAAGCTGCACCTGAATCCCTTTTTAATAAGGTCTGAGAACCCAGTAGCATGTTCTTCTGGTGGGGTAAATTCACTACCAAAAGCAACTGTGGGCTGTTTCCCTACCAAATGCCTCTCTAGTTACACCAACTCCTATCAATCCCAAGGCACTCCTAAAGTGAGTGTTTAAACGTTTGTAAACTATTATGATTTAAAATGAAAGAGTACTTTGAAAAGAGCTGAATGTTTTAAAGCTATTGTTGTGTCTTGCAAATGAGTCAAGTTGGTTGACGTTGTGTTCTCAGTGTATTGCCATCACCAAGATAAATGACAACCAGGCTAACTTTTTATTACTTTATGTACTGTAATGCATTCTTTGATATATTCTCATCCCACACTTGCCTCATCTCAGCAGCTTCAGTCTCCCAAGGTCATTTCTGGTGCTGTGGTTTGGCTTTAGTCAGATGTTTGGAAAGCAGTTACTTTTAAAACTTATCAAGAACATTTGTACTGCAGTGGGAAGCGCTTCTCCACAGTGCTCCTTTGCGAAGCATTTGAGGAACAAAGGCGACATTGTCACGGTGAGAAGGCGGGATCGCCACCAGAGGGCACCCGTGAGGACACCTCGTACACGTCACACCCTCACTTGGCACAGACGCACCCCCCTCACAGACCCGGTCACTCCCACCTTCCCATTCACCTGAGTACTGACACCTGTGCACGGTATTCAGGTTTATTATTTAAGCCCACAGGTCCTGTCGTTCAGTGCTGCACATTGGCCCAACCTGGATGGATCCTGCCTCGCTGTCCCTCTTCAGGAGATCTGCTGCTGCGCTGAACGACGCCATCTGAACTACGAATACTTACCTTTGTTTTTCCTTTGCTGGGCTTAATAGCCTTTATTCTGAGTTGTACCATTAGTATGAGTATGGATGAAAATAAAAGTCAAGGCTCGCTACCCTCGCCTCCTGCTGTGAACCTAAACCCGTTACAGAATGTGCAGCCTGGTGCAGCAGGAGGAAGTGGGCCTTCGGCAATAGAAGTCCTAAATGCTCAGGGCATTGTTCTAGAGCAGCACCAGCGAAAGGNGTGAGTTACGCGCGCTAATGCAAACGCTAACCACCTGTGTACAGTCGATATCTCAACAGGCTAGTGACCCCCCTCCTCAGCGGATTGAGGGGGTGAGACTACCCTTGGCCCCCCCAGAGCCATACGATGGAGATCCAGAAAAATGTGAAGGATTCCTGGCCCAATGTGGACTGTACTTCCGCTATCAGGAGAACCTCACGGACCCGGCAAAAATATCCTTCGTTATTTCTAGGCTCAGCGGTAAGGCTCTGGCTTGGGGAGCCGCTTTACTTGCGGGGGAATCGCCCCTCTTGGCTGACTTTGATACGTTCATTAATGAACTTAAAGAAGTCTTTCATCACCCACGCCAAGGGCGGGCGTGTGGCCAGACCCTGTTAGCCATGAAACAGGGGAATAAGGCGGTAGCTGCATTCGCCCTCGAATTCCGCACGACTGCGGCTGGGACAGGGTGGAATGATGCGGCCGCGCCGAACTGGCGTGTCGTCAAGAAGATCAAACATTCAATTCGGTGGTCAGGATGGCCATTACGTATGACCGGCTCCTGCAGGAAAGGAATTCCCACGGAGGACGTGCGAGGGCTCTGCTACGCGACGCCCCGGGACGAAACGAGACTGGAGAACTCCGGAACCGATGCAGCTGGGAACCACTGAACGGTTGGAGGAGGATCGCGCTCACCCGAGCGGCGAAAACGGCCCGGTGAGTAGATCCATAGTGGACCAGTTGCTCACCATTAAAGTGACGGTTACTTACCGGGGGTGTGTTTGGGGTTTATGCCCTAGTGGACTCGGGAGCATCAGGGAACATGATGGGAGCGGACCTGGCTCGGAGGATGCGATTGGCGTTGAGGGACCTGGAACGGCCGAGAAGAGTGCGGGCACTGGGACGGCAGGCCTGTGGGTGGCGGGGTTATGCGGCATCACACCCCTCCCCTCACTCTCACTGTTCAAGGGCACTCCTCCTCACAAGTCTTTTACGTTCTTCCCAACTTAACTTATGATTTAACACTAGGGCTTCCCTGGTTTAGACAGTTTCACCCGATCCTTAACTGGCATGACGGTTACATATCTCACTGGAGTGCACCTACACCAGCCTCACCGAGCCCTCAGAACCACGCCCCCTTGCTACTGACTTCCACCACCATCGAGAGTCCTAGCGTGGCAAGTGAAACGAAGATTCCCTCTCAATACAAAGAGATGGCCGATGTGTTCAGTCCCACCAAGGCGACTCAGCTCCCTCCGCACCGCCCCTGGGACTGCAAAATAGAACTGAAAGAGGGCAGTGTTCCCCGAGAGGCCGAGTGTATCCTCTGTCATTAGAGGAGGAGAAAGCCATGCAGCAGTATGTCCAGGAGGCATTAGCGCGGGGCTATATCGTCCCCTCCACCTCGCCTGCCTCAGCCAGCGTATTCTTTGTTAAGAAGAAAGGCGGTGGTCTGAGGCCATGCGTGGATTACCGGGGGCTCAATTCCCTCTTGGTGAATTACGCTTATCCGCTGCCTCTGGTGCCGTCTGCACTGGAGCAGTTGCGAGAGGCAGTAATCTTCACCAAACTGGATCTGCGCAGCGCCTACAACCTCATCCGCATACGTGAAGGGGATGAGTGGAAGACGGCGTTTAGTACCCGCTCCGGGCACTACGAGTACCGGGTCTTGCCGTATGGCTTGGCTTCGGCTCCGTCGATCTTCCAGGCGTTCATCAACGAGGTTCTGCGTGAGTACCTGAATAAATGTGTTGTCGCTTATATCGATGACATCCTCATTTATTCTTCCTCCCCCCAGAACAACATGAGCATGATGTGCGGGCCGTCCTCCGCGCTCTCCTACGCAATAAGCTATATTGCAAATTGGAGAAGTGCGAGTTCCATCTGCGGGAATTAAACTTCCTGGGCTACATCATCAAGCCCGGTGCTGTACACATGCAAGCCAGCAAGGTGGAGGCGGTGACGGGATGGAATCGTCCTCACACGCGTCGCGAACTGCAGAGGTTTCTGGGTTTCGCGAACTTCTATAGGAGGTTCATCCGCGATTTTAGCTCTATCGCGAAGCCGTTAACGGACTTGCTGCGTGGTGGACTCAAGAGTCTGGCCTGGACAGAGGAGGCTGATAACGCCTTTAACGCTCTGAAGCAGGCTTTTCGTCACCGCGCCTGTCCTTCATCAGCCAGATCCCACAAAGCCTTTCGTAGTAGAGGTGGGACGCCTCCAACGTGGGAGTGGGGGCGGTGCTGTCGCAGAGGCTCAAAAAGGTAGCCTACTAAGGCCCATCGCCTTTTTCTCCCGTAAGCTTTCCTCAGCGGAACGGAATTATGGAGTGGGCGACAGAGAGCTGCTGGCGATGCGTCTCGCCTTCGAGGAGTGGAGACACTGGCTAGAGGGAGCCAGGCACCCCTTTCTAGTCCTAACGGACCATAAGAATTTAGAATATTTGCGAACCACCCGAAGGATGAATGCCCGACAGGCACGCTGGTCTTTGTTTTTTCCCGATTCCAATTCCAGGTTACGTATCGGCCCGGGGGGAGAAAAACACACGCGCCCGACGCACTATCACGTTCTTTCCCAGGCAGTGCGGACTCGACCAGTGATGAGCCAGTGTTATCTCCCGAGTGTTTTGTCGGAGCTCTTCAATGGGAGATTGATCGGGCCATAGACGCCGTTAATCCTCATCCCAACTGTCCTCCGCACCGCAGGTATGTGCCCCCCGCGCAGCGCACCGCTTTGATACAGTGGGCACATGCTTCCCTAGGCACGGGACACCCTGGATCCACCAGAACTTCCCAGCTCCTGGGCGCTCGTTATTGGTGGCCTGGGATGCACGGGACATCCTTCAGCACGTGGGGTCCTGTGCAGTGTGTGCGCCGCAGCAAGGTGCCGAGGACGCCGCCCGCGGGCAAGCTGCTACCCTGTCCCATACCCAAACAGCCATGGACGCACCTAGCCGTCGATTTTCTCACTGATTTACCGGTCTCTGAACGAAACAACACCATCCTGGTAGTAGTGGACCGGTTTTTCGAAAATGGTGCGCTTCCTACCCCTGCCCGGACTGCCAACTGCCTGGGAGACTGCGGATCTCCTGTTCAGGCACGTGTTTCGGCAGTTCGGCTTGCCCGAAGACATTGTGTCTGACAGGGGACCGCAGTTCACATCGCGGGTCTGGCGTGAGTTCCTGTCTAAGCTGAACGTGACCGTCAGCCTCACGTCAGGCTACCATCCCCAGGCAAACGGGCAGGTGGAAAGGGTTAATCAAGAACTGGGAAGATTCTTGAGGGCATACTGCAGTGAACATCAGGAGGCGTGGTGTTCACTACTGGCATGGGCGGAGTACGCACAAAATTCACTCACACAGGCCAGCACGGGAAAAAACCCCGTTTGAGTGTGTGTTTGGGAGACAACCTCCATTATACCCGTGGAACGTTGCCACTTCCGACCAGCCTCAAATAGAGGACTGGTGTAAGAGGAGTGAGAGCGTGTGGGAAGATACGCATCAGCGTCTAAAGACTGCGGTGAGGAGGTTTCAGAGGAAGGCAGATCGAAGAAGATCCGACGCACCGGAATACAAGGTGGGCGATAAAGTTTGGGTCTCCACTAAGGGACGGTAGACTAGGAAGCTCAGGTAAGCTTCAAGCCCGCTACGTGGGACCATACACGATTACTCAATGTATAAATCGCGTTACTTTTAAGGTGGGTCTACCAGATGATCGCCGAGTGTCACGGGCTTTCCATGCCTCCGCACTCAAGCCCTATACAGAGGGACCGCTCGGAGAAGGAGAGGCTCCACCCCCCCCGTCTCCGATAATGTTAGAGGACGGCCCCGTCTACCAGGTGAATAAGCTCCTCGACTCCAGGTACCGCCGAGGAGGTCTCCAGTACCTGGTAGACTGGGAAGGATATGGGCCGGAAGAACAGAGCTGGATCCCGGCATCTCAGGTACTAGATCCCTCCTTGATCGCCGACTACCACCGAGAATTCCCCAACCGGCCAGCTCCTGCGGCGCCGGGGAAGACCCTGTGTCAGACGCCGGCAGGAATCTTTGAGGGATGGCTCTGTCACGGTGAGAAGGCGGGATCGCCACCAGAGGGCACCCGTGAGGACACCTCCGTACACGTCACACCCTCACTTGGCACAGACGCACCCCCCTCACAGACCCGGTCACTCCCACCTTCCCATTCACCTGAGTACTGACACCTGTGCACGGTATTCAGGTTTATTATTTAAGCCCACAGGTCCTGTCGTTCAGTGCTGCACATTGGCCCAACCTGGATGGATCCTGCCTCGCTGTCCCTCTTCAGGAGATCTGCTGCTGCGCTGAACGACGCCATCTGAACTACGAATACTTACCTTTGTTTTTCCTTTGCTGGGCTTAATAGCCTTTATTCTGAGTTGTACCATTAGTATGAGTATGGATGAAAATAAAAGTCAAGGCTCGCTACCCTCGCCTCCTGCTGTGAACCTAAACCCGTTACAGACATAATGAGCTCCTCAATGTAGAAGATGTTTTTTTTATGCTCCAGTTAAGCTTTTGCATCCTTATTAGCATGCTGTATGCTTACAATATGACCAAGCACTACAATGTACTATTTACAGCATACGACTGTATTAATGATCTGTGACTTTAAATATTTCTATATGTCTAAGACACATTGTTAACCTCTGAGAGGTCAGTGTTTGTAAAGCCACCCAGGGAGACATTATGTGAACTTTGACCTCACAACACTTTTATCTCCATTTCCACTAGCGGAGATTTGACCCAGGGCATTTTTGTAGGCCCTGAGAATATTTGGGTCAGGAACCTGAAGCCACATGATTCCTTGACGCACAGTAGCCGTGGCTTCGGTGTGCAAGGTGGTTTATGTGGTTTCATTTGAATGGTTTATGTGCCTGACATAAGTTAACAGATTCTTTGCCTGAGCTTTATGTGGCCCTTAAAATAAGATGCTGAAATGGCGAGCGGCTGAAAACGGGGCTTGATCTAAGCATGTGTCCCAAAACAGAACAGCCTTTAATAGACGATGAAAACAGCATGACGACCAACTAAGGCACGTGCACGTTAGTTCATATGTAGTACACATAAATGAAAGGATCACAGTGGTTATATATAAAGTCACAATGGCTATAAATGTTACAACAGATTAAATAAGAAGGTCAGAACAAGCAATGGGACACACACACACACACACACACACATGTGCACGAACACACAGACACACATGGAGACACAGGTGAAGACAGAAAGCAATGACCAGGAAGCAAAACGGATCAGAAACCAGAAAGTCAAACAAGGATGCTCACTACTCATATAAAAATCATGGCAATACTTTGCAGAGAATTTGAGGAAACTATTAGGTTTAAATCGACATGGGGAGCTGCCCACAGGTGGATGATGTCTAGGTTGGGTGACCCTCATCTCCCCAAGGAGTCTGAGACAGCAGAGGAGCGACAATGCCAGAGACAACTGCCACCCACATTCCCAGAAGAGGCTCAGGGTTGGAGACCTGACCCACTGCAGCACAGGACAGATGAGGTTAGATGAAAACAAGCCAAATGGTTCCAGGTTCCCCGGTAGGGTTACAGGAACGTTTCCAGGTGCCCGCTGGGGAAAGGTTACAGGTCCAATTGGACTTGAGGGAAATCGGCCACCAGCCACAGATCTAAAATATCCCGCACAGGCATCCAGCATCTTTTCTCGGGACCGTAACTCTCCCAGTGCACCAACCAGCCACACTCCAGTCCAGCAACCCACAGATGGCACAGACTGGAGCACCCTCAGATTTGGACTCCTGTTTGGGAACTGGGAAAAACACTGGCCACTGGATTGTGGGTGATAGCTTGGAGAGAGGATAACCATTGATCCTTGGCATTGTAAAATGTGATCCAGATTCATGATGTAAACTGGGGTCTGCAATCAGACACTATGTCCTTGGGGATAGCAAATAAAACAAAAACATAATTAAACAGAGTATCCACTGTTTGAAATGTGGTTGCAATCCTTCAGAAGGAAAAAAACTGGACTCCCTAGGAAAACCTATCCACTACAGTAAGAATGGATGTGAAGACTTTCAATGGGCATGGAAAATAAACAGTTTTTAAAATAATATGATGACCAAGAGTCAAAATCAAGAGTGGGCAAAGATGTGTGATGGTTATGGAGTTGGAACTAGAGGAGACCTAGTATCACTAAAATGAAAGTAATCTTGTAACGGGCGAGGGAGGCAGAACACAGAGATGAGCATACATTTAATTTGCTTTATTCAGCTCGAAAGCTGCGCAGTTTAGCGCTTTAAACACTTCACACGTCAACGTTGTTAGACACAAAACTCACGAGGACTCAAGAAAGACAAGCAACGTTGACAACATCGACAGACGTATATATACCGTAAAATAAACAAGCCCCAAGTGTACTGCGTGACATTGATGAGACGAGACACAGGTAAGATGGATGAACGCATGCACATACAGTAGAACCACGCCCAAAGTACAGGGAAACCATCATGGCAAAAGATTTAGAAATGAGCCTTTTCATGGACACAGTCACCAAGTCACACATGCTCTCTAGTGGTTGAAGTGGAGCAACATCTCAGTCTGGCATGACAGTCACACAGCACATGACCCAGTTCACTGCAGTACATGCAGAGGCAGTTATTTAGCCTGCGGAGTCTGTCTTCAAAAGACAGACATGCTGAGTCACAGGTTAGGGCTTCAAACGGTGTCTGATTCCCAGGGAGGAGCAGAATTTGTATTGACCTCAGGTTGTCTATAGCTCTTTACTGTTGTGATGCAATCATATAATCCGGATGGATAGTGAGGGCAATCAGGTCATCCACATCCAAATCCTCATCTTTACAAGCCAGATCTGATAGGATGTTTGCATGTAAACCATTTTGATAAGTCGCCACCATGGCTGGTTCATTCCATCCACTCCCCACTGCCAATGTAGGAAGCTGCAGTCCAGCAACAAGTCCTTCATGGGGATGATCAAAAATGGCAGGAAACTACTGTTCTTAGACTTAAGATGCAGTCTGCACCCTTGGCCTCATAGACATAGCCCAGTCGAGTGCCACGATGAGTGTATGACCATTAGAAGAACTGGGTTGAGTGACAAGGTAGCTGCTAACGGGTGGATGTTGGGAAGCACACTCCAGGCTACGGAGTCTGCCAGACACAAAGTGTCTTCGGAGGAATTCTCTGTATTGTTGACTATTGTACATTGCTCTGCATAAAAGTGATGGCTAAATGTAATTGCATTATGTTGATGACAAAGTATCTCTAGGATACATATATATTGCACATGATAACTTGATGTTATTGCATGTGGTAGTTTGATATATTGTGATGTGCAAAGTAATGCATCATATTGTCACACTCTCAGTCCTCCCGCCTCTCTGCAGTCGTCTCCCTCCCTCGCCCGCTTACTAACCACTGGCACCAGCCCATCTCTCCCCCCTCCCCCCATCTCACTCACCTGTTCTCAATCCTGGAGTCATTATCCTCCCCATAAATGTACCTTCATTGCCTCTATGCAAAGTCTCACATGAGCCTGTACCGAGTCTATGACCTCTGTAGGTGTTTTTTACTTCCAGGTTGTTTTGATTGTTCCTGTTTGTGTTCGACGCTGTGTAACTTGGCTGCTTCGGTTTGTTTTCTGCCTGTGTGACACTTGGATTCGCTCATCTGCTTTAATGTTTTCAAAGTCATCCTGCTCAAGTGCCTGCAACCCGCCTTTTCAGTCTATGATAAATGTAGCTGATTGCATAACCGCCTCAGTCTATGCTTGTCTAGCCGTTACAAAACTGAATCACTGTTCCTGCTGAGATGCACAGCAGAGCATGAAGACCCCCACCCCCTCAAGCTGTTTGACGTTAAAAGACACCCTAATCTAAAGTCAAACCACCTACGACTGTGGGATAGAGGCTGTGCTTTGTTGGAGATCCTCCATGTGTAACACTTTTGTTGAGTCAATGTAGCCCATCAATACACGCAGTACCTTTATAAGACAGGGGACAGGTGGATCTACACGTACACTTCATGGTATCAGTTGTGATGTTGTACATTTTGATGACGTGATGTTTTACATTTTACAAGTTCACAATGTTTCCTTTTGTGATCTGAGCAGAAAACTGCCCATCTAAATCTACACAAAGAACTGTTTCAGAATTAGTAGTAGTAATAGGAGTAGTAGTGGGAGTAGTAGTGGGTGTAGTAGTGGGTGTAGTAGTGGGAGTAGTAGTGGGTGTAATAGTGGGTGTAGTAGTGGGAGTAGTAGTGGGTGTAGTAGTGGGTGTAGTAGTGGGAGTAGTAGTGGGTGTAGTACTTACATCATGACTCAAACAGGTCCCTAACTACATCCATATACACCAAATGTTACCAAAGCAAATGTTTCCCTGGTACAGCTGGTTTCTCATACCACATTTGATTATTCTCATTCCTTGAAAACCTGACAACGATTTGGTCAGCCAAATTACATGTCTTCAGGCAGGTTATAAATTATACATTTGTTTCTTGTTTCCTTGTTTGCATTGAATACTTGCTTATAGCTAATGGGCCAGATAAACTCTCTGTGGTTTACCTATTCTCTCTAGCTATGTTCCTGAGGGTGTACACTAGAATTAATAGGTGTAATAATATTGCAAGGGAGAAGCATTATCCTTTTCCCAACATTTGGTATGTACAATCTCTGCATGAACAAGCTTTGCTAACATTTAAAGCATCAGGATTTTAAAATATGGCTCCTCAGTTTTCTATTTATTTATTTCTTTTAATTCAGTTTATTGTGCTTGAATTTATGCTGACATTCTATAACATCTGGATCAACTTCATGTGTTGTTTGTTGTCTTTTATTTTAAGCCTGCTGGACAAGGGGAAGTTGCACAGGGGCCAGAAGCTTCGATGATTTCCCTTCGAGCTGTGTTTATAGTCTTTATTTGATATGCCAGTGAGCTAGAGTCACCTAGAATAAACAAACATCATCCTTTCTCATATAAACTGCATTATTTCTTCATTCATTTCATTTTCAGTTAGTGCACCTTATGTTCTATCGATGTCACGTTTTAAAGCATTGTGCATACAATTAAGACCACCCTTATTCAGTGTAAACACCGGTTAACTGGTTAGCCACCGTGTTTCTGTGCCTTTGGGGCATTCCCGCACTCTAAACCTGGATGTCTTTACACTTCGTGAGAATCGAGAAGCAAGAAGCTCTTCTGTAAATCACCATGTAGTCACAATATAAAAAGAATTAGCCAGAGGAATATTTTCCAGACAAGAAGAACAGCAGGTAGCACAAAGAAGCTGCACTTCAGGGATTCTGTGAACTGTTCACCGTTCTGTGCTTATCCCAGTTTGGATCCAGTCGTTGGCCCTATAATTGATTTATGGACATGTCAACCCCAGTCAACCAGCTGCCACTCAAAGCAGGATATAGAAACACAACACTCCTCAGAACTCTGTAGGTCCCAGAGAACCAGATCACCATTGGTTGCTGCCCCCTTTGTATGTTTAATCAAAATGAACCTAAACCATTGGAGTGAAAGATCTGACCGGTCACTCAATGGAAAGCCCTGCTCACATGCACTCCATTTGAAGCTAAATCATGGCAAAAGAATCTATCCCTGCAGTGCTTTGTCTGGTTGCCGGACCCCATGCTGCCCTCTGTACGGATTCTTGGAGTGCTCTATACTCAAATAATCATTGGACCCTTAACTCCTCTGTAGGGATGCATGGCATTAAATCTAGCAACCTCCATCTCATATTAACACATGAAAGCTAAAGCAGTCATAAAGGTTTATTTTCAGTGCTTGATCTAATCCTGGAAGACCTCTGTGTACCGCTGTTACTATATGATTCGACCCTGGTCGGGTTGCCTACAATAATTCTCACAGGCCTTCTGAGACATTAACATGAACTGATTTATGTTTCTCTCAGTTATGCACAATATGAGCACAATTAGAGGCATTACATGGCCTTTTCAACTCTGTGTAATCAGTGAGTGAGTTTCAAGCACAGCCATTTTAAAATCATTACTGCCATTTCATATAAACCTACAATATCACACAAGGTCATCAGGTCCAGGAAGACCTGTGAATGTGGCCCCATTACCCAGAGGACTGTCGCACAAACTTCCCCAGGCCTTGGGCACATGCTTGTAATGTGGCACTGATGTGGAGGAAGCTAAACAACCACATGTTACGTCGCTAAATGTTAGAGAGCTTTTGGTGAGAAAGGGCAGTAGCCCCGGGTCTGTCTCCTCCAGAGATGCAATCAGGTTTTAAGTACTTGCAAGATTATATAGAGCTTGATACAGAACCCATGTCAGTGGTCAATCATTTGAATAGAATAAAATAGATTGTTCGTCTTGGTATTGGTTGTTTACTATATTATATTATTTACTATTTTAACAAATACTATATGTATGATATGTACAGAGAATAATGCATGTTCTTATGCACGATGCATAATGTATAATAAATTAGACCACACAAAACTCAATTGAACTCAATTGAACTCGATTGAACTCAACTGAAAAGATGAGACCAAATGGTGGATGTTGTATTTCTCAAAATGCGTAGCAGGCATTTTCCACCAAAGTAAGCATTACATCAGCAGAAAGACTTGCTTTCAGTGAAAATGTTTAGAAAGACGATAATGTTTTCTGAAGTGTTCCAGTGATGACGCATGTTGTGATATTTGTTGGCTTCACATCTTGGTTGTAAGTTGTTTTCATTAGCGACTCGCTACATTTCTTCTCAACACTTAAATGATCCGCAGAGCAACAACACAGGTAGTCAGAGTAGTTTCTACGCCTGCACATAACAACACAATGTGGGTTGCTGTTGCTGGTGGAGGGGGGAGGCTTAATACAAACTGCACCAGTTATATAATGTGCCTACATGTGGGAAAATTTTTTTGAGTTGCCATATTGCCATATTTGAGTGAATGCAAAGAAAGTAATGTTCTGTGGCCTTTTCTGTAACGTTGGGGTTTACCAATGCAATTACATATGTTAAATACACATTCACTTCATTATATAGTACTAGGAAAGTCAACGACCTGACAAATTGAAAGAAAAAAGAAAAATGTTTTTGAGATTCACAGAACAGATATGAATACAAAAATTCATATATTTCTGATGTCACCTAGGACACATTGCATATCGAAAGCACAGGAAAAAATCAGCAAAAACAGTTTTACTTATTTTGCTGTAAGACCTGTTGTTTTAATTGTGGGGTGTGTCCATAAATGTTCATCCCATTGTGCTAGTCAGCCGTCAGAATGTCTGCAGTAAAGCACGTATGCAGAGTGTACATAACATTATGGATGCCTAACTTTTCATTCATTCATTATCCTTACCGCTTATTCCAGCTAGTCGGGGTCACGGGGGGGCTGGAGCCAATCCCAGCATCTCCAGGCAAAGGCAGGGTACACCATGGGCAGTTCACCACATGGCCAACACGCACACACACACTCACACCTACGGGCAATCTAGAGTGACCAATCAACCTAAGATGCATGTCTTTGGACTGTGGGAGGAAACCAGAGTACCCGGAGAAAACCCACGCAGGCACAGGGAGAACATGCAAACTCCACACAGAGCAGCCCAGACCGAGAATCGAACCCAGACCGCCTTGCTGTGAGGCGACAGTGCTAACCACCACACCACCATGCCGCCCGGATGCCTAACTTAATTAATTATAACCTAACTTTATAACGTAACTGAATAACGCACTGTTGTACCATACAGGCACACTTTTAAGTTGAAATACTTATTTTGGGACAGAAGACAGAAGAACAATGTATCACTTCCTCCGCCTTGTTCTCTGTTAAAGACATCATTCCCCTGTTGTCTTTTTAATTAAAAGCCTGTTTCTAGTACAAGAAACAGGTCACTGACTGACAGCACCAGTAGACATGCTCAATTTTTTAGTAGACAACACTATTAAACCATAATACATTAATTGCTTTAACTCAAATGGCTTTATTAGTTTGAGGGATACCAGTGATGGCTGTTGCACGTTTTGTTTCAGCACCTTTAACCTGCAGAATATTTGTGTTACAACTCTCACATTTTGACACAAAGTAGCCTTATCTGTCTACTGCAAACAATCTTTCACATTTCTCCTAGTATATGACAGAATTTGGGAATTGATACCAAATACAATGTGTGTACACAGAGTTACAGGGGTATGCAGTAATACAACCTGGATTAAGTTAGAATAATAAGAGTGAAGATGGAAATTTTTAGACGACAGAGTATACATCTAAGTAGCTTTACTGTGCATACACCAGCACTTCAATGTATAGATAGTATCACCTGAATGCATACACAAATATAGTTAGTTTCTTTTATCATATGGTTCAGAAAGAAGAGGTCAGGCAGAATGAAAATCTTACTCACAGACATAAAAAAGGCACAAATAAAAGAATAGACGCATACAGTAAAAACCAGTTCCACATTAATCCGCACCTGCCTCGCGTGGAGGATGTCCAGCAGTACAAATCTGCTGCCCCAGTCCAACAAGCAGTCAACACAGGCTACTGCTGAATATTGGATACTTTACCACTGCTCTTATCCTGCTTCTCTAAAGTTGTAATTTATTACTGTCCCATGACAGTATTCTTTAGCCACAGACCATGTTGTCTTTCCCTGTTTCCTCTTATTTTGTGCCGATTTAAGTATGTGTGCAGACACATTCCCATCGGTTATTTTTCTCACCAACTGTCTTGGCACTCAAAAGACGAGTATAGAGAAGAAGATGGATAAATAAAATGTGCTTAGATGTCATTTTGAGGTTAGTAATAGATTTTAAAATATGGTTCAAAAGAACCACCCCCTCCTCTGAGAGCCATTGTTAAGCTGACTGGTCAGTTTCAGATCACTGGAGCACTGCTGTCCAGATATTATTGAGATAATAGTGTTATCACTCAGGATCATGGGGTTAAGCTGGTAAAATTAGCAGGTAATGAAGCAGTGTAAATGTGATATTTAAACATTTCCTGTCACTGCTATGTGAACATTTGGTGGTCATTGAACCTCCCCACAATATCTAGCCTAAGGAAATCCTGTAAAGTGAAACTGAAACATCGGTCTTTCAAGTAAAGCGCTTTATGAGACACTGAACTGTACATCTGGTGTTGTCAAGAGGAAGATAGGCCAGCCTATTTGAACATTGTTTCCTGTTCATACCACATTTGAACTTTCACAGTAATAGGGAAGACTATAAAGTACCATGGTGTCACCTGATATTGTGTTTATAGCTTGGCTTCCTCTGTTAAGCTCATCCTTAAGCATCTCCCACAGCGGGGGAGGCGACATTTCAAGACCTTCAGGAATCTAAATGGAAAAATTAAAAAGGTTTATTTCACATAACATTTGAAAATAAAATTTCAGAGGTTGTTCAGTGCACCTTACATGTTAAGTAAAAACATGTAAGTTGCACACGACAACAATGTGCTTTAATGGGACTATCACAAGGTAGTCTGTAGGCACCCATTGTGTTAAAGTGACAACATCTAAGGTGCTGATGAATTGTCCTGGGGTGAAAATGAGTGGTGGGTCAGGTGCTGTGTGCTTGGCTCATGGCCCATGTCTGGGAGCTGTGGTGATTAAATGACTGAGTACATAAACATAGTGTTTTTTAACCTTCCTTTTTTGGGTCACCTGATATCATGCGATCTTCCTGAGGCTTGTGTCACACATGCCTACAGTTGGCCCCATATGCAGAGTGTACTTTCAGCGTGTGTGTGTGGTTTTGCTACAGTTACGTCCTTTCATCTTTCACAACTTGTGTACAGCATGAGACGTCATTGTCAAGCTGTAATTGATGCTCAAGGGCACACGACAAGTTATTGAGACATTGACATGGGGAAACCCAGTACTGCTGTTGGCTTTTGTTTCAATTAATTGTGTGTGATGAGGAAATCATCATTGCATGCTTCTACTTAAATATATTCATGATATAATATCACTGTAGTGTGAACCTTTTATGTTTTCCATAAATATGACCCGAAAGCCAAATACTTTATGTGAGTAGTGTATATACCTGGATGTCTTACAAAGTGAATTTGCATAGATGTAACTGACATGGTGTTTTCATGGTGTCTGCTCCATACAGAAATAATGCAATTTGACTTTGCATTACATATAAATACTAGTATGTCTATTATTGCATATTAAATTAATACTGTAAACAGAATGAATGAATTCCTGATGGTTTATTTCAAAATAACAAATTTATAAATGGACTTTATAAACAAAAACATAGTTGCAAACTTGTAAATACATCATATATAGTAAAATAAGCTGCCATCTATAAAGAACCACCTATATAGAAGGTCTTCACATTATTTGGGAGTTATGAGGGGAAACCGATGTACTTCAATGGCTGAATCCCCTGTAGAGGGAATGGATGGTTAAATCATTCTCCAATCAACATTTCTGGGGCTAAGGACTGATGGATGTTGGTGTAGCCAGTCAACATGGAGATTATCTGCAGATACAATTTCAACACTACCAGATAGATCAGTGTGTCAGACAAAAGAAGACATGTGGTTATTCAGCACTGGTGTATTCTGATGTGTGTGCAACCAGTTTCTGGTTTACAAAAGAAAATTCTCTTGTAACTTGCAGAAAAGAAGACGGTCATGACACTTTTTCCCCCCGCACACACACACACACACACACACACACACACACACACACACACACACACTGCAGAAGCTCTGCACTGTAGGGCTTCTCAAACGTTGGAGAAATATACGAATTTGCCCTGTATCATTTGATTGCCATATTTACTGTTTAAAATGTCTTAAAAGCCTCTCCACAAAACTGGGTTAAATATCCCGGACAAACATCACAGCACTTTGGCAAGGAAAAAAAAACATTTCAAATACAAATAATTTTATTCTACTAAGTCAATTACAGCAATATAACAAAGATTTTCTTCCTTCCTCCGTTACACCCAATGAGGCTCGCTCCAGACATTCCTGAAACTACACATGATGGTAATACCTATGCTGCCATCTTTTCTAGAGACATCACGAATGTTTTGCTCGTGCCACCTAGAGCTAATAGTCAAATTGGATGTTTTTCCATACAAAACCAAAATAACTTGGACGCTGAATTCCGAGGTGCGCCAGTTGAGAGATGTGCCTGTCATTCAGAATTTCTTTGCCTCTGTGATAGGATTAGTTAGATTCATGTGTTGTTCCACAGCTGCATGACATGTATCCTCATTGGGGGCCTCACCTCCTGAACAGAGCATGCAACCCCTTCCTCTCTAATCCTAAACAGGCATTATGCATGTGTGCCTGGGGGCTGCCTGTGTAAAGACGCCTACCTGTATTAATAGCACCACACTAAATCTGCTGATAGGGTAAAACTGCCAGTGGTGTACCAGATGAACTCCATATATCATTTTGTTTTTTGAGAGTTTAACTCTGGGGTTAACTATGGCAGTCTAGATTGTATGTTTGTTTTGGAGGGCATGGTATGTTTTCTTTGTGGCCAGAGTAGCTATAAACAAGGCACTGCTGGAGACAAAAACACCAAATATTTTCATTCATTTTTGAATGTTGATGTAAAAGAGGTCAAGTTTTAAGTGCCTCTTTTCATCATTGATCGTTTACAGAAAATATCACAGATTTCAGTTTCACAGTGAATGCATGGAAGTGGGTGATTGTGGCTTGTAAATTTGTTGTTCATTGTATTTAATCATTTTAAGCATTCATTCTAAGTACTGCTACTTCCAGCCGCAGAACAGTGAACATGAAGTAGTCACTACGTTTGTCGAAAGCAGATTTGTAATGTCTACAACTGAATGAAATAAATACTGTGCATTTCTAAACTTTTAGTGATAGTATTTCAACTCTTTAATGTCAATAATAGGCCTACATCTAATAAGTTTTACTTATTTTTGTATCAAACTATTAATACTTAGCATTAAAGTCTATTTAGATGATTTTTTTAAGTTGCACGGTATTGTTTACTGGTTATGGTGAGTTTGTTATCTCATGTGGTTACAATTTAAAATGACCCTTCTTATATTAATGCTTTTTGGCGCCGTGTACATACATCCATAAAGTTTTGTTCAATACTTCGTGTACTCTGCTACTGGTTTACATCTGCATAAAAATAAAACCCTATTTATCACCGGACAAAAAAACAAGCAACTTTTCACTTTTCATACATATGTGTATAATATGACTTTCTCATGCAATATGCAGTGTTACAAAAATGTTAGATATGGATTACTTAAAAACAATGCTAAAATGAATGTGAACGCCAGGTCCCTTTCCTCTGTGCGCTGTAAAGGATTATGCCATATTCTGCTCTGCACCACAACATTCACGGGTTTTTACTTCTTGTCATGTGATGAAAAGTGAAAATCATGAGTGTCTGCAGAGTTTTGGATGTTTGCTCCAAAATCTTCACCAGTTCATTCAGTTCTGCCTAACAACACACAGGCAAGGAGCAAACACAACTCCAAAAATAGCTCTTTACTGTATAACGTCGATATAAAACATTGTATATACATACCATATGTATAAAAACACACTCATACATATATAATTGCACATTACACTAACATAGGAGGTGCCTATAGCGGATATGTAGATTGTGGTGGTAGTTTGGTGTGCCATTCTCTGAGTCACTGAGAGAGATGGACGTTTGCCAGGGTAAGTGCTGGATCAGCGAGCATGCCAGAAGAGTGTGTGGTACATATCTGTGGTGGTGGGCTGACAAACTGGCTTGACATCCAGCTAGTTCCTCAGTTGACCTGTTTGGCCTTCTTCATTCTGGCGGAGCAAAGAGAGAGAATTGCATTTAGTGTGAAACATAAATGAAGCCCTGAAATCAACAGTAGGCAGAGGGAAGCAGATTAAAGCTGAGTTGTTTCATATGGATGTTCTGGATGTTTTCTGCTGTTTCCTCCCAAAATGTCTGAGCCAAGCAGATCTCTGCGATAGTGAGCAACACAGCGTGATTAATGACCATGAGTTGTTTCTGAATGAGTTCTGATTCTTTAGTCCAAAGTGACATTTGATGGGAAGCAGGACCATTTAACACTCTGCCAAACTCTCTCTGTGAAAGCACTTAGAACTTGGAGCCAAATATCTGCTCCAGGCCACACTGTGCAACAGGCATGTCAGTGTGTTTTATAGGCAGTTGTGCTTTTAATCACATAGGTAGCTCATTATACAGTTTTGTGTTTCCCAACAAGACATAAGACACATTGCACTGTGCAGTCCAGCATGCCTGTGAGCACAGAATCTAGTCCATTTAAAAACTACAGAGATCAGAGAGCTGAATGGGTGATATCTCACATAACAGAGGTGTACCAGATAACCACACACTTGTTCATCAGACGTCCACCTGGCTTTCCCATACTAAACCATATTCCCAGTTGAGCTCACAGTGTGGGCTCATCTGTGCCTTGCAGCTGTTCACAGGCCTTCTGTCCTGCAGAGCCATTGTCTACCTCAAGCCACGGCTGTTTTGTTCTGCAGAACGGACTGTTCACGCCTCTCTGTCTCTTATACGGCACTTATGTGTACAGCATGCAATCCAATTAGACACCGTGGGTCCGCCAGCACAGACCCGGTGCTGCTCAACAGCTCACAGAAGCCCTAACCATGTGCCCGATGAAGGCAATAGAAAATGGCACAACTTCAAGGACAAATGAAGAGAAGCATCGCCTATTACACTTTTCAGAAGATGTTACGTAAAAATAGGTGGATTTCATGTTAGCTGCGTGATCCAAAGTGACCATAGCAGGGATTTTTGATTTATGATCAGAATCAGTCTGGTTTTAGGCCAAGACCACAGTGGGAGAACATGCTTTGCATTAGCAAGGTACAAGGGCTGGTAAGAATTAAAATCATGTTCAGCAACCAAACGTATACACACTTCACAGCTCCTCTGGAAGAATAAAGTCAGGGTTTAGGACCATAAAGCATAATGGCCAGGGATTGCCTGCACGTTAGGATACATGGGAGAAACAGGAAATCGGGAAATACCAGTGTCTCTTCAATTAGCTTTTTAAATGTGAAAACTGTGCAATGAGTCATTTTTAGAAACATATGATGTTTTGGAATGTGTAGATCAAAAAAAAAAAAATTCTAGATTTTCAGCTCCATATGTGAGAACCTTGGATCTGATTGGTTACATGCCGAGGGACACATGGCAACGGTGCTTTTACTAAAGAGTCTAAAGAGTCTAAAGAGTTTTTCTCCTTACTTCTCGAGGGCGTTCTTTAGGTACTGCTGCAGCCATTTGGTTTCAGGATTAATGCACACCTCTTTATTGTTCTTCAGCTTGGCACTGTGAAGAAAACAGACCAGAGAAACGGTTAGACGTCTTATTAACAGTCACTCGCCCGTACGGCTCGGCCGCGGAACTGCACGGGCTGTTTGATGATGTGCCTTTTGAAGCGTCGAGCTGCCTATTGTGGAGGAATTCGGAATGCAGCACAATAGATATGTGATAGTCAGCATTAACCACACAATGACACACAGGAAAGGGAGCGTGAAAGGAGCAGGGTGAGGAGCAGAGTGAGACGGCTCCTTTCTGCCCGCTACTCTCCCAGCGTAAGTGATATTCTGCTGCTGCCATTTTCTCTCCCCTTTGTCTCCTTTCCAAATTCCCTTGACAGTCCGTTAGACTGTGGACCCTCCTATGCCTTTAGGAAGTGCTGTGAATTACAGAGGTTTTAGTCAGATTTGTGTGTATTTCTTGGTTAACTAGACGTTAACCTCTTCTTTTCAGGTTGCAAACAATCGATTATTTAAATGATAGTTTAAAACATTTGTTTTAACTGAAAACTTTTGTGTCTACATGAAGTAAGCTACAAAGTACAATTCTAGGCATTGTGTGATAACAGGTTTAGTGTTAAACACAGAGTTTGTTGCTTTTTTTCACATTTTGTTCCAATAGCAATCACAAAGTAATTAAACCTTAATCCATAAAGATAATCACTGACCTCTAGTTCCTTAGCACATATAAGTTTAAGATTGGTGACCTAAATACACACTTATCAGTGACCAAAACTCTTCTTAAACAACGTTAGGGAGGTATGCTCAAACATCTTACTGAACCCCACGCTTTAAATCTAAAGTCCAAATGAGTCATGGAAGTCACACAGTCATGACAAAGGCATATGTTAGGAGCTGTTATCCAAGCCACCTCACAGCAATTTGTGAAGTAAACACTCGTCAGGCAACTTCACAAGATTCTCCTCCATCAAAAGATTAAAACCCATTAGAAAAAAAATGCAATAAATGCAGGCCAATTAACAAAGAAACGGCAACAGTTAAAACATTTGTCCGTCATGACTATAATGTGCTTCACTCACAGAATCTGTGCAATGCTTTGATATCCTCTACTTTCTCAGCAGTGTATCAGGACCTCAGCGATGTAGGTTTTGTCAACAAGCAGAGGCTCAATGAGGCAGGACTATGGGGCAGCAGGCAGTAATTACTCCACAGCAAGCGAAGGCCGACAGAAACCTTGTCATATTGTGTTACCAGCTTCACTCAACAGCATCGTTTCAGGGCATCAAGGGTCTCTCAGTTTTCAATACTACTTCTGATCTGTACTCGGGGGACTTCATGTGTGTGTGTGTGTGTGTGTATGTGTGTTTCCCCTAAATCACCTTTCACAGAACCCTTGAATTTGTATACTGGTGAGATGTGGTTTTGTATTTGTTGCTGTTATGTTACAGTGTTACATGGACTGGATTTTATTTAACAAGCATAAGGAAATTACAACTTCCTCTGTGTTACAAGCATTAATCTCATCTCTGGTGTAAACTGGAGAGATGTATTACTCCTGTCAACAGTATGTAAAGGCCATTATGGAAACCATGTAGGAAAGTTCATCAGGCACAACTGGTGAAAAATCACTTCAAGAAAACCTCTTTTGGATCCTTATGTCTTCCTGAAGAGAACAAGGCTCCAACCAAGGCTGGATGCCCCCCACCTCCTGTAGCATTTCCTCTACATGTGTCTGATTGTGAGAGCTTGTCCCACAGCATAATGCCAGACAGGGGAGGCCTATTCTGGCACCATTCAATGCTCCTTCAGCAGTGGGAGATTGATGGTGTGCATTGATGGGTAAAGGGTTCGATAAGACGCCCCCCATGAAGCAGTGCAGGGCCAGGATAGATGAGTGTGTGAGGAAAAAAAAAACACTGCAGGAGATACTCACATGACCTGGAAGTGGCAGTTGGGTGTGTGGACGAATTTAAGCTCACGAATGTTCCTCTGCGGCACTGTGTTCACAGTAGAGCGACACCAGCACCTCTCAACCAGACTGATGGGCTTGGCTATACAGGAGCAGAGAAGAAGAGAGATACACACTGGTGGGTGTTGCTGTACATGAGCAGAGAAGAAGAGATACAGAGAGGCAGCCCTTTATGGAGGCTTTTGAAAAACGTTTTATAATAATTATAGGAATCCCACCAATCATAATAATATATATATATATATATATGTTTGTGTGTGTTTGTGTGTCTGCGCGCGTGTGTGTGTATACGTTTTGCACACGTGAATCACGTTCGTTTAGTATTATGTTGTCGAATCCACGTTCCACATAAGCCCATTCAGTATGCATGAACATCACAATGCATCCAGATGTAGATTGTGCAGTGCGTGAAACGGAAACGGAAAAGCCATTTTCAAGTTCACATTGTTGTAACAGGGCAATCTAATAATAATAACAATTATAATAATAACAACAATACTAATAATAATAACAATAATAATAACAACAATAATAAATATCACTTCTATTATTATTTATTTTGAAAGTTGATGATTATGGAAATTGGTGATAGGTTAAGTTCAAATGCTAGGAAAGTTCTCCCCTGTGTGACAGTTAGCTTCAGGGGGTATGTAGTTATTTGTCTTGTTGCCAGGAGCTACCACATTCGTGGCTGCTATCCAAATGTCTTATTTGTTCAGAACAGTTTATATGAATGAAAGCATCAGATTAAGCAGCTTTTCATTTCATCCTACGTGACCAATGCTGCTCCACGTAGGCTTGTAAACCCAAAACGGACATAGCCCACTCGCTGAGTCCGGGGGTGAGAAGTACATGCCATTCACTCGAGCACCTTATTAGATGACTTAAAAATTGCAAACGCCTGTCAAGTAATCTCTCTGTATTGTGATGCTAAAAGACGGGCGATAGGGACTGCGCGCTTTTGTTCAGATGAACTACAGACTGGCGCTATTTGTGCTGTTGTTTTTTATCCCCTAATTTGTGGGTAATTAAATGAAAACAAAAAGTGACAAATCCACACGTTAATCAGCGCTCCGAAAGCGGGCTCTGCTCTGTCGATCGCATGGTGCGTGTGAGGCTGATGTCCCAACACGTTACAAATGTTGCAAAATCGTCAAATTAAATATCAATTATAAAAAAAAGCAGATTCGATGCGATCGAAAGTTAAAAAAAAATATCATGAAAAGTAAAAACTGTTATTTGGTTCAAAAGAATAACAAATACACATAGATCATCACCATAAATAAGGGTTCATAAAAATAGGTCGAAATCAATACAATTATTATGCAACCGAATTGCTGAACTTTTTCTTTTTTTAAGGGTAAACAATTTTATAAAGTTACTATTTCTTTTTTCAAACTTTTGGCGGCGTAATGTGCGCAATTTGCGCTCACGCCCTTTCCATATACTGTATAAGAAGCTGCAAAGTAACTCACCTTGTGAAACGGATCCATACATTGTCACCGTTATCAGCGCTGCAATTACGATCACTTTCAGATCCATGTTGCATATGTCGAGAGATCCGCACGACGTAGAATCCAGAATGAACTGTCACAACGCAGTAACGGTGTCCTTTTGTTAAATTCGCCTCTCGACAGCGGTACCTGCCCCCTTTCTGAGGGAGCAAGTGGGTGTTCCGTCGATGATTTGTTAGCTGGCATTACAAGCGCACATGTCTGGGATCTAGTCAAACTATCGTCTCTAAAACCGTGTTGATACTTGGATTTGGGTTTTATAAAGCCCACATCACATCTGTAGGTAGAGCCTGAAACTGATTTAACACATCTATTTTATCTTTAAGTCAGAAAATGTTGTGCTCTGTCTTCATTTTGCATTAAACAGTTTCCAGTGTCATTCACATGTCTGGGTGAATATTACAGACACACCACTACGCATACATATGCAAGAGCCATGACTGAAGCATTTCACTGTAATCTGCACTCAGGTTCTGCATAGAAGCATTTGCTTTCATAACATGACAATAACAAGAAGATATACCTCATCACCTGCTGAGGCAAACTGACCAAATGGGTCAGCAGAACATAAGTGTTAAGGAAGGACCCTGGGTTTAAAAACCATTACACATAAATTGGGCTAGAACTTTCCATTAGGCCTGCCAGTTTCATTTGAGCCGAGTGGTGATGAGAGGGAAGGGAAGAGGAGGGGGATTAGGATGTATAACAGGACGCAGATGTGAGATCAGTTTCCAGGAGGACGAGTGTGGTCTGCCAAGCCTCTCTCTCCTAGACTAGGAGCGGAGAGTAAAGTGAATCTGAATCGGCCCACCGGCTCAGAGTCACTCATCCCTTCCCAAAAAGTTACTACAGAGGATTGCTTGGATTTAAAGCCTATTAGCGCTGCAGACAGAACTGCTTTCACAGTCAAATCATTACAAAATGTAAAATCCCAAAAGCATTTGGCTGGTTTGACTAAAAAATCTGTTTGCACTTCAGTATCATTGTCATTTCTACATTGAGTGACTGTTTTAAGAGAAAAATAGCTGTTTGTGTATGTCTGTTTTGACTTGTTTTCATTTTTTAAGGTTTACATTAACTTGATGGCCTCTAAAGTCTTTGTGTTCTCAGCTCGCCTCCCTTCAAAAGGCCCGTGCTGAATGCCCATGTCGTTTTACAAGGTGGCACCAGTGGGAGAGTTCACACCCAGCCTGAGATTCAGCAGGCACATTCCCTGTTGGCCCTGGCTAACGAGAGCAAGCCGGACCTGGAAGAGCAGTCCAGAGGTGGGGGGGGTATCAGCAACAGGACTTCACTGCTTTACAGTTACTGGAAGTGTACAAAAGACTGAGCGATGAGACCCGTGTGTGGTGATGTGGTACCGATGTTGAAAAGTACAGAAGTTCTCCTGTACACACACTGGTTCTGCTGCTTCCGTGGCTCACTCATGGTCGAACACTCTAGCCATATGCTGACCCAGACACAGACCAAGGCAAATGTGTGTCGTCACACCAGCAGTTTTGGCAGGATAAAAGTCACTGGTAAAAAGTTTACTGCAATCTCTGAACGGTATCTTTCAATGTAGCAATTGTGAAATGTTAGTTCTGAACAGTGTGGTCTCGTGTGCTTTGTTAAACAACCCCAACCATGTCTAACAAACACAGTGGGACTTATTTATCCCAGTTAAGCATCTGTGCGCTTTAATATGAAACTTAAATGTTTAGCAGGAGATCTGGGGTGAAAACCTGCCAGTGTGACCAGTCTGGAGCAGATGATGGCAAGTCAAAGTGCTTTTTTTTTAAAGATTTTACTCTGATGGTAACTTGTGAATGTTTGCAGTTGGTTATAAAAATAATCCTTTGATTTGTTAACTTTCAGTGGTAATATACATATTAAACTAGTCCAGTGAAAAGACTTTCATACCATATTAAACATCCACTTTCCTTTATAATGTTTTTTTTTGTCTTTTGTGTGATGTAAAGCAGCTCAGGGCCAGTTAATAGAGATTTGCTTTGCAATGCATGTATGCTGTTGTAGTTTCTATAGAGACTACACATAGAGACTAGACCAGCTAATATAATGATTATGAATCAAATTATTCTTCTTATAATGCTTTAAAATATCTTCCAAAGGAGTGAAATGCCAGCAATAAATCATTGCTTTTAAGTCAGTTTATATCATGAATGCATTTTAAATGACTTTAGGAGAAAGTGTTGCCAAGAGTCATGGTAATGTGATCCTCTTTGGCAGCTCTGGATTAAAGCTCATTAACTGTGCTGGTTATCATCTGCCTTTAATGAGGGAAATGCCATTTACACTGAAGTGTGAGGCTGGTCTCAGATCAGCCCCCGCGCCTCTAAGTCCTGCATGATGGGCCTTGCTGGTCAACACTCCAGAGAGAAGTAACCCTGGGGTCAAAGCGAATGGGGGAGAGAGGTGTTATCAGCCACACTGGTGGGGCTCGGTGGGCTGTTACTCAGCCTAGTTGTCTCCAGACCTGCCGGGAGCATGTGGAGTGCTGGAGTTCCTTGCAGACCTGCTCAAGCTCCAGACCACAGGGCAGCAAGCCAGTCACAGGGCAGCAAGCCAGTCATCGCCAAAATCAAAACACTCAACTTCACTGCCCACTCTGAGCATTTGACAAAGTAAAGCAAAGTCCTCTTTTTTTCCCTGTTTGCAATAAAACATTTAGATAACTTGAGTACTTTTCACCCTCCAGTGAACGGGAGATTGAAAAGTGCACAGTGTAGTTCTCAGGAGAGTCTGGGCTCTTTAAATGTCTGATTAGTGTCAAAATTCACCAAGGTAGTTACTACTGCCATGCAACCTCAAATATTTTTGTGTCATGCTTGGACACAATGTTTGAGTGGGGTTGTAGAGTGAATAAGGTTTCATTACTAATTCATTAAGAGTAATATTATTACATTTAAAAAACTATGTTTAAGAAGCAACGTGATATGTATAACTAATGATTTTATTTGATTCAAATTTCTTGAAATATTTTTGAAATCCAAAACTAAACTATTTTGGATCTAATAGAAAGGATGTATTTTATCTGAAAAGATAAAAAGTCAAATTGTGTGCCATTGCAATTCTTATTAAAATCATCTAAGCAATCTCTCTGTGATGGAAGCTTGCATTAGGGAGTATGGATCACAACCTCTTCCTAAAAAACGTACTGATGGGTCTTAAAACAACCCCAATAGAGCAACGCAAACAACCAGCGCTGAGTCAAACAATAATATTTACATCTTGGTCCTTCCGCTGGCAGATGACCAAATATTTTTAGGAGGCTGAATGCAAATGAGTCCTCTGTGTCTGCTGGGCTGTGTTGTTGTAGGGGGGCAGAAGGGGACCGGGGGGCTGCCCCTCTAATGGGCTCTCTGCAGGGCGCCTCCATTCTGTTTGCCCTGGACACTTTGCCCAGCACTCATTTGCAGCCCCACTGACTGGGATGGAAATGAGGGTCCGGCTGCAGTTAGGGGCTGACGAGGGGGCGGGGCTGCTGACGAGGGGGCGGGGCTGCTGACGGCCGACGGCCCGGGGGCTGAAGGACGAGCCTGTTCACCAGGATCACGACTCTCCACACACAGGCCACCAACAAGGGCTCGGCATGCACTTCCACTGCTTGGGGCCAAAAAGGTGATTAATATTAATGATAAAAAACTGATGCATGTAAATATACGCTATAAATGTTTTTTATTTAAGGTTCTTTCTTGTGTTCTGCTGATCATTGGATCAGTCAGTCTGATCCATTTATGCTTCTCTGCTGCTCAGGCTTTAGGGTTTAGGAGCTGTTGAGGGATGTGGGACCCTGTGCCTGGGACTCTGTGCATGGGACCCTGTGCATGGGACCCTGTGCGTGGGACGCTGTGCGTGGGACCCTGTGCAAGACCGCCACTATTTCTCTTTGTCCAAAGGAGAAAAAAAGCCTTAATTTTCTTTGTCGGTGGCTCTATGGTAACTGCAATTTGATGGTGACCACTCTTGGGTAAATGGAGTCAATTGAGCCAGAGACCAGGGTAGCTGAGACAAAATGAGAGGGCTAAATAGTGGTAGGAGCAGTGGAAGGAGCATAGGCCCCACTTGTGTTTACTTATCTCACAGGCTGAGAGGAGGCTGTGTTTGTGCAGGCGAGGCCCTGTGCAGGATCACACACATGGGGGAACAGCCACCTCTCCTCTGCCAGAAGCCAGCGCAAGCGACACAGATCAAAGAACCCTTTGGTTGCGAAGACAAATAAAAACGCCACCTCTCCCACCCCCCCCCCCATCACCACCCCACCCCTCCCCCCACCGTCATCGCCGATGTTCGTGCCTTTCAACGAGCATATTGGGAACAATATATGCAGTCAACAACCTGACCGCAGTTTTGTTGATGTGGGCCAGCACATCTTGGTTCTCACCTTCCTTCACTAGATGGAATTCTAATGAGGTAATGCGGGCCGTATGTGCACTACAGGCGGGGAGGGAGCGGCCCGGTCCAGGCCATGCTGTCGGGAACATGAACACAAAGTGGAGAATCTGGATAGTCTGTCAGGAATGTCATTGGAACTCCGCAAAACCGCTGCGGTCAATATAAATGACGATGATTTAAGCGGCGGACCAAGTCACGCTGTGTGATGTACATTTTTCTATGGTGTGGCAGATGCCACAATGGTTAAGCACAGAGGGGGGGGGTATTTATTTGTTTCATTGTCATCACTGATAGCAAATTTGGGGTGATATTGTGTCTTTGCTGCGGTTTGACTCATTGTGAAGCATCACCACCCAGGAAATGTTCTGTGTCATATCTCACATGTGGCATTTGCACCAGACATTTAGCATTAGCCCAGTGATCAGTGGACAAGTTTCTACTGCATATAAAATATAGGATTTGTACGTTGGGATTGCATGCACATTTTATTTAAATGAGAATATTTCCAATCACTTGCATTCAAAATGGGACCGAATGGGATATACTTCATCATGCAGTACTGCAAATGAACACGCAAATCTTTCAGTCAGATTATCATCTGAATCAAGGGAAGTGTTGAGTGCCTTTACATGTAACCTTTTATATTAAACAGTAAATCCATATATTTTCATATGCAAGCATGGGTTCCTCTAATATGTCTCTAATATGTTTGTATATGTCACTTTTAGCACAACAATTTGGTCCTAGTTGTCAGTGTTTTGTCTTTATGTGTTTGTGATCAGAATAAAACAACAAAGGGAAACATGTAGTTCTGATCACAGGCATCACTCAATTCCACAGCAATATCCTCTTAATCTTCGGTGAACCATCTCACGTACGTAAAAAGAAACAAGATACATCCTGTTAGTGCAGCAGCTTTAGTGATAAAGCCAAGCGTCACGATGTGTAAATAAGGCCACTGCCAGAGGTTCATGTCACCTTGCCAACTGACTTGTTATATAATCCAGCAATATCGCTCAGAACGAGTTTACAGGAAAACACACGAGAAATTAATTATCCATGATCCAATGTCTCTGACACAAGGTTCAGTTCCTACCCTTGTTTTGTGATGTATTTATCTAAACTTGCGAAATTCGAACTGCTGTTAATACATCTTTTCCTTCTTCCTGGTATGTGGTCGTGTTTCAGAAGGTACCAGCAGGAGGAGTGTTGAAGGCCTGAAGTAGACCTGCTCTTCATTCCAGCTGCTTGCATCTGTTACATGTCCCTCAAAGACACTGGCTTGTTTTTTTCTTCTCCAGAACCATAATTCCTGCTAGGAGACAGATTTACAGTTTATCCTAATCATTCACAACTGTCTTACCGCACTCACTGTCTGACTAATAAATCTTAGATATGGTACAAGCTCACATAGTCAGAGAGCATACTTCAAGCCTTGGCTTCAGTGAGAAATTCAACCATAACACACTCAAATGTCTTTGGTATTTAGAGTAAAAAAACACATTTTCATGCCCGCGTACGGTGGGATATCTGTAGTGGTTTTAAAACCAAGATAAAAAAAAAAAACATACAAACTGAAAAGGCCTCTGAGAAACGCTGTTCCTAGTAGCCCAAAGCACAGCTCATCTGGTTCAGTAGCATCTGGACGGTTGCACACATTACAAGATGGAAGTCCCACAGGCTTAGATAAAGGCTGGCATGTATGGCTCACCCCGGGGAGAGGGCGGCACTGAGGTAGCTGGCCCAGCAGGGATGGCTGCTTCTGGCTTATTGTGGAAGTGAAGTGGTGAAAACTGGGTCTTTGTGCCTCTTCCTCTGCCTCCTCTGGTGTGACACAAGCTTTACCTACTAGGACCACCAGATGGGCGAAGGAACAGATGGCCCAGCTCCGGCCTGTGCTGCTGGGGGAGGTTCTTTCATAGCCCGGGAAGTGAAGGAACAAGAAAAAGCCAAGACAATGCACACTGGCACTGGGTCTGGACTTCAGCAGCCCATGGGAATGTTCGAATGATCCGAGATTCAGATTGTGTGCAGACAAGCAGCGGGGTGCTTAGAAAAACCACTGTAAAACCAACTTCTGGAAAGCAGAATGGTGTGCACTGTATTTCATTAGTTATGGTACCTAGGAATCTAATCGTTAACAAAGACCAGCACAGAGCAAGCCTTTTTTTTGGTGCTTTGCAAAACAATGGATCTCTGACATTAAAGCCATTATCATTTCCTCATACACATTGTGCTTGGGCTTAGACTGGTTGATCGCGTACCAAACCTTTATTAGTAGTGTGTACTTCCTTTATCAGACTTCTGAAAGGTAGCTAGCATCTGCTACTTCTGCTGTGAAATTAGAATTCTTGTTAATACCTTGCCAGTGTGTTTGGGAATGCCCTCAAAGGTCTAGGAGCCTGTTGGGAGATCACACACTTTGATATTATACTTTAGCACAAAGTAAAACACCTTAGCAAGTATGTTATGAAGTCAGTATGTCAAATAATATATTAGCTACTGAAATATAATCAGAACATTCTGTTATATTTGTAGGCACACTTGCAGAGTGGATATGGATGTATTATTGTTCTTCTAAAACTGTAGGGACATCTGTATTCAGCTGTGTTTTGGGGGGATGGTGGTTGACCTGTGAACTGATAATAATCAGATATTACTTGTACTGTCTGTGATGCAAAGGACTGGAGTGTGGACATAAACAATGTTTACATCTGTGTGATGACAGCATGCCAAGAACAGACCGATCTGATGATAGTAGCAGTCAACAGGGTATAGCACCTCTGTGTTGTCCGTTTTTTAAGAGTAAACCACGGTAAATGATCCCTCACACGGATCCATCAGCAGTACCAGTCCCCAGGGGCCTCATTGGCGTGGATATCAGTCAGCTCCTGTCACGAAGTGGTGCATCAGCTGGACTACACCACACTGCTCTTTCCTTTCACATGAAGCACTGCAGTATTTGATTGCTGGGGTTAAATCAGGCAGGAACTGTGTAAAACGAGAATTAGAAGCCTGTACTATTAAAATTGAAATTGTTTATTCAGCATGGCAGAAGTTATGATGAACAAACACTAATCACTTTAATGAACACTGCAGGGGGATTTTCACCATGGCAGAACATTCGCTTGGTGACATGCTGCAAACTTCAGCAGCGAGCCTTGATTCATTCCTCTTCTCAGGAATTATGGGCCCAAGAGAGAAGAAGGGATCATTGTGGCCTGTGTTGATGTTATACTGACTCACACAGAAAGAGAAACATTGGTCAGGCAAGAAACACAAACACTGTTTTCAGATATATAAACAGTATAACTGATCCGGCAATGTAGAAAAGTTTAGTTTGTTGCGGGAACGTAAAACAACGGCGTGAAAGATGTGCCTCGGACAGATTAGACAATAGGTTTCGCTTTGTAAAGGGAACACATCTCGTTAAAAAGAAAAATCCGAAGCTTGCAGATTGAGATTGCTGAAGTACTGGCTGAAGGAGAAGGCAGATTTCAGAGAGCTCTTTGAGGGCCGTGAGAGCAGGCCAGAGCTCAGAGGCACTCAAGCATGGACAGGTTAAGTGTGGTACAGGCACACAGGGTGTCACAAGATGGCGGCCCACCTATCAGTGGCTTTCTTCATGCATCCCTGAATCACAAAGAGAAGAAAAATGACAACAATGTCTTTATGTAGTTTTCCCTTTAGGTGACCCACACACAATTTGTGTTTACTTTGCCATCACTTGCAACTTTCTTTTAAAATGCATTGGAGTCCTTTAGGCTTGAGTAGCTGTTTCCTGCCTTGATATGTGTTAATGGCTAATCGGTGATCAGTGAGCTCTGGTATGATGACAGAGGAAGTGTCTTTTATCTTTTGACTTTTTTTCTCGTTTTTTGTAGACTAACCATCAGAAAGCTGATCCTAGCTGGAATTAAAGGAAATCCAGCATGTTTGATTTCAGATTGACTCAAATCAGTGTCAGTTGGGTTGAAACTTCACTCTTTTTAGCTGAAGCTTTTAGAATGCTTTATGTTCTTAAATTCTAAGACCAGTTATGTGGAATTTGTTCATCACCATAAAAAAACATCATAAACAAAATAGATAATTGTAAATAAAAAAAATATCAAACAACATTATCTTATTAGCACTAATTTGTGTTATAAAGCATTAGGATATGTAAGTAAACATTTCTTCTTTCTTTTCTTTTCTGATGTCTGGTCAAATTTCAAAGTAAATATTTAATTCGAAATTTCTCTTACTTCCAAAACTAGGATAGCGCAAGTAGTAACAAGATGAAATTATAGCCTTACAGAGCTGTGACTGATTTAGAACGGATTTAGGTCAGGCCTGGGTGAACCAGCATACTTGTCACCTCTGTCAGGCCTTGTTGACACAGTAGATGGGCTCAGCATGTGTCAGTGAAAGTGTATAGGTAAAGATGTGGACTTCATGGCATGGTGCAGTGTCATTTCCAGAGCTGTCCTCCTGTCTATCATTGCTTCTGTTTCTCATAGCTGACACTCAGGCTTTATTTACAGGCTCTATAAATCTGCATCTGTTAACATTTTACAGTATCGCTTGCTTGATCTCAAATAATGTTTAAGGGAGTTTTGGACTTTAAGGGCACATTGCAGATGTCCCAGTGTCCAGCCGATAGCTGTCCATCAAGACCAACTGGAGTTGAGAGCAGGAGACTTTCAGCTGCTCTGACTCACATCAAGGCTGTTGTAAAGACACATAAAACACGACAATTATTGCTATAACTAAGTAGCACCATGAAAAATCATGAGCAATATGAAATTTCTGAGCTATGGTAGCGACAATTTCTTGTTACATATAAAACTAATAATTTACTGAAAGAGAATAATTAGAAGGAAAAAATACTTTTCCTGATAAGAGTTATAAGAGTTTTTTTATTGGAGAATAAGCCTTTTTATGGTTGTGTTGCTATTTTGACTTCTGTTTCCCACTATATGCTGGGAGAAAGACTAAAAAGAAATGGATAATGATCCTCCTGGTTCTGGTCCTGGTTCTTTTGTTCAGAATCTTATGATGAATTGGGCATTACCAGTTCCCTCTTGGAAGCCATGTTTACCCAACATGGTTTCACTGGTTGATTTGATTTGAATGTATTTGTTTCCCCCTGGTTCTGTGGTTCCACATAATGGATGTACAGAAGGCTTCCTTTTTTAAATACTGGAAGTATTAGAGATCTGAGGTCGTCTCCTAGTTCAACCCTCTGTCCTCTGATCTAGAGCTGAGGTCTCTTGTTACAGAGAGAGACCTGATGAGCAGGATGAACTGTGCCTTGGTCAGGAAGAGAAAGGTGAGAGGAAAGAGGGTGCAGGTTGACTAGGCTGATTCCAGAGCTGCATTTGATTAGCCGCTCGCAGCCGCGCTCTGCTTTTAATTAACTTCCGACCCTTTTCTATTCTCCTCTCTTCAGGAGCCGTTGTACTGGGTGGGTTATCAAGATGCATGAGGCACTATCACCCACCCAGACTACACTGCGAGTCTCGAGAGAGGTGGAAAACATGTCGTTTCCTTGCTGGTGTGAAAGCATGCTCATGTTTCAGCTGCTTGTCTTGTGTTGTTTTATGCTTTATCATCAGATTGCTGCTATTACTTCTCCAAATGAACCCATGAGTGATGCCCATGTATGCTGGCTTTTTTTTTTTTTTGTAGACAAATGATTCCAATCATGATGTTTTCAGAAATCAGAACTGGGTCATAACATTCCATTTCCTTCGACACAGATTGCTTTGGTTTTGTGTGATGAATATAAACATGTGAATGGATTAGCCAGCTGTATGCAAAACAAAAACCGGTTAATTACTGTTGTTTCTAAAACAAAAAAAAAAGAGATGATCCAGAGATGATTTGGTTTTGTTCTTGCCCCAATGTCCCCTTTGAATGTCAACAACCATTCACCGCCCCGCTGTTAAATTCATCTATATCTCCAGTGTGTTGAGCAGAGCTTATCTCATGCCATTTGGTAGGGGTGGATCAGAACAAAAGAAAACGCTTTGGGAAGAATGGACCAGGTGCAGCGTGATGTGTGTGTGTCGGGCGTGTAGTCCCGGCCTGTCCTGGCACGGCTCTGGAACCCGGGCAGATGTGTGTGTTCTGTATGCGTGAACACAATCCGGCATGAAGCGGTGATCTGGCACAGGTTGAAACCCTGCTGTTCCAGTGTGGTTGGCCTCCATAAAATCCCCTCCAGATTTGCCTGTGTTCTTATCATGATGGAGAGGCCAAGCATCTACAGGAGGTCCTCCACTTAACACCAATTTGCCTCCCCGCATGTGCTCTTTGATGTAGCCATCTTGGAGGTGGGGGATGGTAGTCATAAATATGTGCACTTTTCAACTCGCCCCTCCACTGCGCAGGCACAGGGACCAGGCCCTGCAACCTTTCCGGTCCAGAGGTCATAAACCCACCACAGGCTATGCAAACAAGGCCGCATTGCACCACAGAAGCAACTGCGCTGCCCGTGGCTTCAGCACTGCTGCATTCGCTATGTGGTACTCCATCATTTTTCAAGCTCAAACCAAACGTTTGCTGCAATTCCTTCATTAGTAATTTGGGAATGTGAAAATACTTAATACATTACAATTCTGATTTTCTGGTAAAAAATGAATATATTACAATATATTAGATATATTAGAATAATAAAAAAAGCTCATGTGTCTAGAAATCATTCCTAAGTGAAAGAGGCATTTCACTTTCACTGCCACGAATGGTCTATAAGGAACAAAACCCAAAGAAATGGCTTAGTCTCCAAGCCAGGAGCCTCCATCTCTATGAACAATTTAAAACTCCTGTCATGTGCCCACGGCCTGAAAGGATTATGGCGCCAGTTGGCAGGCGGGAGGTGTTGATAATGCCCAGCCCTCTCACAGCGAGAGCTCTGGCCAGCGGAAAGGAGATCTGCAACTTGCTACAATACTGCAGGTGTGAATTATGCTGTGATGACAAGGCTGTATGCTGAAAAGAGTTTTGTTATGGCAATGACAGAACATTGTGTTTTTTGTTGTTCCTATATTTATACTGTAAATGCATTCGCTGATGTTGCCGTCACAAACCTTTTGTGGGAGGAACTTTTCACGGTGTCTATTTCTATTGCTTCTTTTTACTGCTAAACCAGTGGCTATCAGTATTTTTTGACCCTTGCATTTTCATTCCTAAGAAAGCCAGAGCAATGTGTCTGCCTGGTGAAAAGGACACTGAAATGGGTGTCTTTGCTAGCCTGTTGCACACAAACAAAGTCTAAAGCTTCTTCTTCAGCCTGAAAGAGGAACACAAGGTTGAAATGCTTGGAGAGCACTTCATTGGATCGAGAATGGTAGTCCACAGAGGCTGACAGAATTCTTTAACCCCAGACTTACAGCACAAAAGCTGCTATTGTGGCTGTAGACTGGATGTGTGTTGTTGGGGCTGCACTATGTGAATGTAAAATAGGGCATTCCCACTTCTTCATTTCTGGGGTTTTCTTTCACCTTCACACTTTTATTTGAGACAAATGTATGCTAAGGCCATTTACCGCAGGTCTGGGCCCATTAAAACTAATTATAATGGCCAAGTAGTCCTGCTACGAAAATAATCCGCTCTTTTTAGTAACCAGTGTGGCTTTGAAATACAGGCCTGTGAAAGCGTGAGCTTCAGCTGTTGATGTATGTCCTGAATCCCATTAACACAACATGGGGAATAAACCTTTTTGCAGAGGGTCACGTCCCCTGAACAAACCCCTGCTTCTCTTTAACCTAGTGCAAGATGCTTAGAACCACAATGCATATTAATGGGGCAAAATATAAAGGCTTGGCAATGCCAACATCAGAATGGACTCTTCCTTTATCATGCTAAGTCAGAGTCAGGCCGTAGAGCCATGTGGAACAGATTACTGAGTGTGGAGGTCCAACAGGCTTTCGGACGGATGGTAGAAATGGCCTCTGTGATGTCATTTCAAAAAGGCCAGTCTGTACGTTTTAACTGGCCAGTAATCTGTAACAAAGCAGTAAGTGATGATGGAGGACACTTAATATTGAGGAGCTCATGGGTGTGATCTTGATTAAAACCATGTGCTTTAGCGCCTCTGAGCGCTTCCAGAATATAAGTGCACACCAAAGACGTGTCACTCAGTGACCTCAATCCATGTATGAGTGAGAAGAGGTGAAGATAAGGACCAGATTTAGGCAGCATCCTCGCACACTGTGTGCTCCATCAGGAACATTGCAGGAACTGGTTTTAGTTACAAATCTGCTATTTTCCAGCAATTACTTCATGCTGGGAAATATATGTTTACGAAACAACGTCAGTTTCCTGTTACTGAGAAAGTAGCAAATTAGCAGCAAGTGCGGGTAAATCTCTCAAGCGAGGTCACTTTCCTTTGGTGTTTTTAATGACTCTGGCAGTCACCAAATCTTGGTCTTTTGGCAAAGGGATTCGAATGTTGAAATCTAAAGAAAAAAATCTATTCACAATCTAAAGTCCAAAGTCCTAATGATCTGTGGTTTTGTTAATTAGGTTTTTTGCATGTATAATCCTTTATTAAGAGTGAAATGCCCTCAGCCCCAGCAGTAAAGACCTCTTTACTGTGCAGCTGGGTGCCACAGGCAGGACTTCCAACGGCTGCCTGCATCTTTCTTCCTGCTCGGTTCCCCGCTGATCTGGCTCGTGGGAGCTGGCTAACCTCAGCAACGCTTTCTCGCGCTGGAGAGCAGGCCATGTGCTCGACCTCAGGGCTGTCGGCTTCCAGCCTATCCAAAGATCAATCTCAGATAAAGCGTGACACCTGGCGACAGGCCTCAGATCAGGGCTTCGGGAAGAGTTTTGGTTTGTGTGCCTTGTTTTGACAGTAATCCCGCAAGGAGATATAACGTGTTGGAAGAGAGGGGAAAGCGGCACAGGAAAGAGGCCGTGATCATTACGAGACACATAAAGCCATAAAATAGCTCAACGGCTGCAGGAAAGGTCGGTGTGGCATGGCATTCCACAGCTGCTCGTTAGAAGAGAAAACGCAGGTTTGTGGGTGAACCACTAGCTCACCCCATTCTGGGCACAATGTCACATCCAGAGAGAGGAAAATGGTCTTAGGTTCACTCAGCAGATTTTATCACCACCCCGAGGCTATAGTATGATACACTCTCATAGCCTGTTCTTTAACGTACATTGAGATAAGGTGTTAAGAGTTATTCTTTCCTGATTTAACAGGAAGCTCTATAGTAGCTGTACCCTCTGAAGGATTGGGTAAAGCTGTCTTAATCTCTCTCTGTGGATGATTCAGTGGGAATTCAGCATCCTGAATCATGTTGTGATAAGGTGATGTAAATGACCACAGAGAAATAGCCATGAATTAGGTCTGGTGTTACACTTCTTCATAAATATTGAATTGAAATATAACTACAGTCATTATAGTATGGAAGTTAAAGGTAGAGATGCACTAAATCTCTGCCAGTGATTTTCAACCATCATGTTTTTATCCAAGAATAACATACTTGCTCTTTCCCCTTTCACTTTCTCAGGAATAGAAAGCTAAATTTACAAGTGGAAATCTTTAGAAAGTGATTCCCAGAGGGCAGAAATTGAATGCGAACCTGTAGCTAAACTAGGAGCCATACGCCCCGCTCAGAGCTTCACAAAAATTAAAATTCTCTTTGAGTCAACCAATTCATATTTGTACAGCTGGCAAAATGGCAATGGAACACGTTATAGGTATTTACATAGTTAAGCAATGTTAATCAAAATATATTAACATTGTAATGTGGCAAAGGTTACAGAAGAACATTGTAACTTCTTAAGTACAAGGGGATTTTTGTGCCTTTTTCCCAATTATCCATGTCCATTGGCTTATATGAAGGTGAATTATAATATGGTCAGATTTTTTTGTTTTCTGTATTGTCACATTTCATCATAAACGCCCATCAATAGAAAGTTCACACCTTTTGAGGTGTTTTGTTGAGGTGTTAGGAGTTTCACTTGAGGAAAGAGGTCATGATCGAGCGCAATTGCTTTGCAACATGCAGCAAGACTTTTGCTTCCTCTTTAAATGGTGGTGGTCTGAGCAGTCACCAGCGTCGGCCATTAAACCACAGTAAGGAGTAAGGAATGCTGGGACGTGGAGAGATGTTAACATTCTCCTGTGCCTGATGAGGAGAAGATAGCCCGTGGTCTGATTGTTTTACCGCCCTGTGAATGAGGGAGGGATTTTACTAGGGCCAGAGGACAGAAGCTTTGCTTAGCATCCTGTCAGTCAGTGAACCCGAACACAAAGGTTCACCTCGTCACTGAAAGTTTTCTTTTTGTTTTGTTGTCTTCACTGTCCAGTACCTTTGACAGTCTGTTTTTCCTTGATAACCAAGCAGATAATGGTCTATACCACAGGCTGCTAATGTATACCTCTGCTTGTATTGCAAGTCAAGTGTGCGAGTTAATGTGTTAAAAAAAAAAAGCCTGCACACCAAGATGATTTCATGGTCATGATTCTAGTCTTCATCATTTTAAAGAAGCATCCATTTAACTCATTCGAAGGGATCAAAGAGGGGTCTCATCTCTCAACATAGATGTCACTCAAAGGAGTGGAGTGTTTTCAGTGCTGGCTTTAGGGGCCCAGAGGAGCCGATAGGGTTTCAGGCCACAGACACACTTGGGCCAGGAAATGGGCACCTCAGACAGAGGTTTCAGCACTTTAGCACACGAGGGAGGGATGTTGAGAGCTGTCTGCTGCTTGAGGTTTTATAGCCATATAAAAACCACATGGATAAATAAACCCCATGAGCACTAATGTCACCTTGTACCATGTGTCGAGGTTAAGGGACACTACCTGTGTTTTATAATCTGACAATATACTTACTTTTCATTTTGCTTAGATGCTTGTGACATTCTTGTGTAGATTATCCATGGTAATGAAGTATAATCCACCATATATTATAGTACTTGTATTTTGAATTATGTTATTGTCAATCTTGTGCTTCTTCTAAAGCTCTACCCTGTCCTAGACCTGTTGTTAATTTACTTTATGCCACATTGCTAACGTTATGTGGAGGCTCCTGTTGTAGAAAGAAGTGAACCACTCTCTTTAGTTCTTTATGCTCAGTTGCTCCTTAATTGTCCTGTCCTTGCTATGTAGAGCAGATAAAGTAGGATGCTGACAACACCAAAGCTGTGTGGTTCAATTTCCAGGGAGTGTTATCTTGCTAAATATATGGTAGTAGCTTTGGATGGAAGAGTTTGCCAAATGCTGAAAAGGTAATTTAGTACATTCTTTTTCACTGCTTTAATACAGTGCCTAAGCAATTTAGGGGCTTTTATTTTAGTGACTCAGTGAGATAATGTTAAGGTAACAGGTTTACAAGGACAATAAAGTAACAGATTTAAACGGCAATAATCCTATAATCCAAGAACAGAAAACTGAAAGCACCTTCGTTTTAAATATTCTCTGATGCTATATACAATTATCTTCATTTAAATCTAAATCACAGCAGTTAGCTACTCATTTCAGAACTACAGCGAAATGTGTTCATGAAGTTTACCTGACCTCCACTTCACCTAAACAAACCTAATGAGCAAAAATGAAGGCTCTAAATGCCCCAATTACAATCACCATTTCAGCAGTCATACATTACATTTGTGATTTGTGTGTGTGTGTGTGTGTCTGTGTGTGTTGACCAGCTGTACATTTGTGCTGAAACTAGTTAAATGAAAAACAATTAGGGCTGCTCCCTGAACTACGTTGGGGTTTATGTTAATGATGCACTTCCTGCAGACTGTGATCTCACATCCTGAAAGGATCTACAACCATTACTCATGGGGTTCTGGGGCCACAGGGCTGGCATAGAGGTCAGAGGTCACCTGGAGCCTGAGCTAAGGGCAGCACTAATATAAAGACAATAATCCACACAATCAGCGTATCATTAATGAGACATATTAGCTAAATGAGAGAAGACATGGAGTATGGACCTTGCATTTCAGTTGTGATAGTTTGAGTTTTTAAAAGTTCACCTACTGAGTGAAACCTATTCTGAGTGGAACAGTTCTCTTTACTTTTCACACTAGATTAGTTTTAAACAAAAGTGATTTGGGATCACGCTGTGTTAGACAATCAGGTATGAAGTGCTTAATTCTTAGTCTGTTGTTGAGACTATAGTTTGTACTACATCAAATTTGTACACCACCCAGAGACTCTGATTGCTGACCAGAAATCTGGCAGTTTACAGATTACCAACCATTGTGGTGCTACACAGCAACCAGTGTTTTTAAGGGGGAGATGAAGCACCTGTCAATCAAAGATACGAGCTGAATAATGGAAGCGTAAAGTGGGTTTCTGTGTTGAAGTGACATGCACATGTCTGAAAACAGAACGATTTTCTATTGAAGATCAAGCAAGTAATATCTCATCTCTGTTAAAGATGTTTGGTCTTATGGAGACAAATATATCCACTGTCTTTATGGACAGGATGGATGGAAAACATTTGGAAGAGAAAATGCAAAAATGTTTTATTGTGCATAACATTTATATTTTTAATATTGTTACAACTAGTTTTTGATGATACAAACTAGTTTAGAATTGGATGACATTATACATGAAATTATACATATGAAATGCTGCAGTATTCCAGTTCAGTATTCCAGATAGAGCTAAGTGTCGATTTTAAAACAGATTAAAATATAAACAAATGGATATCAATTTACAATTGAAAAATCAATATAATCTATACAACGGTTTGTACCGAAGAAATTATAATAAATGAAGGTTAGGGCTGGTGTCAGGTATCCATTCATATTGTCTGCAATGACTTTATTTGTATGGAATCAAATACTCTTGGATGATAATAGTATCACTTATAGTAACTCATACGAACTTTGGGTGAGATCAAACTGCTGGATTGCTAAGAAGTCCACTAGACAGCTAGGTGATGAAGTTCTATTTGCAATGGAAAGAGATTTGGATGAAACCCCTATGGCCTCAGTGGCTCAGGAACATCTGGCTGTCAGTCAGCACTTACAAATGAACACCTGACTAAACTGCTTAATCTTAATCAGACCTGACTGGCCCACAGTCTCTGAGGTGAGAGATGAGGCTCCTGTGAAAACCACAGTGCGTAAGCTGCTGTGCTCCACTGGCAGACGACATTCTGAGAGCAGGTGAGCAGCCCGTATTTATTCACATGCTGTGTAACAGCAGCTTACCACCAGGGCAACACGGCTCAGCCAGGCCTGGACAGCCACTGTGTTGGGGAGGGAGGGAGGCTGTGTTGGGGAGGGAGGCTGTGTTGGGGTGGGAGGCTGTGTTGGGTAGGAGGCTGTGCTGGGGTGGGAGGCTGTGTTGGGTAGGGACGGAGGCTGTGTTGGGTAGGGTGAGAGGCTGTGTTGGGGTGGGAGGCTGTGTTGGGTAGGGTGAGAGGCTGTGTTGGGGTGGGAGGCTGTGTTGGGGTGGGTGGGGAGGGAGGCTGTGTTGGGGTGGGAGGCTGTGTTGGGGTGGGTGAGAGGCTGTGTTGGGTAGGGTGAGAGGCTGTGTTGGGGTGGGAGGGAGGCTGTGTTGGGGTGGGAGGGAGGTTGTGTCAGGGAGGGAGGGAGGTTGTGTCAGGGAGGTCCGTGGTGCCTTCACAGCTCCACACACTCCTGCTCTTCTCTTTATTTCTATTGGCTGTCTCTGTGTTTATTTCACCCCTTCATGTTATTTTAGTCTGGACTATACCAGTGTGTCTTTGCTATGCATTCGTCACATTAATTATAGCTCACATTCATTTTTCTATACTTTTTATACGACTTCCTGATAAAGGTTTACAAAGTCTATAAAACAAAAAAGGTTTTTGAAAGTAGCATTTGTATAAAGGCCAAACAAAATGTTTAAATATTTCAATAGTCAGAGCCCAAAGAAGGGGGAGCAGAGTTTGGATTTCACTGCTGATATTTTTTCAGACATAGATGATCAACCCTGAGGCTTCTGCTATGTAATATTCTGCTTTGATTCTCCTAGATTCCAGATTTTTGTTTGTTTGTTTATTAAACGTTTTGTTTTGTTTTGCTTTTCTTAACAATAACTCGGCTCTTACTACAGAAGACGCAGTGAAGCAAACAGTGGTTTCTTAGTCATTGACACATATAGATCCTGTCAGTATGTTGCTGAGTGTTGGCTTTTCTACACTTGGCCCCCATGGCTGCGCACATTGGGGCCAGAAACATGCCATCAAGGTCACTTCTGCCTGATTTCTCAGGGTCTTCGCCCTGAAATATGGCCACAAGTCACTCTCCCCTGATTTAATCTCAGGGTGTTTGGAATATGAAACATATTGTTCACATTTTGTTCCAAAAACATGTAGCGCAATAAGTCACATTGACTTTCACAGTTCCAAAGTGACACAATGGCTGAGTTATTATTTGAGTTCTGTTTGTGATAACTCTTCAAGAAAACCAAACCTCAAGAGAGGCTGTGTCTGATTGTCAGTGTGATACAATATGAGGATCGCATGCTAACAGAGAGCGATCAGTGGAATACGAAATCCAAACATGCAAATATAATATACATTTATTCTACATGTGTGCATGTCATTTACCAAAAGCCATCTCCTTTACTGAACAAGTTTGGTCTGTCAAGATCACTGGAAAAACCTCAACCATCAAACATAAAGTTCTAGAAGCATATGGAAGAAACCACAGCAGCTCTCAGTTTGCAGGTACGAGCAAACCCTGCAGGTACGAGCAAACCCTGCCCGGCCAACGAGCTCCTTCTCCTTTAGAATTTCATTTGGGAGACGTTTACGATGGTGCAAATGTAAATGGATTGTTTCCGATACAGAACACTTCAAGGTCATAGGCAGTGTGATTATATTAGCACCCCATTCACTAAGTGTGAGGACAGGCCCCTCGCAGACGTGTTTATGCACACCACCCTCTCACAGTGATGAATGGTGGATATCGTCTGAAGATGGAAAATGAATGCTCAGCTCCATATGGGCTTCTACATTGTTTATTCAGGCACAGCTTGAACTCTCCCATCAAATGGCAGATGAAAGCATTTAGTACAGCACACTCTAAATCTGCAGAACCATAGCCATAATATGGTCACTATAACGCATAATATGGTCTTGCCTCGTAGAAGAAGAACTTCTACAGGAATGTTTAACAAAAGCATACTGTATATCAGCAAACGAGAGATATTTCTTCTCACATCCACATATAACCATATAGCTCCAACGCTGCCCACAGGAAAGTGACATAAAAAAATCCAACATTACACCTAATTAAATCGTCAATTTCCATGTACCAAGATACCAATTATTAAAAAACATTAAGAGACACTGGGGTCTTGTCCAAAATGTTTTCACAGTTGGGTCTCTTTGTTCATGTCAAGACTAATTCTGTACTGGAAGCAACAGAGCCCCCTCTACATGCTCTCTCCTGTACCCTACTCTCTGAAAGGGCATGTATTATTACTGCATTTGCACAGAAGGAATGTATTTTGCCCATGAACAGTGTACACAGTGACTTTCATTGTCAATGTGCTTACACAAGGCACCACAGTCCAACTCTGAGATGAGAACGATGGTGGATCTGGACCTTGGTCTTGGCTACTCGGTGTAGAGCTCCCTCTGGGAGGTGCATCACTTACCTAAGCTTAGACTGGGGCGATCGGTACACATGACTGTGTCAGTTCAGTTTCAGCTGACCAATGAGGGGACAGAGATTCGATGTTGTGGGGCAATGACACTCATCATTGGCATCCATCTGTAGGGTCTCATCTTTTCCTCCCTGTCCTAACAACCTTTAACACAGGAGAATATCATTCTTCCTCTGCCATTCCAGGGTTAAGAAAGTTCATAAACTTTTAGATTTTACTAAATTGACTCCCACTTCATATTCTATTGCACACGGAGTCACACCGGGTTCATCGACTAACCCCTATACAACTGAAATAGATAAGTCCCTTTAGTGCACATAATGACAGAATGGATTTTGCCTGTTCTGTTTCCATTTCTCTTCATTTCACTTTAAATACAGATCCAGGTCTTAATAAACCTGTGTGATACCCTGACATCGCGGCTGAGTAATATAGAACAGTTTTGTGGCTATCATAGTTGGACTGAATGTTAGTTTTAGTAATGGTAATTAACATGATAGATTACTGTGGACTCTGCCAGAGAATTTGTGTCAAGTCTTTTCATCGCTTGTTTGAGGCTTTGTTGGGTTTGATAATCAGATTATTTTATGTTGTTGTTCCAGCCAGTCTATATTTCATCTGGACTCAAGCATCATATCCATGTTCTAGTATACTGTCGGTTCTCGCATTAAGGACTGAGTGAAGGCCTGAGTCTTAAACTCTACATGCAGCCACACGAGGAAGCAGATGCTCAAATCTTTGTGGTTGTTTGGTTCTTTTAGGTTTTGACTGACAAGCTTGCATAGATAATAAATCTTTATATTTTATAGATGGTTAACCCCGCCCCCCACCAGAATGTTTTGCAGTTGCTTACATAATGTTTCAGGTGCTGAGACACAATAAAAGTCTAAGTCTATTTTGCTTTAATGTGAATTGCATAATGGATAATTTCATTATAAGTTCATAATAAAGATTTTTTATAGATAATAAAAAATGGAGTTAAATTAATCTTGATCTATTGGGATTCTGGTATAAATTCTGGACCACCATGCAGCCATGTTACAATCCAGCATCTGAGCTCAGTTCAGAAATGCTAATTCTCTGTAGATGCCGACCCTGGTGCTGGGAGCCCTCGGCAACTGCTGACTTTGGCAGGCTGCCAGATGCCGAGGACCTGCTTTAATTTGTTATCTGCTGTTCTGACTTTTGGGTCTTTATGTGTTCTGCAGTGAGTTCAAGGAACCTTCCAGGATCAAGCTGGAAATAAAGTGAAAAATTTGGGGAGTCTGCAAAGCTCTTTCAGGCCTGCAGCGCGGCTCGTTTCTATTCCTGCTCGTGTCAGGAGCTGCTCTGCACTCTTGTGAAACAGGAGGGTTGAGTTCAGGTGGTTGACTTGACAAGTCAAGAACATTCCAGTTTATTTTCCCATAGCAAAGCCGTACTGGCAGCCACGCGTGCCCACATGACGACGCAGCGTGTTTCACAGGGAGGCTGGTTTGCTTTAGATCATGATCAGCTTGTCCTTTCCCCCACATTCAGTCACTCTGATGCAGGTTCAATTCACGCAATAATCTGCGTATTAATCTCTCATTTTCTTTAAGCAATGCGATATCTCTCTGTCGCTATGCTAGTTTTGACATGAAAAGAACATGATCTAGCAGAGTCTTAAATTCAGTAATTTATTTGAGTGTGCACACTGGTATGTAAAAATAAGCGTATGGTTTTTGTTTCATAACAGTGTATCAAGTATTTTACCTCCAATGCTCTGTCTATATTTCTAAATGATATATTACGTCTTTTTGACTCCTGATGGCACAGTGACACTTGCTTGTCCTTATGCTGACGGACAGTAGCAGCAACCTAGGTCTAGACCTTCACTCAGCTTCTAGTAACTCAGTCATACACTCAGCTGGCTAGGAAACAACCGAGTAGCCATCTGTCAAATTACCTTTTGCCCCCTCACATGTGGGGTATATGCATCGGGCCCAGGATGCTTATAAAGTTTGCCCAATGTAGAAGCACATATCTTGGGCAGTCATGGTCTGATGGTTAGGGAACTGGTCTTGTGATCAGAGGGTTGTGGGTTCGGAGGATTGTGGGTTTGATTCCCAGGCCTGAGGCCATGACTGAGGTGCCCTTGAGCAAGGCACCTAACCCCAACTGCTTGCTGGGCTAGGGCTGCCCACCACTCTGGGCATGTGTGCACCACAGCCCCCTAGTGATCACTAGTGTGTGTGTGTTCTGACTGCACATATGGGTAAATGTGGAGGACATATTTCAATTGGGTTGAAAATCACAATTGACCAATGTGGCAATCTTATCTTAATCTTCTACCAATTGCAACAACAACGATAATAATTGTTATTATTACTATTTTGTCTTTACTTTATATTAGGGAAGAACTACAATATAGCTATGATGCAATAATGGCCTTTGTTAACAATATAAGACAATATAAGTTTCATTTTTCAGTAGTGTTTGTTTGGTATATATGATGATTCTAGTTATTAGTGACGTCAGTTAACAGTTAATCTCTCTTAGGCCCCTTGTTCTCTTTCTGGGGATTACGCAGTGGAACATAAACACCCATGATTCATATATTGGCCAATCTCTATATCACAAAACTACCCACAACTGAAATTTCAGCATCTTCTTGTGATCGTGTTATGATAAGTGATGTAGCTATGTGATATAAAACCATTAAAAAGACATTTAGTCTTGAGTTGCTTTGTACACTACCTTCCAAGAAAACATGTTTGTCAAGTGAGAGGCAGCTCAGATGTAAAGTGCCATTGTGATCTTCTCCACTGCGTCAGAGAGGACCGTGTTCTCAGGGCTGGCTAAACCAACACTCATTAATCTCTCTGACAAATCAATGTGATGGCAGCAGTTTGGGTGATTATACCTTCTTCTCTCCTCCATGGTGCTGACTACAACCCTTAAAGCATTCCATTACCCAACCGTGTCATTCGTCAATCATCAATATCACTAACAAGGTACCTCACAAAAATAACTAACAAGACATGTCAGAAAATAAATATATAACAGCTCTTTAGAGCTGAATATACATTTCAGAGATTTTTACAATAGTTTTGTAATGTGAGTTTTGGAGTTTAGAAGGCAAATTTTACAAATCAATTATTGTCAATTACAGTTAATAATGGCTGAAAAATATCAATATCTTGAATTCTTGACAATCATTCAGTGATGTTTTTGCAGTACAGATCAGTCATTGTTTTGTCTTAGTCCATTCAATTTTTTTGTCTTTCCAAATTGTTTTTCATTTGGAGTTTGTTTGAGTAGAAACAAGCAGTATTACAGCATGCCGTGTTAATAATTTTGACTGGAAGATAAATGCACTAGCTGTATCTCACGATCTCACAATGGTTTGCAGGATGACAATGTATAATGTGGTGCAAGCATAGATTGTTTTCCTAACTTTATAAATTATAGATGATTATAGATTATTGTCATAGTTGTCTCTTCCTCCACGGCAACAGTGCCATGTGGTTTTGTTTTGATGCCTGCCTCTGACTTAGTCTCGTGTCATTTGCATCCCCCTCCCCTTGTGGTTCACCCCTGTGTCTCATTTATTCCCAAATGCTCTGTGTATATATGCCTTTCTTTCACCCGTCTTGGTTGTCAGTTGTTTGTTAGTCTGCATGTTATATCAACATCAGGGTTTCAGCTGGTCCTTTATGTATATTTGCTCAAATAAGCTCTGTTTTGTTTTCTCTGGTTTCAGTTTTCTTTGTTTTCCATGGATCTTCAATTCACAACTGCATCCTGCTTTGCATCTCATCATGATAATTCAATTCCTAACCCAATGAGCAGAGTATAGACAGCGCAACTCTGCAGTAGTTGGTGAACCTACATACTTCAAGTTGTAACACTTAAATCTAGAGAATACTTAATACTACAAGAAAGCCTAATTACGATAAAACCAGCAAGTCATATTTATTCCAATTTATTTGCAGCTTATACAGGCCTCCACCATGCAAAACGATGTAGCCCAGCTGTAGAGTTAAATTCATAATTCAAAGACACTGGTCATCTTCAAGTTTTCTTTTTTTATGGTCCAGTAAAAGTGTACAGAAGGTTCAAACTGGGCCTTAATTCCATAGACACTGTAACAGGCTTTACCTCCATGGATCTAATAGTTAGAATTAGAAATTGAATTAGAATAGGTGTGACCAACTGTCCATAACAAAAGTTATCATTCAGTGAGCATGTAGCAGGCGTAGGATCCTCAAGACATATACTCCTAAACTGGTTTCTCACAGTGTGTTAATGCTGGTATATGAAGTCAGTCCAGCTTATATTTCTTTCCACAAAGTTATTTTCTTTGTTATTACTCTAACATGTTTTGTCAGGTTCTATAGCTGCTTTTGATTTATTATTCTGGAGTTGGCAAATAACATCTGCTTCATTACGTTGGAATGTCTTTTAAAGCTTGACCATTGTGTTCACATGATCTGAGTTGACACTTTAGGGAATAGTTTCTTCTTCCTCCAGCACAAGCTGATTCATCACATTATGCTTTACTAAAGATAAAGCTCTGAATTCCCCAGGACCAAAGCTCAGAAGAACCTTTTATGATCCTACTGGTGGTGTAGTGGCCTTGGTTTCCAGACACCACTAAAGCTCAGACATGTTGCTCTACTTTACCAGAGCCAGTCCCAGTACGCGGCTTTCAGGAAAGAAGGAACATGGAACATGTTTAAAATGTAGCTCACTTATTTTCTTCTAAGAAATAAAAGAACTCAAGAAACATGACAAGGCAAGACGTGCTACTGTCATGCCTGCTGCTCATGACCTTCATGGCAAAGGATACTGCTTCATAACATGCAGTTATCATACCATACTTCATACCATTCATCATATCATGCAGTTATTTCCATAAAGGACACTGCTTCAAACAGTGCGGTTGTATTGTTTTTAAGCATGCTCCATCACACAGAGCAGTGGTATCTTTCTCAGATGCCCTTGTGGTAAAATTGAGATGTATTTCTTTATCTGGGTCCTATGATGTGATTTGTGCTGATGTAGTAAAGAAACTTTGTGCCTGATGAGGGGTTTTTGAAGCAGTGGTGTCCTGGACGGAGTGCTTGTAGATCTGTGGTTCTGTGCCCTGGAGATGCTGTTTGTCTGCTGAAGTCAGGCAACTGCCTCCTCTAAATGTAGATGGAAGTCTACCAGAGGACCTGTCCTCCTTACAGTCTACAAGGGAACGTGTCCTCCTGACAGTCTACCAGAGGACCTGTCAGCCAGACAGTCTATCAGAGGACGTGTCCTCCTGACAGTCTACCAGAGGACGACGTGTCCTCCTGACAGTCTACCAGAGGACGTGTCCTCCTGACAGTCTACCAGAGTACCTGTCCTCCTGACAGTCTACCAGAGGGCCTGTCAGCCTGACAGTCTACCAGAGGACCTGTCAGCCTGACAGTCTACGACATCCTGAAAGTCTCCTCTCCGCTCTGCACTTGTTCCATTGCTTGAATTCTGATGATAATGACATTAGAAGTGTTAAAGAATTACAATGCTTTATGTAAACTATTATGTAAAACTTTTCACTTGCACACACATACTAAAAGTTGATCTTGATGTATATCAATCCAAAAATGTATTTCCAACTTTAGCCACACGGGGGCTCTTAATACAAATTCCCTGAATTTTCCTTTAGACTGTCCACTGCTTGGATCCACTGTGTGTTTTGCATGGATCTGGTTGTTCTTTTCAGTAGATCATATGTAATGCAAGACTACAGTAGAACATGAATGCAGACATGTGTTCCATCATAAAATTTCCATCACCAGAGAACAAGACTATCCTTTCCCAAAGTAGGCTGCTTTGTTATTCTAAACCAAAAGTTCAGCAGACACGCTTAATCATCCACCCTGCAGCACTAACCAAACAGGAAATCAAGTATATACTGTAGTACATACACTACACGTACATAGTATATGCTACTCTGTATACATGTGATATATTTGCTATAAAATGATGTTGTTTTCTTTCCCAAATGTATGTTTTCATATTTGTGTTCATAAATGCATTGTTTTCTCCAGCTTGATCTCTTTGTTTTCATTATGATGAAATGCCCCAACCTGAACTCACCTACTTTGTTATTTCAAGCACGAGACCATTATCTTCAACATGAGACCATTAATACCATTACAGTTTTACAAGGTTCAGTTCTAAACATAATATTTTGTCTCTCACTGCAAGTCTCACTAGGAGTCTGTTTTATTTAAATCTATTGTCTGTGTGGCAGCAGGATGATTGCCCTGTGTGTCATAAGATATATGAATACCTTACCATATAGATAAGACTCACTGGGAGGTCACACTAAATGTTAAGGTTGAAAGCCACCAGTTTACTTTAATACATCATTGAAACTTTGCAAATGTGTATACAAGGGATTAATGTATTAAAGAAAACATTCCAGAGTTTATATTTAATAAAATATATAGTTAGATGTTTCTTTGAATTATTGAACTTGTAGTTATTGTTTCATTTACCCATTGTTGTATAATGTATATACCCATTGTATTAATAGGATCTTCAACACTGAAAAACTAGCTAAGGAAAATAAGTAAAGATATTATATTCTTAACTGAAATGTAGTCCTACATTTTACTCCTTCAGTCAAAAACATACTCTGAGCAGGAAAATGTCCTTCAAACCAAATGCTAGAAACCAGTATAAAGATGGAAGATAAGATAACTGACCGAGCTGCAGAAGGGTTTAAAGATGAAAGTGCCTGGGACACAGGAAATAAAATGAGCAGTACATACAGGAGGCTACTTGGATTGTGCTGCACTAGCAGCCTGGGAAGAGCAGAGATACATGAAAGACGCCATGTCCAGGAAATGCTCTCACTGACAAAGAACCATTCAAAAATGTTCTCTACAGCGCAATAGAACCCTGACCGTGGATCCACCCAGAGTTTAAACCAAACACTACTGGAAGTATGATTCATCACATAACACCGTTGCTCAGTGGTTAAGAGATCTCAAAATATAGTACCACAATCTGCCAGAGCAGGAACGAGTCAGCATTACAACAGCAGATGTCCAAACATAAAGAACTAGGGGGATATAATCCATACCAAGTACCTCATGGAATTAACAGCTCTGAATGGCATACTACCAGAAGAGATTAACCAGGTTTTATTTGGACTGCCTACCACAGGACAGCCCTGGACTGACTATAAGAAAGGATATGTCTGGATACTTGAATGCCTATCCATGTATAAAGTCAATAAGACCAATGGTGTTCATCCAGACCTCAGAGGAACTCTGAAGGACAACACGATAAGCCAACCTGAAGACAATTGGCCAAGTGACCATACAGTGTGATATATATGAAGGAGATGCACTGTCCCGAGTTCTGTTCTGCATAGGCCTAAATTCTCTCAGCCAGATCAGTAATAAGGGTGGGTATGGATACAGATTCAGGAGTAGAACAACCATCAGCCATCTCTGCTGTTCATGGATGACATCAAACTGTATGCCAAGACAGAAAGAGACATTGACTCCCCAATCCACCTGGCGAGGATCTACAGTGAGGATACTGGAATGTCATTCGAGCTGGAAAGTGTAGTTGGCTAATAGCAAAAAGAGACAGCTACAAATCCCTGTCTTCACAAGGGTGCCATGAAACAGAAATGAGAAGGACATCAATAACCAAGTACTTCCATAGGGTTTGACAGATCCTCAAGAGCCACTTGAATGGGAATGATGGAAGAATATATGTCCTGCTAGTCATCAGATACCCATCAGGCACAATACGCTGGCCAGGAGAAGAGCTGGAAGCAGCCAATGGCACAGCTGGAACAGTCTGTGGCACTCCACCCAAAACTGCATATCCAAAAGCTGTATGTCAGTCAGAACAAGGGAAGGGGCCTCCAAAAGACCCACTGTCCAGGGTGATATGCCAAACAATTCATGAATGCATCCAAGCAATATTTCCCAAGGACAGGTGATGAAGGAGTGATAAATACCTCAGGTAGATGGTGCATGTGGTCACCATGGAAGCAGAGAATCAGGATAAAGCACTTCATGGAATGTACCACCAGCTCTTTTAGAATTAGGGGTAGGATCTGGGAGATAGAGGTGAATAAGTTCCCCTTGAAAAAATATCAAACAGCAAATAATAAAAATAATAATAATAATAAAATATTATTACAGATAAACTGTATTTGCAATTATGAAAACAAACCATCAGATGAACAAAAAAAGTGATGAACAATGAGGCCTAAATAGCCTTTGAAGAGAGCAGTGCAGAGTAAGTAGACACTAGTGGACACTAGTTCAGTACACTAGATGTTTAATTCAGTATACGCTTCTGCATGTACACATGTGACATTTGTTATTCAATGCATCAAAATTAGCTTTCAATCTTTCACTTAATAGAAACCACTAATTAAGTTTTTCTTGTTTAGTTTTAGTGCCAGGCTAACTAAATAAAACGTAATACCACTAGGCACTAGGTCCATTGAAACAGGGGGGCACCTTCAGAGAGAATCCAGCACCTAGTAGTGGGACGCTCACCAAAGTCAAAATGGGAGGCACGGTAGAGAGCCACCACATGCTTTAATGTTACAAAAACACATAATTTTTCTCATCCTGTACATCGATATTCACCCTCTGGCTGAAAGCACACTGTTCCTGATCCTGTGTCTTTAACTGCTTGCACATTTCTGTCTTAAACTGAGTACACTTAAGGATACTAGAGTTTTTGCAACAACCTGTACTTGGAATCTAAAAAGCTTCAGGCTATCTCTAGACTCTTAAACTTGTTTTTTGTCAATGCCATATCGGCAGATATGATGGCCTGCTGGTTATTCCAGTAAACACACACTGACTGAGCTCATTGCTGGAGACCCACGCAGCATTGGTGTAGGGTCAGACACTGTGGAACAGAGAATAACCTTCCTATGAATCACACAGACACCAAACTCAGGGTATGAACCCAATACTGTCTGGGTTTCATGTATGGTAATGTTTAATGCTTCGGAAATCCATGGACAGACTCAGCTAAGAGCGTAATAAGTTCCTTCAGAAATAAGCTGAACTGATTAGAGAAACATTTCACCATTCTTTGTATTGTTTTCACTATGGTATACAAGAAAAATCTAGAAATATTGGCATTGATCTGGTGAGTATGCTTTATGTCTGGTTACTGACCATACTGAGTCAAGAACTCTAACACAAGCACTCTCACATGCCTCATATAATAGAGTATTCCTGCCAAGTGTAAGGAGATTTACATTTTGCCTCCCAGCAGGAGTGAACCTGAATATCAACTATAAAATGGAGTTTTTTTTCCAGTCCAAGCCAGTCCAAGCCAGTCTTAGATCTGGCCCCATTTACCTGTGGATCACACTATAGCATCATGAGGCCTAGCTGGCTAGCTAAGGGAGTTGCTACCAGCCAAACACTCCCTACTGGCCTCACTGCTATAAAGCTTTTTTACATGCTAAGCAAAATTTAAGAATTTATACTCCCTGACTCTCTGAGTTGAGTTGTTCTTGACTTCTCCCCTGTTCCGATTTCTTTGTGTTATGTCCATTTAGTTTATTTGGATCTCGTGATGTTTGCGTTGACAGTATGTATGCATGCATAACATTACTCCTGTTGCTCATCAAATCTTACTACAAAGAAACCCGAAATAATCTAATTGATATTTATACCTTTATGCTTTTGTCTTGCCACTTTTGTTCTTGTGCAATCCGATTGGTCAGTCTTGTGTTGTCAGTGGTCATGCTATCATGGATTTAATCTGTTCTAATGTGTTGTGACGGCGAGAAGGACTGCATGTCTGACCTCTGACCTACATACTTTTAACCTGTGCTGTGGAAGGATGAATGCCTGCATTATGTCTGGTCTGCAGACCTGCACCAACCACCATTAATCATTTAATTTAGATCATCTTATCAGGCAGACATGTGAAAGCCCCTCAATGCATGTCCAGGGCAGAAAAATACAATCGGTCCGAGCATGGACAAGCATGATTAATAACCTCAGCAGCTCTGGGAGGGAGATGTAGCACTTATTTTAGTGTGTGTGTGTCTGTGTGTGTGTGTGTAGATCTGTGTATATCTGTTCTACTGCAGCGAATGGGTTTCCTCATCCACTGGCTATCAACATTTTTACCTTGAACTCCTTGAATTGTATGGAAAATTTTCATCCTACGTTTAATCTTTCACCTTGAAAGGAGGAGGAATGTGTGAAGGTTTCAGATATTACATTAGGTAGATTAGCAGAGTCAAATCTCCTGGCCTATGGCTCCCCTGAGCTCAGGCAAAGATTATCAGCCATGAGCCCATGCTGGTGTGTTGCTGCTACCTTTATACACATGCTTGGAGATTCTCTTTCCTGTGGAACAGTGTTAACATTATATTAAAGTTTTACTAAAAAAAAAGCATTGGAAATGGGGGGATCAACTTTGTGGCTTATAGTGGAATGTGCTTGCAAAGTTCTTGGCATTACAACTCCTGCAGGTAAGACATTGCAATAGGGTGTGATCTAAAATGTTATGAATTTTTAGATATGAAAGTTCTGGTTGAGCTAGTCATGCTAAGTAATATGATCAAATAAAAACAAGCGTTGAAATGTTCAATAAATCAAGTGTTGAAAATATATGATTAGATCTGGTTGGTGAATAGAAATGCTGCTTGCTGCAAGACAATATCCAGTACAGAATGAATGTGTGAATTTGTGTAAGGACTTGTGTTTGTGTGTTTGTCTGATTTTGTTACAGAAAGCAAACAAACAGATTCTTATGAATCGAGTTGCTCGCAAACTACTCTATCAGTATTGCCTTAACAGAAGGATCATTTTGTTGAAAAAGCCATTTAAATCATTAGGAGAAATGGTCATTACTCATGTCTTCCTCTCTAAACAGTCTCACAAGAGAGTCGGTTGTTCCTGAAGATGACATGATTTACATCATAACCTCTGATCTTTCAAACATGATTCCATTTGAACAAATATTTGTTTCTATTTGTGACCCCTCAAAAGTAACAAGTCATTTTGGTTACAGAAGACAGCAAAGAGTTCATATCATTGTATATTAGCAAAATTTATATTTTAAAAATGCTTTTAAAAAAACTGTATCTTAATTTATTTATTAAGATTTATTTTCTTAAGCCGGAATTATAAACCACATCCTTCATACAGTTATTCTGATGGAATGTATCACCATAAGAAAGAAGAAATGATTCTGAGGTAATATGCCTTCAAGTTGTGTGTCAAATCTGCCCTCTAGTGCTTCTTCAAAACATCTACTCAAACTCTGATTGCAACATGCTTTGTGATATTAACCAGGCCTCTGACATTTACCAACCAAAGCATAACCATCCTCAGATGAAGAACCACTATGCAGTGCATTATTATTGATATTATTATTGTTGTTGTAGTTATAGCAATTGTTCCAATTGTCTCTTTGTATTATGTTGGCTGCTCCCTGATGGGTCTCAGTACTGTGTGCTGTAGGCGTGCAGACTCTGCGTCTCACAGACTTCCGTAGCCTGGCTGTGTACCTCCTGTGAGTATTCTGGTTGACCTCAAAATCCTCATTTTGTCAGCACTGGTTTGATCAGTTTTTTATCTATATCCCTGAGACTATGCATATGTCATGACTGTAGGACACCACACCGGCCTTTGTAGCTCTTATGAGGCATTACTAACTTTTAACTACTGTTTTGCATATTGTAAGATCAGGAAATTGTCATTTTGCCAGTAGCAGTTGATTTTAGAGCAGAAATATTAAAAATTGGAAAATAAATCTTATATATTATTTTACATGCCATAACGCCATATACTTTTCATTGAATATCTAGTTTATCTCAGAGGCAGACACCACTTGATCACTTTGTCTGTCTGGGCTTGTAGTCTAATCTAAAAGGTTCTGCATGAATGGTGAGGAGAAATGTCCAAGAGGAAAACACCACTGGTAGAGAAAACAGGAAAGCAACTGTGAAGGCTTAGTACAGACTTAGGGCCAGAACATACTTATGATGAGGTTCGACATTGACAATCTGACATTGATTTAGACAGATGTAAATACAGATGTAGATCTGTAAAATGCATTTAAAGACCTGAAAGGCTGTTTTATTGTTGTTTAGTTTTTCAATTCCTTTATCACATTTGTCACACATTTCTTATTTTGAAAGGGTTTCATCTGCTGCGATGATGGTTTTTGAAGTGACGTATTTCACTGATCCTGTTTTGGCAGCATGGCTTCCGTAAGTGTCTTAAGATAATTCAGTCCTATACTATCCACTGATATTGACTTCTCTTTTATATGTCTTGTGTTGTCATGACTGCAGTTATCCCCATACTTGTAAGTGCTTCATTATGTGGAAGAAGTTAACTAAGATTGGAAGCTTCCAGAAGTTTCTCTACTACACCATGATGTCAGTGGTGTGCTTTCTGCATCCTGTATTAGTCTGGCATGCAGTTATACCAGGTACAATGTACATTTGATCATTTTATCGTGTTCAATTTCTACCTTTCTGTAGACAGCTGGCTCATCGTGGAAATCCATTCATATTTGTCTCTCCTTTTAGGAGCTCTGCTGCTGGTGACAGGATTTTTGTATTTTATTTTGAGCAAAAGGAGAAAGACAAGCCCTCCAGAGCAACATGCTGAGTCTTATGGAGATCCAGAGCTCACAGGCGTCTGTATCACCGAGTCCGGGGAGACGGAGCAAACCTTTGCCTTCTTCCGCATCATCTCTGGCAAGAGAGCATCCTTTGTACCTGATAATAGCAGACTGCTCAATCCTTCTGACAGTTCTCAGGCCATTCTTGGGGCAGACTGCTCAGCACAGACTGCCCATAGACCAGTGAAGAGAGCTGGCAGAGGAAATGTGCACTTCATAGACAGCTTTGGACAAGATGACACTGAGATCGATGAGTATTGCACAGAACTAGAGGAGACCACCTCCAATAAAGCACCAGTGATAACACTGTGCGAGGGGGCTATGGAAAAGTGCCCTGTAAGCCTGCAGTATCCCACGGGAGTCGTGTAATCACAAAAACACCCGACACTGTCTGTTTGTGCTGATTTTTCATTACAACAGCAACAGCTTTGGCTGATAAAATGCTAAATGTTTGAAATCAATTCAGTTTGATAAATTAATGAAGTGTTCACATGTTCTATTAGAATTGTAGGCCATTTTGTTTGTTTGTTTTAGTTTTTTCTTTGTTTGTTTTTAGTGGATATGGGATGTATAATGGCTGTCTGTGACAAACAACCTTCAGTACAATGATGCTGTAGAACACGTGGATAAGATCCTATAAGATTTACAGCTTTGCTCTAAAGTATGATATATATGTGGGATATATATTTCTTTAGTATAACCAAGTATTAGTATATATTTCAATCACATGAAAGATATAAAACCATGAGTCTACACAGTGAATAAATAGTATCTTGATTTACAAACATTCTGTATTTAGAAAAGACAACAAGTGTTTCAAATCAGCAAGATGAAGTAGATAAATACAACATCCAATAATGCCCCTGCACCTTATCCACTCATTTGTCATTTAGCGCTGTCGCTGACAGCTGAGTGCTCTGTGCTTTGGGAGTGTGATGCAGAGCCTGGCTGTGCAGATGAGATGTCACCATGGTGACACTCTCCCGAGAGGCTAACGGGCATACCAGACACAACAGACACCGCTGCACTGTTATGACACCACATCAGTACATTTTGCTCAGAAATAGACAGGGCCTTCTCCAGTGAAAGTGGACTGTTGACTGTTGATCTCCTCAAGGTCAACTCTACTCACAGTCTGTCGCTGACTGACACTCTTCAGCATTCTGGACTTTTGGACAATAAGACCAAAGCCTGTTTGGGGTCTATAATGGGTCTATAAGACATTTTTTTAAAACCGGAATGAAAAAAAAAAATCACTGTTCAAGAATAATGGATCTATTCGAAACTAGATTTCATACTGGTAGGCGTACTCATTCACATAGGGCTAATTTTGTTTTAAACTAGTTCTCTTCCCATGGGGGGAAGGAGGCTAAAAGTATTGGCTTCCTACAATATTTTATCAGGATTTGTGATGTCATATTTTCCTAGACTGTATTCTCAGAAAAACAGGAAACTCATGACCACTATAGGAAGTTTAACTGAAGGCAAAATTAATGTAGGTAAAATTTGATCAGTTTCCAATTTCTGTTTCAATGTATAGCGTATTTTAAAGTATGTATACAAGTAATGCTAATCAGATATATTTATATTGCCAATCACTTTTTTTTCTTGTTCTTTTGAGTACTTTTCTTTTTATGTTTTAAATGCGATGAAGTTTGAAATAAACTAATCAACCTGAAGCTGGTGACTGGACTAGACGTTTCCAGGGGCAAACGAACGGAGCTACCGCCTATGGGGGATTTTGGTTGGTTTCTCTTATCATATGATTCTTAGATTGGCTTGCAAAACCACCTATCATACATTTCATCAACTGCTACGTCTCTACAACGGAGCTGGAATGGCTGTGACCGATCTAAAGATAAGTTAAGCAACCTTACCGATCATCGGGCAACGCTTTCTTTGTTGGCGCTGGAAAAAGTGGCGAAGTACCATGACGTGGTAAGGTAATTATTTTGAATAGCCAAAGTATAACCTTGAAAATGTATTTTGGTTATATAGTAATGCTGCTCAAGTGTGAGAGAAATCGGGATATTTGAGGTTTCATGCCCCTACAGGTGAACTCTGGATAAGGTAGCCTACTCATCTACTAACTGAAATATGTTTTTCTTCTTATCGATTTAATAGACATAGACTTTAAGCTATACTATAGCTTAATTGCGCGTGGTTCTTCTTCAGTAATAGTACCAAAGCTGTTTTCATGCCATCTTCGTTGAAAAAGTCCACATCTTTTTCATTTATACATTCCCGACCTAATTTCTACTGTAGTGAATGAACACACTAGCTATCTCCTTTAAAAGGCATTGATCAGCTGAATAATTGATTCAGTTATCCTGTAGACCTAATCAAGGTTCACAGCTAGAGGGGCTTGGTTTATAGGGTTACACTATGATATGAACCGAACTGGAGTGCACAATTGAATAACACAAGAGTAACTCCTATTAAACTGACCCTTTGTCTGGTAGTGACACTAGGTTGAATATTTTTCTTTTTTATGACAGACATTTAAGCCCCCCCCCCCACCATTTGTATTTAAAAATCCAAATAATATTTCAATAAGTTTATTAAAAAAATATTACAAACATTGATACAAGAAAGGTCTTCAGAAAGAAAATATCAGTACAAAAATAGTGTGGCTCTCAGTAGCAGTAAACATACAAATGGACAGTTAATATAAGTTCTTAGCCAAGTGCCACATATGTCAAAAGGACATTTTGAAGGATATTCTTTTATTGCATTTAATGCTCCACTGGCTTCTTTTTCTGTTTGATCTTTTTCCGAGATAGACAGGATCTCATCCACTTTCCGCTGGTCTTGGCTCTGCAGAGGTCAAAGGATTAGGGCATTTCATTTTAAATGTACAAGGCAACGCCAACTAAAAAGCAGCTGAAATAACTGACCTCTAGTGCCCTGCAGGTTCCTAGGACATTATCAGTACATTTGATTAATTTGATTTCCTTTTACACTTTCCTTTTAATTTGATTTACATACACTGCTCAAATACAACCCAAACAGCATCTGGTCATACCCGATTACCCGAAAAATGTTATCAGCCAAAGAAAACAGTTTAAAACATGAATAGTAATTGATAGTCTGGTTTTAATTTGACTAGAGCAAAGAATGGTTTGCAGTCTTTCATCTACCATTAGATGGCAGTGTTTATTATTTCACACACTTGATTCCATAAGAAGTTTTAATTACATATTTTAACTAGTACTTTTGGTGTAGACAAGTGTTTACGTACTAAATGTATATGTACTTACTTCTTCCAACATTGCTGTAGTCTCTTTCCCTGTTTGGAACCAGGAGCCAGGCACCATGATTTACTTCGCATTTGGAGGCTAGGTATTAGACACAAAACCTATCAGGCTATCAGCTGTATTTTATGATATGTTAAAACAACACTAAATTCTGCCTTGTTCTTGGAGGTGCCACTTTCTTTCTTGATAAATTTCACTCACTAAGATAAAAAGACAGGGATTAAACTATGTGTAGTTGTAGTGTGTCAGGCAGATATATTGCCAACTGCAAGAGAAAATTATCTTTTTAACAAAGATATGAAATGCTGTATGTGCTCTAAGCATTTGGTATTTATTGTATAGCAAAATTGGCAATGGGGATAACATGCACACGTGACAAACTGGTGTCACTGAACTAGCTTTTCATCTTGGTGTTATTTTTTATATACAGTGGCATATTTTGCATCTAGTAGTGTGTGTCTTGCCCAGTTATGCTTAACAAGTCTTAACAAGTCTTTAGTATCTAAACATTTAGGCTAGTCATCAGAAGTAAATGCTTCCATTGCAGTGAGTCAACTTTAGACATGGAGTCAAGGATAAGCCATACAGTAGCATGAAATGTTGTGTAACATACATAGAACTGTTGAGAATTGTGTTGTTATGCTGGATGGAGAAAAGGAACTGCTGGAGTCAGAGTGCACAGTTGTGGGTCCTCCAAAAAGCATCTTGAGAGTGAGGTTGGATTGCCACAAACAAACAAAGGTCCTTGAGTCTGTCTGCCTCAACATACCTCAGTTGAAAGTGAAACCTGTCCACTTTTTCTGGTCTTTTGTGATAGCACAGAGTAAAGGATGAGGTGTGATAAACTGCCTAGTAAAGATGCGACTTGAAAATTTAAGAGACGTGCACAGTAATATGTTCACATTACTATGCAACACAGAATGATGAGCACAGATAATCTGTGAATCTTTGACTGAAAATAGTTTTTGTCGTTCACTTTAATACGTCGGTAAAATATTTTGGGTTCAAGGTTCAAGTTCACTCTCAGGAAAAATCTAGTCTGTTGACCTGGAAAGAGGTGCCTTTGTGTTTTATCAACATGGATATAATACACTTCCGGACCTTGCGCTACAGTTGCTATTGCATTCCTGGGGAGCTCTTAACCTGCACATGCTTGTGAGTTCCTGTGACACGTGTGATCAGTCTTCACCTGCTCATTATCGAGCTCTTCACAAGAGCAGGCGATGGAGGAAAACGTGCAAGGGATCTCGAGAACATACATGTAGGTATTACTCTTATAAAACGTTACAACAATTCATCTACAAGCCCTTGCTCTGCACAAGAATGACATGTTACTTCCTGTTACTACTGAAAGATCCTGCAGTATTTTTGTTATGAGAGTTGGACTTACTTACATGATTTGAACTCTATTGCAGATAGGGTTTGGCGTTATCACTCTGAAGGCAGTGATGTGACTCCACTTAACAAACGTCTTCACTGCGATACACTCGCATTTCTTCCGAATGGTCGTGCCAGCAATCCTGTTTTCTGAAGTCGGAAGAAAAAAAGAAATGTAACGTCTGTGCTCACGTTGTGTGAAAAGGTTTTAGAGATGCTTGAAACATCTCAAGGATCCGTACTGCTAGAGTTGTACCTTTGAGTATGTTTAATAAAAGCAAGAATAAAAGAGTTGGCACCATCCTGAAAGACATGTCTGCCGCACGGACGCTGTAGTGAAAGTGTCTTCCAGAGCTTAATGAAAAAGGTGTGTGTGTGTGTGTGTGTGTGTGTGTGTGTGTGTGGGTGGGTGTGTGCGTGTGTGTGTGTGTGTGTGTGTGAATGTGTTTGCGCCAGTCTCTCGTGTTCTTTTCCACTCTTTTTCCTGTTTTCCAATATTTAGCCAATCCCATTTCACATGACTCTTAATGCTTAATGGTGGTTTATTCATATGTAATATAAATGTTTTTGTCATTTGGCACCTAGATTCAGTATTTAAGTCTGGCGTAGTTCACAGTAGGCATGAACTATATCTTTCCTAGTCTTTGAAAGAAAAGTATGTGCTGACCATTGAGAACTGAAGTTGTTTTTCTTCTGGGTATTTTTGCACCATTGCAAACTGACTAGTATTTATAGTGCAGTCTTTCTGTGGTTTACTAGTGTGGTATATGTAGGTAAGATCTGGTAAAGCAATTAAACACTGATGTGCTTTGACGTGCATGATTTTTGACCAATGGAAAGTCTTTTAAACTTTTAAAACTTACATTACAAAAGCTTAACTTAAATTACAAAAACCTACACATGCCCACAGCATCAGTTGGTAGATTTTAAACATGAGCTGCCATTTTGTACTTTTTCTTTTAAGTGACCTCATCTACTTCTCATGATTTACAAGTGCTTGTCTGCAACACCACACAAAGTAACTTCCACGCTCACTAGGAAGGGGAAGAGGTTCTTACAGGGACAGGGACTGTTTTTGATAGAACTACTTACCCAGTCTAGGTCTCATTTTGCTGAAGCAGATTCCTTGGTGCTTTACATATCAAACACTCGTATATTCTAGACAAATAAAAAGCAAATCTGGCACTACACGTTCCTGGAATCACCCAGTTCTACATCAGTATGTCTGTACGCCACAGCAATTCAGACTATGAAACATTTTGGCAGACAATTTGTAATTTAGTAGTAGCACTGACACATTTAAAAATCCCCACTGCAATGGCACTACAATGTCTGTGTCACAGTAATACCTGATAATACCTGTACACGAGTGATGAAGAGGGAGGAAGGACACAACACAGCTGAAGCCTGTAATTGTACCTATGTACAAAATAGCCATAAGAAAATAACTGATATATAAGTAAGTGATATATAAATAAGATAACAACAACATTGTGAGTACAGGTGCTCGGGGGTCTTTCCAAAAGCACAGGTGGGCAGAGCGCATGGAAATATTGGCTATATTTTATGTAGTAGCAAATTAGTTAATATATTTGATTAAATATTAGTATTGTATTGCACCTGCTTACACTTATAAACAGGTTTTTCACTCTTTCCGTTGTTCTATAAAATGGAGATTGCATGCGTTTGTTGTGACGTCTGATCATATTCTATTCCTGAAGTTATTTTGACTAGATCACTCTGCTCTCTAATGTGATCAGCAAATAACTCCACTCAAACTGGTAAGGTCTTAATGGTCCTTTAAATGCTATGGGGATTCCTTCGTGGAGAAATGGTGAAGCCAGCTTGTGAGTGTCAGTAGTTCTGATGAATACTCTGCATAGTCATGATGGCCAAGATGGCATATAAAGATGTTTTACATGTACTCTATGACACTGATGCTTTTCCAGAGTGCAGTTAACTAAAATTTCTACAATTTGCTTTTTAAATTTTTATTATAAAAATTGTACAAAATAAGTAGCAAAAACTATACAGCGCTTTAAAAACTTTTTGTAACAATTTGCAAATGACATAATCCATTTTCTCTTAAGTCAAAATACTGACCCAGACACTAATGTATATGGCAGCATTTGCCAGTATCTGTCACATGACTTCTTCATTTCATGATACTCCATATTCTAACTTCCTAGCAGCATGTCTGGTCTGTGATCCAAGCTTTACATATTGGAACACTTCAGGACTGACACAGCAGAGTGCAGACAGTTTGCAGTAGTGTGTCCTGAGGACTGCATTAGAAACCATCCGTCACGCCGGGCTTCATATCGCCTTCTTAGCTTTGCTGCGGTGCATCCGTGGATGTCCGTTCCGTGTCTGCCTTTTCAGTTGTCTGATGCACTTCTTCCCACCTCTGCCTTCCATCGTCTTCCTACAAAAGATGTTCAGGCCACATATCAATTATAATAACATACAGTGCAAAAATATTTTACTACCAACAGGGTGTGTTTCAAACATGTTGTGAGCTGTGTTTTGTTAGCCAGTAAATACCAGGATGTGGCTTTTGTTGTGAGAAAAACAAAAGTGTGGGGCGCAGTGTCCGGGAAAATATTTATTCTTTTTACTAATGCATGTCTGTATTTTTTAAACAGATATAAATGATATACCTAAGGACGACACACACACTTAAATGTATGTGTTTAGGCACATTATCATTGGTCATTTTATCATTGCCTAACACTAGCCTTTAAGCCACTGCCACTGCTCTCAAAAAAGTCCATCTTGAAGAGAACAGATGAGCGTGTCAAAAACGAGCCAGTAATATAGATATGGCATTCATACAGTTTGCTAAATGGTTACTGGTTCTAGACTTGTAATATCCTTACCTGCGCCAGCATCTCAGCAGTGTCTTGCCTTGACGCCTTTCGGGACTTAGGCACACTTGCTTTTTGTCCTTCTCCAGTATAACTCTAATAAACAAGGTATAAGATACAAATATATTACAATGAGGTTTGTTCTACATGTATCTAGCAAGGTAAGGTGATCTATTCATTAGCTATTCGGAGCCCCTCTGTGCTGTACTCACATGATCTCGATGTCCCCACAGCCAGTTCTTGGTAATACAACCCTGAAATCAGAAACTGGACTCTGTATCCTGCTCCTGGATTTAGGGCACATGCACCGAGCAGGAACATGCTGGCTCTCTCCCACCTGAGTTCCTTAATAGCAAAAATGAAATAATTAAAAAAATATTGATCTTGTACACTTTGGTTGTAGCTAATAACCATAATGACATCATTCAATTTATATGAAAACTTATTATACTTTTGTAAATGTTATACTATTTACAAAACTAATTTCAGAACATATCTTTGAAAATGTATTTTTTGTAATGTGTCTAAAAGGTTGTGAGTGTGCCCATACTGTGTCACTCACCTGTGAGGCAGAGGCAGAGAGCCACAGCCAGGAGAGCAGAGAAGGGCTTCATTGTAGGCTTCATTGTGAGAGCACTGGCATTCAGGTTTGGTATGATCTGCTTTTATACACTGAAGCTGGGGCTTACCAGCTCCCTTCTGAGTCTGGAAATTCCCACCCATTATTACTGTCCTGCCAGACTCCAAAACGGATTTTCCTTCAGTTTCAGGCTACTGATAACCTTGGGAATGGAGAAAATGAAAGTATTTTGACATGAAAAGAGAAACCAAAGTTTAGAAAAACTGCTGGTCTTCTGCACAGTTTGAGTTATTTGGATATTTAGTCCCCAATGAGACTGTGAGAATGTGATATGGAAAAGTGAAGTCATAAGATGCCATGAGTAAGTGACAGAGTGACAGTATTTCAAAAGTGACAGTATTTCAAAAGCTGAATGTCTGATAAACATGTCAAGACTTGTGTGTTTGCCTATGTAAGCTGCCAAATGTGGTCATGTGATTTCCCGTAATGTCTCACATTTATTTGAAGCACGTTCATTAATCCCTCTGAGACCACTTCTGAATGTAAACCTAAAGCTGTCATTCATGCACGAAACCTTACTCTATTTCTTTCTCTGCTTATAATCTTCCTTTACTTTCTCTTTGTTTCTCTTTCTTTCTCCCTCCATCTGTCTCTGCTTTTTCCTCACAGGTGAGAGGTAACAGAAATCTCTCACCATGGACCCTGCACAAGTACCCCTTGTCAGAGTGAGTGGAGAGAAGGCCATTACAACGTGAGTGCGGCTTTCCTGCTTTTAATACAGGTAACAGCAACATGTGCTGCCCAAAAACTGACCCCTGGATTCCATTCCCTTTAGGTCAGAACTTTTGACCCTGTTGAAAACCTATAACTGTTACCACGAGGGAAAGTGTTTTCAGCTCCGCACTCGGGAGGTATGTAGAAAACAAGAGAGCAGAAACTCCATGCTCTGAGTAAACACTGCTCATGGCGTGCTACAATTAGGTGGTTAATGTTTACCTTCTGACTGCTTTTTGAAGTGTGTCCTGTGACCAGGTCTTGTGACGTCGTTTGTGTGGGTGGATTTTCTGGAAATGAAGTTGCTTTATTATTTTGTAACTTTATACCAAAACTGTAATCTCAGCATACTGCAAAGTTGCTGCTTTGTTATATTGTTGTAATGGACCCAAATGTCATTGTGTGTTTTTTGTGAACTCACAATAGCAGTAACCTGATAATAAGATCATCAGTGCAAGTGGTATTGAATTGTTTACTTAAAAATTAAACAGGACACTAGCAGTGGTATCAGTAGCAAGGCCTTCTCCCCTCATGTCAAGATAGAAAGCATTTCAGTGTCACCATTTGAAGAAAATGCCACTACAAACTGAACATATCTCTTCTTCTGCACTTACATACATAGTCAATGTGATGGCCTAAACTGACCACTTTTAAAGACTTTAAAGATTTACATAAGTCACTTGTATTGCTTCTCGTATCATCTGTTGTGAGCAATAGAAACAAATGATATTTTTCAAGTGCTTTCCGAAGTGACCTTGACAGAACATTGAAGGCTGACATATTGTTTGGACTCACTGTGTTAGGTTAGGCCTGTGAGAAGGAAGAGCTGTTTCACTAAGCATGCTCATTTGTATGGACAGAGGAGGTTATAATAACATGACATCGATGAGCTAAACATGTAAAACGGTTTGACAGTTGACATGCACTGACAGTGCTTGATGTCAGCACAGATCTCTCTTTGAACATGAGTCAGTGGAAACATGGCATGAGTCAGAGGGAGTTCAGAATGCAGGGCCATGGGAACTGAGTGATAATAACTAATAGACGAGCCCAATAAAGTAGATAACAAGTAATAGTAAGTGGCGGAAAAGAAATGTCTGTGTCTGGGATGCTACAGTATCTGTGTCCACTGTTTTGAATGTTTTTGACTAATGATTTTACCCTGCGTTCTTTGTGTTACTTATAAGCAAATTGTTTATGCATTTTAGACTAATGTTTGGTGGGAATGCTTGAAAATCGCATGGTCAAAAGTCAAAATGAACAAAGTTCATTATTACAAACACAGAGAATCTACAGTGAAGTGTTACAAGTGTGAACATTCCACCTGTGGTGCGGGTACAGTATCAGGTATGCAGTAATAAGCATCATCAAAGCTTTGATGAGTTAATGAGTATGTGACATAAAACAAGGTGTATTTGAATCCCTTGAGGATAAAGTCATTAAACCTTGGGCATTATCTGTGGTGGCTTTGTGTAGATGAGAGGTAATATTTGATTGTCAGATCCTTCATAACCACTTTAGTGCCTGTACTTTCTCCACCAGCCTGCTGTGATGAGCCCAGGTGTTTAAAGCTGAAATACTGCACATTTCTTTTTGTCTGCTGTTTTAGTGCTCACTGGTTATTCATATAGAGGTATTGCTGATTAGATTGTCCATGAATCCTTAGGTGAATTTAAGTGAACTGGGTTCCCTTGCTTTTCTGAGAGAGAAAGGAAGGGATCATGTGACTGATGATGGAATGCTGGGAATGATGTTGATGAATGCACCTGAAAGCAATGATCTGGCCTACATGAAGAAATGGTCGTGCCTAAACTGAAAAGTATAGCCAGTACATGTCTGGACAAAAGTTTACATAGGTGCTTAGCTTACTTACGTAGCCTTAAGCGTTCTGTTCAAAATGCATATCATCTATGTTTTTTCATTCGTTCATTTCATTTTCTTCTATTCAGTTCAAATGATTTCATAACTAATGCAAAAATAATCTGGAGCAGTACTGGAGTCATAAGTTTCAAAAAAAGGTTGTCAGTTACCTTGTCTGTGGATCATTCGGAATTAATAATGCCATATTGTATTAAAAACAAGTATTTAATCTTAGGTGAAAAGCATATTTAGGTCCACAAATCTTAATTTCCACTGGATATCCACAGATATTGCTTGCACTTTGCGTAGGCCTGTGTGAAGTGTGAAGACATTGTAGGAGTTGAGGGCCACTGACTAGGTGAGCACCAGTCTCTTTTGGGGGTTGAAACCTAGCGTGAGTTACAGTTTGACGTTTTCACCAGCAGAGGGAGCCTGCTGAATGTTCTAAGAAGTAGCAGTGAAATGCAGGGTGGTTACAAGATAAATAATTGGGGTGGGAATCTTACAGTTTACATATATCTAGAAAGAACTAAATAAAACTTCTAATAAGCATAATGCACGAGCCACATGTTTAAGATTATTGAGATGATGGTAATCTGCAAGTAAGATCAGCATTGAGCTTTTGTTATTTTGCTCCCCCTCAGTGTGGTAGCCTAGCACATGAGCTAATTTGAGTAGAGAGTTTCTCTCAATTCACTGAAGAAAGAGTTTGTAGGCACAGTTAAGACATAGGTGGCTGTATTGGTCGTCTATATATTAGTATTGGCCAAAGTATATCGCCATGGAGAAGGTGGCATAGCCATATAAAAGTCTCCACTTATTTCACACACATTTCCAAACATACATGCTGACCACAACAGAACAATCATTATTAGTTTGGATATTTTTTTTGTTTCAAAATCTACACATTTTACATAAGACAAACTAAATGTAATTTGTTTTTTGTGCATTCAAGAAGCCTAAACAGACCGCATCCTTCAGAATCTCTATAACACTGTTTTACAGTTAGGATATATAAGAAAAACATCCTATTAGCTGAATTGCAAGCTAGTCTCAAAACATCTGAGTCTGCCTCAGCTGAGCCCAGGGGTTGGGGGGCCCTGCTGCAATAGATCAGCAATCTGCGGTAGAGTTGAGCCATTAGAGGCTGTAAAAGTGAGACTTTGTAGTCACTGCCACAAATATTAAGTGGTCTTTTCTATATTGAGCATGCTTAGATGTGATTTACAACATATATTAATTTTATACTATATACTGTATATTCCTTATACGATATTAGAGTGCTTTAAATAATGTTAGTCATAACTGCTTGTCTTTCTTCACTATCTAGCTCTTGTGCAGTGTTGGGTATAAACTCAAATATAGGCCTTTTGGCTCTGCTGGGCATCATTTGTTATTAGAGTTGCTTAAGTGAGTGAGTTAGTAAGGGCGTGAGGACTGGTGGGAGAACTTTTTTAGTTATTTACTCAAATTTCCCATAATCCTAAGGCTTTCAAAGAATGGAGATCTTGGAGCAGTGTTTAAACATGCTTGTGCATTTACACTTCCAGTTAATTATTTACAACATGTCCTGTGTTACTTAATGTCAATAATAGTCTAGACACAGATTGTTTAATGTTAAACCACACATAGTTCTGAAATGTTCTGCAATATAAAAATAATAATAATAATTTACTAGTTAACATTAAAACTAAAATTAAAAACAAAATTATACTCACTTGTATGCGGCCTCAGTTACGTTCACTAATGTGTGTCTGTTATTATTTGTACTTTTATAGTTTAATACTGTGTGTGAAATCATATAGCAATAATGATATTAACACCATATGAAATATAAAATTATTTACTGTGATGATACGGTGTAGTCTGTATGTTTATTAATAACCCGAACCAGTTCTATCTGACACAGCTGAGTTTTGCACAACTGAATATAGTTTACAGTAAATAAATGAAAAGCACCAATTTTTTTACATCCTCTCTCCTTTATTAAGTCTCTAAAGCAAAAAAAATCTCTTCATAGTGTAAACACACAAGGACTAAAGTCCACAGTCAAACAAATAAATTAAGTTATTATTATAAGTCCAGTTCCCAGCATTGTCCTTGGATTAGTTCCTCAGTTCGTGACCCCTGGTTGTGACCCCTGGTTGTACTGCAGGGCCTGACGCGTCTTAGAGTAACCTCAAAGCTGCCGGTGCACTGTCAGTCCTGTGCTGCCCGTCCCGAGGTGTGGGAAACTGCGTCTGTGCAAAGAGCCAGTCCACTGGGTCTCTGCTGTGCCACTCCCTCTGGGTGCTGAAGCTGAGGGCCAGCTCGTCCAGGCCCAGCGGGGTAGTGCGGGCGGGCCGAGGGGCCCTGGGGGAGCAGCGGGGCGAGCTGGTGCCCGAGTGTTTGCCCACGGGCTTGGAGAAGAGACGAGGCCTCGCGGTTCTTGCCACCCTCACGGGGCCACCGGCAGGCTGGGCCAGCTGCTTGATGGAGTTCACATATTCCTCCAAAGACTGTGACAGGTTGTCCTGGCATCCCACTGGAGGGGTGTCCTCATGGGTCTCTGTTATTGTGGGCAAAGGGGCCACAAACCAGAGTAATCTTCTGGGCTTCATGCTGGAGGGAGATCGAAGGAGTTTTAATTCGCTATCTCTGCATTGTCTTTGCATTGTTGCAAGGCAAGCAAAGGCACGGTAGAAGAATTTTATGGAAACTCTCCACATGAAATAAGGAGCTCACCTGCAGTGAAGGTCTGAGGGATGTGCGTGGTGAGGCGGTCCTGATGCTGTTCTCTGTCTGGGAGCTGAGTTGTGTTCAGTCTGGGAGCCTCAGTTTGTTCTGATCTGCTCCACAGAGCACTGGTACAGCCTTTTATACCGCAGCCGGCCATAAGCCAGGGCTCATGGCACTAAATTTAGCTGTACGCTGACCTTGCACTCCCTGTAGGAAGTGAGTGTGTGTGTGTGTGTGGGTGTGTGTGTGTGTGTGTGCTGGGCTGACAGGGTGGAGGGAGCTTTGGTGGGGCAGACCACGGTCCACTGTTGCAGCTGCACTGAGTGTTTATATTTCAGAAACAATGAGGTCCTGGGAACCAACGTCCCTCCACCTAGCTCTCCGCACCATGCTGGACACTGCATTCACTCAGCCTGACCAATGAGGTCAAGCGTATCATACATGCCCATATAATAATAATAAGAACTCCCACTTATACAGCGCCTTTCAGAATATACCCAAGGACGCTTTACAAATAGCAGAAACAAAAAACAAAAAACGAAGAAACCCCATAGAACAGACCTAGATTGGAGAAGTTGGGTGAAGATGTTGAGTAAATAAATGAATTTTTAATTGAACCTTGAATGTATTGAGAGATGATGAGAGATGGAGAGAGAGGGGGAGAGAGGGGAAGAGAGGTGTAGAGAGGGGGAGAGAGGGGAAGAGAGGGGGAGAGAGGGGAAGAGAGGGGGAGAGAGGGGAAGAGAGATCCAGAGAGTAGGGGCAGCCACACTGAAAGACCAACCACCCATAGTGTTTAGCTTAAATCTGGGAACAACCAGGAGACCAGAGTGTGATGACAGTAGCCTACGAGTGGGGACATAGTGATGTAGGAGTTTGGCCAGATATACGGGTGCCAAGCCGGAGGGTGCTTTAAAAAGTAAGATTTTGTATTGGATGCGAAGGTTTATAGGGAGCCAGTGAATTCTATGTCCACCAGGGTCTAACTGGGGAAGGTTATGGAGGCTCTTCAGTCACTTTCACTGTGGTGAATGAAAATCTTGGTCTTGGAACCTGTTCTTGTAGGACTTGCTGACATACCATGTTTTTCTAAATTTATTGTCAGGATGAGAATCTGTGGTCTTTGTATAGGCATATAGATAGTTTGGTATAAAAAGAATTGCCCTCTTAAAAATCCTATGTTGTTTCTCAGTTATTGTTCAGCTATACATTCAATAATTACTGTGAAGTTTTTAATATTATATTATATAAAATGTATGTACTTACAACAGTCTGTCCTGTCCTAAATAATGTTCAAATCAGACAGAAGCCTTTGTCTTTAGTGTATACACTAAAATGTTTTGTTTCTGATCTGAAGCTATTTTTGAGGCTTAATCTGTTCAGGTCAGTGTGTTACATTTTAGGCCATGTGAAGTACAGCCTGTGGATGGATCTGTACATGGGAACGGAAGAGTCTTATCAGACCAGTTGACCTGGCTCCTGACAGGATTAGACTCAGGCACTTCTGCCATGCTTGGCTCTGTTCTAGCCCTCCTCTGTTATATCAGACTTCCCTCATCTGCCTTTTCTGTGTGATTCTGTGCTTTTTATCGCAACAAGCTTCATAAGAATCTCAAGAACAGACAAAGTGGAGAGTGATGGTGGAAAGCTGGAAGCTTTGTGGAGATGCTACGCTGTTTATTGTTTAAATGGTTTACTGTGTCTTTTCAGAATCAGAATCAGAAAGAAGTTTTATTGCCATTGTCAATGAACAGGATTCACAGACTAGGAATTTGCTTCGGCATGAAGGTGCAACATAAAAACAAGTGATGAGGATATTAATGATTTATTACAAAAATATATCAGATTCCAAATAAGGATTTTTCCATTTGTATAACAGTGTGTTTAAAATATTAGTGTTACTATATATATTAATGTATTGATCAAGGTTGGAAACTCCAGAATACAATCAGGAATGTCTTGCATATGAATTCACAGTATCCAGCATTCATTACTTGCCTTGCACGTATCACATTAACAAAAGACTGGCTACGTGACCCTGTGCAGCCCTGAGCCACGTCATGGCTCTGAAATCACACTCCGAGACGTGACCCACGTTAGGTTGAGCGGACACACGTAACATGACTTTATCGCCCCAGGGGTTTGCCGCAGAAAATGTGCAGCCCACAAGTGCCGTCCAGCACGTAGACATTAAACAGAGTTGCCGTGGACACACGCCAACAGGATGTCCTCCACCTGACGGAGGAATTAATGATCATTATTATTATTTCTTGTACAGCTGCAGGAAGAGGGTGAGCTGATCGTGGAAGGTTTACTCAACATCTCCTGGGGTCTAAGGAGGCCAATCAGACTGGAGATGAAGGATGACAATGAGCGGTTCCACTTTGCATGCGCAGGAACGTGGGGGACGGAGCACATGCTCTCCAGCAGGTGGGTGGGACTGTCATAGCTGTCATAGAACCTGCACCTGATCCTTCTGTGAGGTACCTGAGAGTAATTCTCCAACTTTCAAACTCCTCATCTTCACGCTTCATTGGCAGGTTTTGTGTGTGTGTGTGTGTGTGTGTGTTTGTATATTTATTTGTATATATATATACAGACAGTTTACCTGTACAATTATTGGCACCCTTAACAATTTCTTGGAAATAAATGTATTTGAACCATTTATGTCATTTCTACTGTAGTTCATAAATTGGATCAAAGTATCTAGGAACATTTATTTAGTAAGTCATCACTTCCTGTTTCCCTGGGGTATAAATATGGCATTACACATAGGCCCATTTCTCTTACTCACTCTTAAACATGGGAAAGACAAGAGAACACACAACTCAAGTAAGGCAGATGTGTTTTGACCTTCATAAACCAGGCAATGGTTAAAAGAAAATAGCCACTCACCTGCAGATGCCCTTATCTACAGTCAGAGCAATCATCACAAAGTTCAAAACATCTGGAACTGTGACAAACAAGCTTGGAAGAGGACGCAAGTGTTTCTTGCCACCATGTACAGTGAGAAGGATGGTAAGAGAAGTAAAAAGTTCTCCAAAGCTCACTGTAAGAGAATTTTACTTCTTTTACAATTTTGCATCTTGGGGTTACGAGGCCTCCCAAACAACCATCTACATGCCAACAAGCTCTTTGGGAGGTCTGCATGGAGAAGCCATTTCTGAGTTATACTCAAAAGTGTAAATGGGTGGAGTTTGCCAAGCTCCAAGATGGAGCTTTTTGGCAACAAACACTATTAAGTGGGTCTGGCGTAACACCAAGCATGAGTACACAGAAAAATACTTCATGCCCACTGTTAAGTATGGGGGAGGATCGGTGATGCTGTGGGCCTGTTTCTCCTCCAAAGGACCTGGGAACCTTGCAAGGATACATGGGATCTTGAACTTTTTGAAATATCAGGACATTTTGAATCAGAATCTGGTGGCCTCTGCCCGAAAGCTGAAGATGGGTCATCACTGGGTCTTTCAGCAAGATAATGACCCTAAACATGTGGCCAAATCTGCTCAAAAATGGATCACAAGGCACAAAATCGAGCTCCTCTCATGGCCATCTCAGTCCCCAGACCTCAACCCAATAGAAAATCTGTGGGGTGAGCTGAAGAGGAGTGTGCAAGGAGAAGACGCATGACAGGACAGTTCCAATGGTAGAAGATCCCTCTTTCTGTATTCTCCCATCTTGTGAAGAGTTCTAGGAGATTAAGTGCTGTCTTGTTGGCAAAAGGAGATTGTACAAAGTACTCCAGGGGTGCCAATAACTGTGATTTTCAAATTATTTCTTAATGTGTGATTTTTTCTTCCCACCAAATAAAGGCACTTGAATTAAAGCTTAGATTTTTCTTTTTTTTTTGCATTGCATTTGCATATTATTTTTTTTAAAAAAGAATTTATTAAGCCAAAGAACACTTCTTAATCAGACCAGGGGTGCCAATAATTATGGAAGGCGCTGTGTATGTATATATATATGCACTTTCAATTAGTCCCACACTACATTTTAAGTTAACACATAGCTTCTGATATATATAGTTCTAGTTATAGAATGTGAAATTTTCACATTTTAAACAGTTCTTATTCAGTACATTCAAAGGACAATGTCCGTGGTCTGTGAATACAGATGTGCAGAGGTGCACGTCTGATAAAAACATATTTAGTTAGCATAGTTGTCTAGTGTGTTGATGTCTCAAAATAGACCATGGCTTTGTTCTAGCTGGAGGCGGGGCAGAGACGGGATGCTTCCCCAGCCTCTGCTTGGTGAATGTTATTCTGTTGATGTCCTCTCTGGAGATGCTGCCTCTCTTCACCGCCTCACGTGCCGCTTCCTCTTCGGTCGTGACGTGGCTGAGTTTCCACAAGCATAAGCCCAACGGTCTTGTGACCTCCTTTTAGAAAGCGCAGAGGCAATAGTTTCAATGCAAGGTTTATCATGGACTCTCTCGTTTGTTTGTTTGTTTGTTTGTTTTTACTTTGATTTTGTGTGCCATACATATTCAAAAATAAAAAAATTTATGCCACTCTTGTGGGATATTCCATGGCAAAACAAATAGCTTATTGTGTTGATTACTTTGCTGAGGAATCATGCGTGCTGTGTACTGTTCATGTGTCAACAGGAGTGCAAGCAGCCAGAACCCAAGTCTGATCTCATTTGAGTCCAAAGTCACTGTACTACCACTAACCTGTAAGTGCTGGTGTTCTACTGTAGTTGTACCCTCTGTATATAACCAATAATAATACTTATGCCAATAAAGAGATTCACGCTGCTCTGCTTTAAAAGGCTGCTGCAAAACTCTCGTGTCTTCTATGTGCAATAAAAATGAAATATTATCTCATTCTAAATTTAATTATAATTAAGGAATTAGAGAAGGAACTGCCACATATAGTCCCTTTATTTGCCTATGATGTAGTGCATAAAGAGGGCAAATGAAGGTTGTCCAGGGTTTTTTTTCCATTAAAACATTTCCACAGTGAACACACCCTAGCAATTCTCTTTGCACAACAGTGTTTATGCCTCATGTATTGTTTGCATTGTTCTGGAACAGTAGATCTTATCGGGATATAAATAGCTCAACAGTGTTTTGTGCTGGTGACATTTTTTTTCCAAAAACAATGGATCTACAATTTGCAGTGGAAATATTAGTTCATTACAAGTTTTGTGTGACGAGAAGTTGCCTAGGTTAGTGTAAGAAATGTCTTCTGACTTGTCCAGGTTTGCAGCTTATGTCCAACCCTGTGGGCCTGTCCGCTCCAGGTGAGGATGACTGTGGTACTGAGGAGGAAACCCCTCCCCTACCGAGAACAAGAAGTGATGCCAGCATCATGAAGAGGCCAAGAAGGTCCACAGCACACAGCTCAGGAGACCCACAGCAGCCAAAAAGACATCGGTTCTCCATCAACGGCCATTTTTACAACCACAAGGTGATCTAACGATAGTTCAAGGAACACACACAAACTTTCATATCATAACACAAAATAACAATCCAAATAGATGTTGCCTCGTTTAGTAATCGTCCCAGAGCAGAGATGTAATCGTCCCAGAGCAGAGATGTAATCGTCCCAGAGCAGAGATGCCTTTGGGCAGACCTTGAGGGGCCGGGCCAAGATGATCGCTGGGACATGCTCGTCCACGTCTGAGATTGGCGGAGCGCCGTTGTGCCCTGTTTCTGGCAAAGGACCCTGGAGCTCATCGTAATGGCCTTAGCAACACGTGTGAGGGGAAGTGTGTTCTGGGCGAGTGCCCTGCGGGTCGGAGTGCAGTGAGATGGATGCAGATGTTGAAAGGCCAGCATTTTCCTGTGTGGGTGATCCCCGGGCAGTGCAGTGCTCTCTAACGGGCCTGTCACCTGCTCCTCTCGTCAGCCGGTCTCAAGGTTATGGGTCAGCCTGGTCAGAAAGGTCTTTCTGCAGATGTGGAGAAACTGGGAAGGAAGCTGGCTGTTTAATTACTTTGTCTTTGGGGTGGATGGTGAGGGGAATGTTGACCGCAAAAGTATTAATATACACGCATTCAAGGGAAATGTTTTTTTTTCTTTTTTTTCACATGATCTTTTCACTTTGTCACTCTCATGAGCTCCAAGACACTGAAACGTTGGACTTCAAACTAGACTGTACCAGTCAGGCAAATTTTTAAAATCTTCTACATGAACATGAAAGGTGCAACTAATTCATGTATGAGAGAAAGCTGATGACCTGATGATCGATAAGCTCATTTTATTGGGCCTTATTGCAGTAATAATTTATTTTCATGTTTGCTTTTGCAGACATCCGTCTTTACTCCAGCATATGGGTCAGTGACTAACGTTCGGGTGAACAGCAAAATGACAACACAGCAAATCCTTAGTCTGCTCCTGAATAAGTTTCGTGTAAGCAATGTTATATTATATATTATATTATTATATTATATACATGCTGTGCATAACTAAGACCACCTAACATCTGTACTATATTTCTACAGATCGAAAATAAACCAGATGAATTTGCCCTCTATGTGGTCCATGAGTCAGGAGGTATGTTCTTTGTTGTGCTTTATTTCTTTGTGGCTCTTATTTGGATGCCTGCTAATCTGACGTGTGTTAACAAATCTAATTTCCCCTCAGAGAGGACGAAGCTTAAAGACACCGAATATCCCTTGGTGTCACGTGTGCTACAAGGCCCCTGTGAAAAAATCGCCAAGATTTTCATTATGGAAAAGGATCTAGGTGAAGAGGTGACATACGATGTGAGTCTGCATCAGCACAGCCAATAACGTTGAGTCTTATTTTAGAGTCGATCGTATTTTGCTGTTTGTGGAACAGACCCCTGAGTTGACGACTATAAAGTTAATATCAGATTTCAAAGGAGTGCTATTTTTGTAAATTGAATAAGTAACTTTATTAATCAAACAGTGATTTATTTCAGGTTGCCCAGTACATCAAGTTTGAAATGCCTGTTTTGGATAGCTTTGTCCAAAGACTGAGGGAGGAAGAAGAAAGAGAGATCTTAAAACTAACAAAAAAGTATGTAAACCTACAGCAGTAGGGTTCCTGTTATGGGATCATCCTACAGTAAACATTACAAATGTGCATTTGTCCCTGCACTGTGGTACAATAAACATTTAAATGATTTAATCATTTAAATGATTGAACAGTTTTTACAGGGCCCATATAAGTTAAAGTTGCATTTTAGTAACTCAAGCTGTTTGTCTTCTCTTTTAAAGATATACTGTACTGAGATTAATGATACTTCAGCAACTGGAAGACCTTTCAGGGAGTACAGACTGTGTGTGAGAAGATTTAAAAGATTTTTGACTGAGGATGTATGTGTATGAACATGTTTAGAAATAACTGATTTCTGAAATATTCAGAGGTTATACACAATACCAAATTTGCTATTGTCTATTATTATGAGACATTTAAAATGTTCACATGTAACACATGTCTGCAGACAAAGGGCAATATTCCTAAGAGATCTAACACTCAAAGGCAATGATTTTAGTACTGTTGTAAAACATTTTTATATTGCTGTCAAACAGATTCACAAGAATAGAATTACAGAGTAATAACTAAATGAATGTAGTAATTGTTTACAGTCAAACTAAGTTGTTTTATGTCTACCTTAGTTGAAAACATATATGTGAAATTACATCAGTTTTTATGTTTTCTTAATTGATATATCAGGTTACATTTTTTAAGGAGGACACACACTGTCTAACTGTAATGTTTTAGTAATGTTTTATAAAAAGAATATATCTTTTTATGTATTTTCAGCAGTGAAAATTGCCTCTTAGAATCAATATATGCATGAATATATATTAATTTACTAAATACCACTGTGCATGTTATTCTTTATTATTTTAATAAATATATACCGTAGTTTCTATATTTAGTATTATTTGTTTTATTTTAATTACTCTCGTTTAAAAACATGTTTTTGTTAGACCTCATTGGAGCTTTTGACTGAATGTACAGACACAAATGCAGCCTTATAGTTAGCTTCAGGAGGCAAAATTTTAAATTTAAAATAAAGCTTCCATATGTTGGCCCTACATTAATTACTTCTGTTATCCATTGTTTAGCAATAGAAAACATTTGAAAAGATTTTCAGATGTAGATGTGATCTCACCCAAGACAGAGTGCTAAGAACATTCATAATATGCTATTTTGACAGCAATCCTGCAAAAAATTTGATTATCGGTTCTCACATTTAAATATTAAGCAGTCTGTTTGTAGTGCCGGTATACTTCTAGCTGCGTGTTTTAATTTCTGACATGATTCATATAATTCTGAATGGTGAATTGTTTTCCTTAAGAGAAAAAGAGTCATTTTCTGTTTCCTGCAAGATCACAATGTGTCTCAGAGTTTCACATTGTTCTGGGAGTGAGCCGTGGAGTAACGTGGTTCCCACGGCCTGTTCAAGCGCCTGCTATGTGAAGAACAAGATAGGGAATCGGGCCCTGCTGGTCTGAGTAATACTGTTGCACCATGGGATCCTGAGAAACAGGCATCATACCTCAAGCTAGATTTGTTTTCCCATAGAAGTAGCACAGATCGTGTAGATGGAGCATCTTTTTATTTTCATTATATCTGACAAAGCATTTTACACTGAAAACACTGAAGGGAAATGCTTTTTTTTTTTTTTTTCAATTTTGGGTATTTCATCTACAGCATAGGTTTTCCACCATCCGGTGGATCGTAGTTGTACTGCTAGAGGGCCGTTCGCCAAAGGTTTCTCTTTTTCTGTTTTGCAAAGTAAAAGTTATTTTAAAACATGTAGATATTTTAACAAACTTAATTTCAGATGTGATGGATATTTAAATTATTTGCAATTTGAGGCTACAAGTGAAGCGGCCACCGTATCTCATTGCATTTCATGTGGGCCGCGGAACGCTTTGTGGTTAACGAGGGTTAAAGAGGTTACCAAAGTTGGGAACCTCTGATCTACAACATAATAACGTGATATAGTCAACACTGCAAGTAATGTGTTTTCCTAGAAGTCCTCGGTCTGTGTAACATTTATCAGTGTATTTTTCAGACTTCTCTAAGCAAAAATAAAAAATGAATAATTGGATGTAAAACCTTTCATTTTTTATTTGAATAAATATTTGAAATTTTGGTTTTCGTTCGTTTTCCAATTTTGTGGTGATTAATTTTTGATCATTAGAATATGAGTTTTCTGATTTTCCATGTTTGCGTATTGTAATATAAAGTGGAAATTTCTAAACCATCGGGGTCCGGGGTGCTTGTGATTGGTCGGTGTGACCGCACGTCATTGCGAGCTAACCTATGTCCATCAAGATATTGCTCAGGCTTCCTGGATTGTGTTCCACTAATTTTACCTGACTTGCACTAATTAGAAAATCCAGCAAGCTTGAGTAAAATCCTGAGAAGGTGTTTTACTTTCTGAACCTGGAATGTCCACCTCTTCCTTCCTGTGCTACACGCATACTAAGGTGAAAATGACTCACAAAAGATTCGGTAGACATCGCCCCCTATTGTCCATGTTTGAGATTGCTTCTCGATCAAATGGGTTAAATGGATGAGGACCATAGACTTATATATACTGTCTATGGTTATAACAACAATGCTACTGAGGGACGGGTTCATGAAAGGGTAAAAAATGTGGATGTTTTTTTAACAGGGAAGGCGTGAATGTCCTACCTTTTTTAGATTTTCTACACCCCTACGCAGTGTCCCAAATGGACTACCGTAATACAGGAGACGCGCACTCAATCTTCAGTGTTCTACGACCGAGCTTTCTCCAAGGACAGAGCGCTTAACCGCTATCCATCAGCGACCCTTTCACTAACAACGGGGCGTCTTCTCAAGTCTGGATTAGTTCAAAGTGTAGTTTTAGTTCAAATAACGACAGACAGTTATGTCTTCTCATCTGATGTCCTCCGTACATTGCAACAGTTACGGTGACGTCCCCCTTCTGGTTCAAAGTACAACTGTCCGGAAAAGACAGTTTTCAGCGATCTCGCGGTACCATTAGTGTAACCGTCACGAGGACACGGCACAGAGCGGAAAGATGGCCCCCCGTTCAGGACTTGATGCAAAAATATTGATTATCGGATGCGGAATTTCAGGGATTGGTGCCGCGCAAAAATTAATAAAACGCGGCTTTCATAATGTGCGTATTATTGAAGCGACGTCGAGAAGCGGTGGAAGAATTAAAACAGGGAGGCTGGGTAAGGAATCCAGAAATGGGACTTTAACGTGACCGTAGCACAAGTTAGGCTGGAGTAAAAGTTGCAGGGTGCTACAAGCACAGACGTGTTTTTTTTAGCAAGATGCTGATCTCCACGGGCAATTCTGCAGAACATCTGAACGCTCGTGAATTTATAGACTATTCACGTAAAGCAGCCCGTGTGCATTACAGGTCTCGTGCCTATATAATGTATTGTATAGCTTTAGGTTTTGTACCTCTCGAGTTGTTACTGTTATCACAAAATGGGGTTGATGGATGGCACATAACAGTTGTGTTAATGTAGCCTGCACCAATTTGATGTCAAAAATAGTGCAGTGCCAAACACGAAAAACAGTAGCTTCAGTTTTAATATTAAACATAATCTTGTACATCAAATATTAGTCAGGAAGCTGATGTGGATGTACATATTTTGTTGTAACCCAGCAAATATTACATATTACTTGGTAGACTTGTATGGGCAGAAAGCTTCTGGTGTAAGGACGTTGAATATTTTCATTACATGTTATTTTGTTTTGTCTGTTCCTAACTTGAGCAGGAACATGACTACCATGACAGAATCAGGTTTGATGACAGGGCCAAAGGGCTAAAGCAGTTTAACAAAAACATAGGTGGTTGCTTCAGTGTACAAGAAAGCTGAAATGATTATGGTAGTAGTAAACTTAGTGATCTTAATGGTGTCAATTTTATAATCCTGGGCTATATGAACTTTGTAATGTCTGAGATTGCTTTATAAGGTTAGGGATTTATGTTCTTGTCAGTATTGTTTAACCAAGCTCTTCTGTATTTTGGGCATGTGGAATAATCAGAACTCAGTGTTTACAGAAATGTAAAATCTTAATGTTGACAGTCTTTGTCAAATACTTTACTCTTTGTCAAATACTTTTGCACATGTAATCTCTTGTGTAATTTGTTTTCCTAAAACATTATATGGTTATATGGGTTCTACTGCAGGTTATAATGATGTAATGAAATAGAAATGATAGATAGAAACATTGTATTGCCTTCTTTTTGCCAGGTTGTAATATTGTAGAAATAGGTGCCAACTGGATCCATGGACCATCACAGGAGAATCCAGTGTTTCGCCTGGCGTGCCACTACCAGTTACTCGACGAGGAGGCCATGTCTGAGGAGAATCAGTCTGTAGACATTGGTGGACATCCACCTTTTGTTCCCAACTGTTTCACCAGCTCGGGCAGGAAGGTCGATCCAGAGATGCTGGGACCTGCCATGGAACTCTACACAACAGTACTGGGGAAGTGTCAGGACTTCTACAGCAGTGGTGTGGAACCGCTGCCTAGTGTGGGGGAGTTTCTTAAAAAAGAATCCCTCCGTCTAGCCCGTGAGGAGTGGGAGGTGGACCGAAGCACCATGGAGCTAAGGCTGGCTCTACTGACTACATTGCTCAAGCTAGAGTGCTGCATCAGTGGGACGCACACCATGACCAACGTGGGCCTTGGAGCTTTCGGCATGTATAAGACTCTTCCAGGACTTGATTGCACCTTCCCAGGGTGAGCTATTAACGGGGCATTTAAGGGTTTTAAATGTCATAGTACTCAGTGCTCGGACTATACAGTTAAGTTATATGTATTCATTTCTCTTCAGAGGTTATGAGGGCTTAATACAGCACATGATGAGTGAGCTTCCTAAGGACATCGTTTTGTACAACAAACCAGTTAAGTGCATTCACTGGAAAAACACCCACAACCAGCCAACTTCAGAAGGAAGGACATGTCCTGTTAAGGTTGAATGTGTTAATGGAGAAACCTTTGAGGCAGATCATGTCATTGTAACAGTTCCACTAGGTACGTTTACAAGGTGACACCAGCCATTGTGTGTCTCCTTTATACATTAAATCTGCTTAAGGATTTATTTAGCCTGATTTTCTGAATTTTGCAAAAGCATGTTAAATGTGTTGAGAGTTTCTTTGCTATTTTTCCTGGTGTGCTTAAAGGATACTTGAAGAAGCACCAGCACACACTACTAAGTCCCCCCCTGCCACTAAACAAGTTGCACTCCGTCCAAAGAATGGGCTTTGGGACCAACAATAAGATCTTCCTAGAGTTTGAGCAACCTTTCTGGGATGAAGACTGTGAGATTATCTTCTTCCTATGGGAGGATGAGTCTGATCTTGTGGATGTCGTTTCTGATGTGAAGATGGCCTGGGCCAGGAAGCTGACTGGGTTTACTGTTCTCAAGCCCAAAGAGAGGTACGCAGATTCAGTCTAATCTCATTCTCACTGTGCACTTCATGCTTGATGAAGGAGTTTTGATTAGTCTCTGGCAACCTAGGTTTGGACACCTCCTTTGTGGCTGGATTGCTGGACACGAATCTGAGTATATGGAAACTCTGTCTGAATATGAAGTACTGAACACTGTCACTCAGCTGATCCGCAGGTTCACAGGTAATATTTTAACTCTGTGAAAGACACGGAGGCCTTTGGACTGTAAAAATGGTATTTTACTTGTGTTATACTGAGTGTAGTTAAAGCTTTCATCCACGCCAGTGATAACATCTCCTGACCTTTGATTCTGAATCTTGTTGGAAGCAGATTTCACTGTGGTTTATCCAGACTTGCTGTCAAGTTTCATGAAATAATTTATATCCTACTGCAGGATTATGCTCCTATAATTCTAATTCTACAATTATATGATCCTGTAATTACAATTATATAATAATTATTCATAACAATATTAATTATTCTTAAAACTTTCAGGAAATCCAATAGTTGCTCCAAAGAGGCTTCTGCGATCCCAGTGGTTCCATGACCCCTACACCTGTGGCTCCTACTCTTATGTAGCAACAGGCTGCTCAGGATATGACATAGACACCCTGGCAGAGCCTTTGCCACTGACGGGTTGCAACGCTGCCGAGGTATTGCGACGATGATATTGCAGCATCGGCTGCGTTCGCTGATGTTCATTGCATCACACAGTAACACTAGCGATGTCTCGAAGGCATTGTCGTTGAAATTCTGTAAACCCTTAACATGGTGAGCACAAAAGAGTCAGAAGCAGTTGGGTGAAATGGTATAACAGAGTAAAATGAATTTATTAAGCAAGTATGGATTAATCCAGAGATCTCAGTTACATACACATAAGGCGTCTGCAATAGAGAGCTAATCTCCCTTCTCAAATCCTCAGGTTTTATAATCATTTTCCATGTACATGACATGTGCACGTGGTGACCATGTGTTGATCACAGAATGGTTAAAACGAATATGATTGGATAAACAGGACATAATCCACACATGATTTGACATGCACACACTGGCCTCTCCCCTCGCACGCCTGCGCACGCCTGCGCTCCTGCTCGGACGTCAGGGGTCCATCCCGTGAGTGGATAAGAGCGAGGCCATCCTAGGAACATTGGCATCTCGAAAACACCTGAGGCGCCAGGAAGGCAAGGATAGCTACGTAGCCAAAGCATTCTTGATTCAGGCCTACTGCCCATAAGTACAAGAGTGACTGAAATTATACATTACTAATGTGATTTACGTGCATGTAAGGTAAAGAACACTCAGGAATGCTGAAGTACAGATATACTAAAGCATATCATAAGGGAAAATGTTACATTTTCTCTCACAGCATTCAGAAAGTAGTTTCATACAAGCACTTTCGAGATACGGCAGAATCCTATATACTGTAAGCTTCAGCTTGTGCATATAGTCTTCATCTTGTCTTGTGGACATTAATTGCTTTTTGGTTTTCAACTCTGCAGACAGTTCTGACAGATGTTTAGAGTACTGTACTGTAGCTGAATGTTGGCACAGGGTTTGAAGACTCAGCTATATTTACACTATTTGCAATTAATAATCATATTATTAATCCCTGAGGGAAATTCAGTGTTTACAGCAAGCAAAAGTAAGAAGTGTATGCATTGTGTTGTGTTAACTCAGCAAACTCATTAATATGTTTTCTTTGGCTTATTACCTGACCAGGATTGATTGCAAACATTTTAGCAAGTGATTATTAGCTGAATCTGTTGTGCTAGTTTTTTTTCAAAACCTGATCTAGCTCCTCTTTGCTTCTTAGCCCTTACAGGTGCTCTTTGCCGGAGAAGCCACAGACAGACCTTTCTTCTCCACTGTCCATGGAGCCTTGATTACTGGCTGGAGAGAAGCAGACCGCCTCATTTCTCACTACACTCCTTTGTCAGGAGAGCTCACTTCAAAGCTTTAGGGAGACTGTACACTTGTTTTTAAGAAAGGAATTTGCAGATAGTGATAAAAAAACATGTCAAATGTGAAAATCTAGCATAGAATGCTAATTCTATAATTTATATTTTCACTTTGAGAATTATAAATCTATCTAATTCACTCCTGTGACTTTAGCACTTTGCACAATGCATTATTTTTATTGTTTTATTGTTAATGTAGCCTACTTGGTTTTTTTTTTATTAAACAATAAAATAATAAAAGTAGTATATTTCAAATTTACTCGTTTACGTCTTGTTTAAATAAGTTACTGAATATATTACTATAGTTGCTACTGTTATACTCCAAAAACGAGTTTTTAATTAAAAACGAGGTTTGATTATAAGATGCATTTTACACTTCGGCTCATGGGGTTTATACGCGTATTTTTTAGACGATAAAATAGCAGACGTAGAAATTCAATCGCCTCCACAACGGTAGATGGCGATGTCAATTTTATTAAACGTTCGATGACAAGGGTTCGCCTACTAAATTATAAACAGGAAGTTGCTATAATGTTCCGTGCTATATAAAGCTGTTTAGAGCTTACATTCATGGTGAGTAATTTATTTTTAAGTATTTTAAAGTTGTAGCATTTAAAGGCGAAATTAACCAAGTGTATAACGTACTTTCAAAACCATTAACTAAACCAGCTAGCCTAGTAGTTGTTTCCCTAGTTAGTGTGCTTTTAACTTGTTGACACAAGAGTAATATTTTTATTAACACGGGGTGCTTTTTGGTTGAACAGATTTTGCACAGGTTGCACATTTTATGCCATTCTTAAGCCATGTTTTCTTCTTTGCCACTGGTTTTAAATGGCTGTGGAATCACCTGTGACGTTTTTTTTTTTTTACATGACTAAGGAAGCCATAGGAGACGAGGCTTTGAAAACAAAAATGCACTAAAGACGCACCATCTTCCTGGCTATGGAAAATGCTTTCTTCTTCACTGAACCTAAGTTAAATGAAAACGTAAAATAATTAGCGATTCTGACTATGAAATAAGGAATATGCAGGCTCTCAGTATGTTACATTCAGCTTCACACCTGGATGTTCAAAGCAGGAAAGCTGAAAAGGACTGTGTGTTGAGACTGCAAAAAAAATTGTCAGTCTTCCCTACTCCAATTAAACAGGAATCTGATGTAGAATGCACCCCACCATCTCATTCAAGTCAAGCAGAGACTTTTCATCGGCCTAGACTCAATGAGTTTAAGAAAGAGTCTATTGAAATCGGTGTACTCATTAAAAAGGAACAACTTGATGACCTAACCTTAGTCAGCAAAATGAACGACAACTGTGAAGACGGCTCACCAGCAGGCCTAATTCCTCCAGTTGAAATGGAAGATGAGTGTGACATAGCATGGAAAGAAAACTCAAATGAATATCTGGATAAACCTTTGAATAGAAGTGTCAATTCATCTAAAGTAAAGCTTGGTAGAAATGTGGTCAATAAATCCACAGGCAAGAGGAAGACTTCCCGGAAATATAAGAGCCAGGAGAAAGCAAGTGACAGCAGGACATCATTCAGAATGCATGAAGAAATGTTGAGGTGTGAAATTTGTGGGAAAGATTTTAAACGATCTGACCTGCTCACCGATCACCTGAAGGTGCACAAGAGAAAGAGGCCGTACTCTTGTGATCAGTGTGGCATGATGTTTGCCAAGCCTGCTTATCTGAAGATCCACCTGCGCAGACATGCTGGGGAGAAGGCATTTCCGTGTGACCAGTGTGACAAGAGGTTTTTTGACAAGTATGACTTAAAAGTGCACCAGCGTGATCACACTGGAGAGAGGCCATATGCATGCACAGAGTGTGGGAAGAGCTTCAAACGTATTTATATACTAAACAAGCACAAAAGGACCCATTCAAAAGAAAAACCTTTTCAGTGTGATGTCTGTGGAAAGTCTTACGGTTATGTTTATAGTTATAGATTACACATGAAGGAACATTCATCGTAGATTTCATTTTATTTTAATTGGCTGAGAATTGTGGTGCTTTATACTCCATAAAACATTTTATGTTCTAAAATGTAATGGCTACATAAGTATTTTATTTTTAATGTTATTTTCTCATTTATTGAGAACATTCTTGACCTTGGATTTTATATCTGAGATATTGGTATATGAATGGCATGGACATTTTTTTTCTTTTTTGTTTTACAGTTTTAAGTGAAGTGCAACAATGTCTTTTAGAACTTTTGCAGTGTTTGCTGAAATTGTATCTTGTTTTTAACCAAACTTTGTTAGCTGTTTTTTAATGAGAATATGAACAGCAATAATGATGCTTACCTAACTGCCTTAACTTTGATCACTTAACAGATACCATTAAAGCTACACTTTTTGTGTTTTAATACATACTGCCTAGCAACCTGTTTAAGGGACTGTTCTTAATATGCTGGATCTTGTGGAAGAGGTGTCTCAAATCTATCTTGTATGAAACCACTGAACTTATTTTGCATCCATGTTTTCTATAAACTAAATCTTTCCCCCAAGCCTACGCTCTCCTTTTCATGATCTCAGTTGCCTGTAGGAGGACAGGAGAGAGCTAAACTCAACACTGCAGTTGAAGCTGTCTTCTAATCAGGAGTCCTCTTATATTGCTATTATTTCAAATGTGCTATGTTCTTTGGCATAAACTAATGAAAAAACTATTTTTCTGTCAAATACTATGAGAGATTTAACAGAGTAGGATGTATGCCCTTCATTGCTTGCCAGTGTCTGACTACAGGGCCACTGCTGACACGTTCTCAACACATCAATGACACACACACACACAACTCACATTGTTGCTTTGAGATTTTCAGTGAGTCAGTGTTACTGCTTGATCAAAACTGACCACTGAGGTAAAGGTCTTAGTTTGCTAACTTAAAATGCATATGCTTTTGTCTAACTCTATATCTACAAAGTATCTGTTGCAGATGAGAATCCACATTTGCGTGTTTCTCAACATATTACAATACACATTTGCAAAAAAGAATTCAAGTACATGTAAGCTATTTTATTCCACAAAGAAATGTCTCTCATTAAATATTCTCATTAAATGTCTCACACTAAAAATATAAGTGTGGATGTACATAAACAAATTTGTAACAGATGCCTATATGTTTATGTCTACCTTAACATTTCAATAAACAACATGCTTTTATTCTGTTAATTTAGTTCAGAGGTGTGTCATTTCCACTTGAAACATTTTATGTATATTCCTGATTTTAAACATTTGTCAGCACTATTGTAGTTATGTTGTTTATGTTCATTCATGATCACAATTAAAACTGAATAGATATTTAAGACTGGGTAGCAAAACGGGCACTTCTCTTCTTTGCCACAAGATGGTGCAATAGGCTCTTAAATGCTCTGTGAAGCATGTTTATGTATGCAGTTGAATAAGACAAATTTCCTAATACCTGATGGACACTTGTTTATATTTTACCTTTGAGCATTATGCCATAGGCCAGACCTCTGTGTATGCTACATGGATAAGTGATGGCATTTAATTAATTTTCCTTATAACCCCTTTTAAACGTTTCACTGTTTCTTCCAGAAATTGCCTGGCAAATCTATTAGGACTAGCGCAAAACTGTGCTTTGTTGTTTTTTTGTTGTCTGACCTTGGTGGGCTGTGTTTAACTGAATATTACTAAGAAATTACTTCATCAAATGCTAAAATTAGCTAAAAGAACAGTTGCCTCATATGTATTTTAAACCACCAATCTTCACAAAGTTTATTTTAATATTTTTAAAAATAAAGTCAACTTCAAAAGATAGAATTTTAATCCAAATGAATTTAAGAACGTATTTGTTTAGGTTGTGTTTATGAAGGTTAAAGAAAAAGTTGGTCATGGATATTTACTCAGGAACTGGTTGGGCACTGCTCACGAATCTCACCTCTAGCTAAACAAACAGAGCCATTTGTTTTACATCGGCCTTTTTTCCTGTTTAGTGGAATATGTGAAAATGCACACCGTAAGCCTTTGAGAGTCCAAAACAAAAGCTAATATAATCTAGTGATTACTTTGATTTCTTGGAAGTTTTGTTTGTTGTATTTTCGCTACCAGTGTACGAGCAGAAAGACTTTTACTTGTATATCTCGAAATAAATTAGGCCAAAAAAAAAAAACAAAAGAATTTAACCAATATACTTATTCGCCTATCTTTCGCCTTGTGAAGTTAACATCCAAATACTTAGAAAACTATGTTTTGTGTAGAGAGTTCTGTGAGAGTCTCACATTATTTAGAATAGGTCGCGTTTGGTTTATTCTAGATTCTCTGTTGACATGGTTTGCGAGTAGTCTATATGAATATTATAATTAATGTTAGATGGTAGCCAATAATCAACGAGTTCTGCTAATATACATGTACATATATTTTGAGCTACGCGGTGATTCGTTCTGGTAGAAGATGACGTACTCTATCACCAACAGAATATTCAATGAGGTCGTTACTGTAGCAGTGCAAATAGAGATAACGGGCCGCGGACAGACGGGCCGCGGACAAAAACTTTTTGTAATGACATGTTAGAGGAATCATTTTCGCGTAATCGTAAACCTGGGACGGGGATCCCAGGAGAGGAATAGGGTTCGAGCGAGAAGAAGAGCGAATTTTTCACTTCTGGGGGTTGTGAAACAACGGACGGCGCATTTAGTAAATTTAGAACAAGTCATCGAAGTTGAGACTTGTCTAAAAGTGACTGAGGGAGAGAAAGTTATCCGCAAAAGATGAGCTTGTTGTCTGCCATAGACAGTAGTACCTCAGTGTACCAGCCTGCACAGCTTCTAAATTGGGTTTATCTCTCTTTACAAGACACCCATCAGACGAGTGCTTTCGATGCCTTCCGACCCGAACCCAATTCTTCCCACCCGGACCTGAACTACAGCAAGACTCCCGCAGCTGACCTGAGCTCTTCTCTCAATTCCAACTATCTCAACAATTTCTTTCAGCTTCAGCGAAATGAGGTAGGCCCACCTCTCTGGAGTTTCATAAAACTGACTAAACAAGAACGTCCGTGTTAATCCACGAAGCTTTCTACTAGTATGTAAAACTGCCGCTTGATGTTTGAGCAAGTATGCGAGACTATTTTTTATAGTCTACAGGACCGCCATGACATTTGTTATATGTCTGTTAAGTAATTTTATTGCGTATACTTATCTACAAAAAGTTACATGGTTCGTTATTTCTTGTATTGGTCAGTGATGCGGGGTTTTAAAAGTAATCAGAACGAAACTTTGTTTCGATGATGATAAAAAGAGAAATCTGAACTTACCGTGTAAGACTGGTTGATTAAAGATGCCTCTGAACGCGCAAAACGATTAGTAACACGAAATTGCTCGTCAGTACAATGTAGACCAACTTCCTAATATATCCTGATTATGTAAGGCCTGTTCAGATTATTGTGCCCCACTTATGAATTGAATGCTGCTGCAATGAATTGAATATGAATTTGACATGTAGATAGTAAAAAAAATCTTCTTTACGTAAGGAGCAATCAGATATGTAGAGATTTATGAAATCCTCAAATGACTGACAGTTTTTATTTCAGTTTGTGTAATAAGTAATAACGTACTAGCTCACTAACAAGGTAATGACCAGTTAGAGAGCAACCATGATAATTCATCGCTCATTTGCAGGCATTCTATACCATGCAGTGTTTTTATTTGCTTGTTTCATTGTGCTTGTCTGTATTTACACAATTTTTCATTTTATGCAGTTTTAATGAGGTGCTGATGTAATGCATTTTAAAGTAATTTAGGGTTACGGATGAAGATGGGTGTGGTAACCTGCTTTACAGAATAGGGCTGCTTAGCACAAATAAATATCGAAGTGTGATACTCTCAGAGTAAACTACATTAAATAAGACTGCACTCATTTGGGAGATCATAACTAAGATACCGATCAATCCTCAACCTAGAATGAAAAGAGACTTTTAATGATGAATCGTCCTTAAATATACAGTTTAGTCCAAGACTACGTGTAAGCCTTGTGCATGGTGTTTTTGTTATGAATTTTTTTCTTCTAAATAATAATTTACAATAGCTAAGAAAACATAATTTAAAAGTTATTTTTACATTGGCCCAGTGAAAGGGCCTTCACTTTAATTTCTCATCTATTTAAATGTAAAATTACAACTGTAAACTGCTAAGACTATAAACCCCTTGATCATACATTGGCCTATCTCCACGTTAGTACTGATTTACTTTGCACGTGCTGTATAAATGGCTCAAATGACTTTTGTTGAGCATTAGAAGTCTCAATCCACAATGAATGTGAGTTAGAGATGTGCTAGCAATGCTCAGAACCATTTGTGGGCACAGTAAAGCACTGTAAAGCACTGTAAAGCACTCCCAGAAGTGTGCAGTGTACCACCTCTACCCCGAGGAAGTGCACTTCTAATCAAAGGCCTTGTAGTGACAACAGCTGCATACATTTGTGTGTGCACACTCATATGTTTACACATGACTGTGTTATGTGCATGTGTTTGTGTGCATTTAAGTGAGTGAACACATCTGTGTGTGTGTGTTTGTGTGTGTGTGTTTGTGTGTGTGTGGACACATCTGTGAGTGTGTGTCTATCCATGTGTGAGTGGAAGCAGAGCACTGCAGGGCAGGAATAAAGTCCTGAGAGACAGTCCTGCTGAGTGTGAGAGCAGAGAGGAGAGATGTCCTCCATTAGTGTGTGATGGCCATCTATGCAAAGCCTTGCACTTCTGCACCTTCTACCCTACATGACAATTTAAACATGTCTGTTTGCTGAATTATTATTAGAATACGGTATGGTGCCTATATAGATTTGTAGAAATAATGCTTGCATTATGTAACATGTGTGTATTTGTGTGTAATGGGTGAATAACAGCTTCAGTATTTGTGTTCTTGGTAACTTGGTAACAAACTCATTTAATTGTCTTGTTTCCAACTTTGAGAGGATTTTTAGTTTTTATATGTAGGGCAATACATACATTAATGTTTAATACATAAACATTAAGGTCAAAAGATGGATTTTCTGCAGTTTATTATTGTGTATTATTAGTTTATAGTATTGTGTATTTGGTATTGTGAGGTGTAGAACTCTGAGAAAGCCTTAGTAAAGCATTTGGTGTTTGGTGCATTCTCAGTTTTCCCACCACTAAGCTGACAATAGGTTGGTCGATATGACAAAACTGTTTAATGTCTTGTATAGGTAATATTTGCACAGCGGTCATCAAGGTTCCACTGCTATGCAGCATTAGACATCAAGAGTAACATGCCCATTCCCACATATCCTTCCTTAGAGGAAGACATCATTCAAGCATTGTCTTCACTTGAGCGTGCCTTTCCTGTGCTCACCATGCTTATGATCTAGCCCAGTGTGGTTACTATCCAGCATGGTTCAAATCCAGCACCTTTAGCTAAGCTCCGTGTGCTTTGGTACAACACATACTCACCTTCTAGTGAAGTCACAACTCAGAGAACAATACTGCTGAGAAGCTTCGTACTGGGCCCAGTTTTGTTTTGGATTGTGTTATCTAAGTGTTTGCTTACTTTTCATGTTGATCCACGTCTCCGTTGACATAAAAGACGTCAGATGGTTTATGCCAACCTTTCCTGTACCATCAGAAATCTTTCAGCCATTTAATGGCAATACAATTCGATGTGCATTGTGGTGCAACATTACCAATGAGTCATTACATCTCAGGTTTGAAATTTGTGCATGTGTCTCTTTTTTTATCTCTGACTGTGCAGGCCTTGAATAATGGCTTATACAAAAGCGTTTCCCCATATGGCTCTCTAAACAACATAGTGGATGGGTTGAACTCTCTAACGGACCACTTTTCCGACCTCTCCTTGTCCTCTGAGCCACGCAAACCCAGCAAGAGACCTCCCCCCAACTACCTGTGCCACCTCTGCTTCAACAAGGGTCACTACATCAAAGACTGCCCTCAGGTAAGACCCTTACCATCCCAATATACCAGCATGCCTTGTGTTTATGAGTCATGCATATGAAGTTAATTAGACAAATAATGTCCTTCATTTCGTAGCCCTGCAGAAGACTTTGAGTATTCCATACTTTCTACGGGCCAATAAGTTCCTTGTTGACTTTTTTCACATGCACAAACACATACATAATATTACTGTGATTTTTAATTTTTTTAAACAATCATCGGAGACTTTGCGTATGAGTTGTACATCAGTCTGCATGTTGTTTATGACAAAACGGGATTGTGACTTGAGAAAATTGTATTCGCCAGTTTAAATGTGCAATTTAATATCAATATTTTATGTGAAAACCAGTGAACTTTTCACGAGACCATGGACCCTCCACCAGTCAAGCACTTGCCTCCGCTCTTCAGCTTCCGCAGATATCAGTGAAGCCTACATAATCTTAAAACATTCATTTAAAAGTGTGCCTCTCTCATAGGCCTGTTCCAACACTAATTACTGCAGAGTTGCTGTAGTGTGTGTGTGTGTGTGTGTGTAAGCAGTGTCTTTTGAAGATTTTTAAAAGCAGACAATGTCATCTTTACTTTCAAGCTGTTAGTGTTTTATAGTCTTTGGACACAAAGAGAGGGTGAGGTACTACGATCCAGACTTGAGTCAGAGCTGCATGGGATGGAAATGCATACCAGATGTGGGATTAAAATGGCAGGCCTCCCTTTATGAAAACTGATGAGGGTTCCCGGCAGGCTGCTAAAAGACCTGTCTCGTGATAGAATACCTACAGCTATTTGTGCATGGCTCTGTGTCACTGACATTTTCACTATTGTGTAACAATGTTTGTAGTCCTTAAAATATTCAAACATCACGGAACCCGGAGTAGACTATACAGTAGTTGTAGTAGTTGTAACGGATTTTGATGTAATCAAAATCTGGATTATAGAGATTAATATTGATCACCACCACGGCAGTGCCCTGACATTTAAATCACAAGTGATTCAGCGTAGCTATTTGCAAATAGGCATAGTGCTGGTTCATCAGCTGAGAACTGGGTTTTGCGCAGTGTGGGATAGTTACTGAAAGTGCACTTTCTTGACATTCATACTGGTACAAAATGTGTGTGCGTGTGTGTGTGTAGGTAAAAGGTTTGTAGCTGGACTGTAGTGTATATCAGTCACATCTGTCCTGTTTTAAATTTCAGGCACTCATGTTAATGCGAACCCAGTCCACAGACAGTGGCCACGCCTACTCATTTCAAAAGCTTTAGCCAACCAGCTTCCCCTGGTGTTTTAAGTCTCTGTGATTTACTTAACATTTATTATAGCCACACAAACACTTACTCACTCTTTTGACTCTGTCAAAGATATAGTACGAATGAGTTCATGGATATTCCCAGAAATGATCATTGCACAACGCTGCATCTGGGCAAATCTCAGTGTTTCCTCCCAGGCTCTGAGAGGAAATAAAATTCCCAGATAAGATGGTCCCTACTTACGGGTTAGTCATGTCCAGAGCTCTGCACTTTTCTGCCAACACAAACAGGGGGGACGTGACTTCAGAGGGCACGGTGCAGCCTGTGGTCCCCAGCCTGGTGCGAGAGCCACATTCTCCTGCGTTCTGCTGACGCGCCCCTGCTCACCGCCGCCACACGCGAGCTGCACCTGGGCTGAGTTTCCAAACGCTGCCCTTCCTGCAGGAGGGGGGAGGCACGGCTGGCCAGAGAGATGCAGGCCGTGGCCCGGCCAAAGTCACGGCTCGATAGAGGCAGAGTGCCCTGGGCAGGAAGCGCGAGGGTCGTCCGTGCCTCCCCGCTGATTACGGAGCAGACGGAAGGCCACGGGGCCACACTCTCACCGGCTCACGTGTCACTGAGTGAAAATGGTGTTTGCCATGGCAGGCAGATCCACAAGCAACGCTAGTTAGAGGAATGACATTCACTAGGTTGGCAGCTGTTGTTGAGTTCTGTTTGGTCTAAGGCCAGCCAGAGTTCGGATGTAAACGGGTCTCTTTTGACCTAAAGCTGCTTACCAACATCCCTGCTGCTGATCTTTGGACCCCGGTCTGCTCGCCCAGCATGGTGATCTGCTGGTGAAGTTTTTGCCTCGAAATCGGATATGTGCTTAGGTGCATTATGGCTTGTGGTGGGATTTCCTCATGGAAAATGAGTGCACTGGAATGCAGGGTGCAGGACAGTGAGCTCAGTCTGTGAGTCACCAACCCTGCGATGTCTCCCTCATGCCGATGCCTGTTTCTGGGTCCCGTACACATAGTGACACTGCAAGTAATTCACGGCAAGCTTTCTTATTTCCAGACACATCAACATCAGTGGGGCTCTTTTTAGGAATATAATACTGCCTAGCGGTTGAAGCCCAAAACAGAGTCCTAGTCATAATTAGAGTCTCTTCTTCTCGTCTGATGTGCTGTGCTAGTGAGATGCCATACACATTTGGCTCAAGTTCTTCTCCATAAGCTCTTACCACTTAAACCATCCCAGAAAGGTCTGTAACATGATCAGTAGTCAGCAATAAAGGAAATGATTTTTGAAACAAGTTGAAACAGATGGATTCAGCTAAATCTGAAAGCCTGGTAACTTTGAAGGGCAGTATTATGATTCTTTTTATGTTGATCAAAAACACATGAATCCCATTGATTTTATACAGAGGTCCCTTTATTCCTTCGAGATAATGCATCTTTTGTTCAAATTGTAATCATGGCAATGGAATGTGTATATATAGCCATGTTTCCAACTTCATTCCCTCTTGAATTCTTCAGCTGCAATTTGCTGTTTTTGAGTAGGTGTTTCAGTTAGAGGTTTTTTGGTTGTAGCAATGGGATGTAATGGGCTCACTCCAAGACCCTTGATAGCTATGAATCTCTCCAAATATCAGAAAATGTGGTCTGTGTTATTAGTAGCAGTACACCACTTTACTACCTATGGACTGTTCTAGTCCTAACATATAGCGCAGAGAAATAGATATTCTGGTTTAAGTGATGATAAACTTTCATGATGAACAGGCTTGGGTGTTGATGAACATTATTTCTGTATCCGTCTTTTCCTCTCTTTTCTTGATGAAAACTCAAAACATCTTCATCTGCTGATTGACTGCTGAGATCATTGAAATGTTAACCTAGTGCTAATGCCTTGAGTGATTTCAGATACTCTGGATTAATAATTTTTTGTCTTTATGGTGTTAACATTATGCTGAGGCAGTTCAATTGGCTCAAAGCATTTTTCTTCCTTGAAGCCTTAAACGATCCCTTTGTACAGTGCCCTATCGCAAATGCTTTCCTGGTGCTGCTCACCTCAGTGGTTCTCGCCGGTCTGCTGATCAAATGTGGCAGATCCTGCAGGCTGGAGCGTTCGCACCAAATGGCAACCGTTGGTGCTCTCACTCTTCTCAGGGAGCGACGGTGAAGCTGATCCATTTATCACTGTTATGTGACAAGCTCATTAAGACCCCAAGCTAACAGACTTTCAACTTGCTTGTCTTTTGTCCTGTCTGTTTGCATGGCCTTGGTCAAGGCGAAAAAGTCCTAATGGTTTGTTGTTGCTGTTGGCAAGAATGTTTGCATTATGTAACATATTGAAATGGCAAATATCAGCCCTGCGCCAGTGTAATTTACTTTGGAGAAGAAAGTCTTTGTTTGAAAGAAACTTCCATTACGACTAGGCCCATCTGTGAAAGCAAAACACTCTGATGTAAGAGGCAATCACAAATCTTTGAGGAGGCGGTCACCTTCTCTCCAGACTCTTGCTGAGATAATTGCGTAAACACAGTTGTAATAGTCAAATCCCTGTTGTACCCTGATGCTGGGACTAAATCCTCAAATATACATATATCCATGTAATTTACTTCCAATTTGGTTTTACAGCATGTTACATCACAGATGACTCTTTACCACAGTTGGAAAACAATTAGTCCCCATAGTTTGGTAACAGCCCATTCTGTCATGAGCACCTCAGAATAATAACTGATTGAAAATGTTGCATTCGTACTGTATTCTCACTGTATCCTTACTGTATGTTATGAGGTTGTCTGGTTACATCCAGTGCCACTCTACTCCCCCACTTGCTCATTATAAACAATAGCTGTTGTCATTTAATATACAAATAAAAATGCGCATGCTTTGTTTTGCTTGACAGCCACATGACATTGCACTAAACATCCTGTGAATCTGAGTGTAACGTGACATAGTAAATCATCTGTTTGCATTCCTAGATGTTCAGGCCAGCTGCTATGTATTCCTCGCAGCCTGTCTGTCTACCCTATAAACTGACTCCGTTCTACAAAATAGGAACATTCAAACATCATAAAATGTTTTGGGTTAGCAGGAAAAACCTCAGCACATTATATATTAGGCCCTTAGTTTAATCTTTAAAGTCCCAGTTCTGTTTTTACACATTTAGGGTAAGATTCGGTAATCGGTAATCACCATCAAGATGCAACAGAAAAGGTAGTTTAGTTTTTGCATAATTAAAGTAGTTTAAAGAATGTATAGCTCCAGAAACAAATAGACAGAAATATCCAGGGTTTGGAAAGAGTCTGAAGGTCAGCAAGTGTTCAAGAGAGCAAACAGTGAATGCTTCCTTCAAAAGGAAATCAAAGTTAAAAGAAAATGAGATGAGGGCTTCCTGCCAGATGGTTTGTGTTCTGTACAGATATACAGTTCTTCCTCTGGGTTGTGCTGATCCAGCAGCCACCGTGCTTTCCTTTGTCTCTGCCCTGTGCTTGGCATGTATCTTTTACATAACAATACCAACAAGGCGACCACAATGTGCTTTAAGATATGGCAAACAACCTAAAAATGGAAGCTGCGTTCCTCTGAGGCTTCTCCCCCTCTCTGTCATGGAGTTAGCTTCAAGCAGAGTACGATGTGGATTCAGGAGGGCCTAACAAAGTTGTGTCAGAATGGCTTTCTCAGTTACAAAGTGGCTTTTAAAAATGCCCACATCAGGATTCATAAGACAACTGCCGTTGTGCTGCAGAGGGTCTGTTTGCCTTGGACAGAGGGCCAGGTTGGGTTTGTTTTCTGAGGTCACAATTCCTTCTGTGATTTTAGTGCATTTATTAAACCTATTGTAAATTATTTTTCCATTAATATATAATATTCAATATAGACTTCAATAATTTTGTAATCAGGGGGTTTCGTTCATACATGTCGCAAGGACTCGAGTTAATTAAAGAAAACAAAGAGCATAAGAGGATCCCATGGCCACAGACAATGTTATATAATCTGTTAATGAAACTGACATAAGATTTTTATTAGATCTTTCATATTAATCTGAATGTTGGGCACTTGTAGTGCACAACAAATTTGGGTTTGTTTTCTAATATTATTCCTTTACTAGAACAAGTATTATTCTCTGTCGTGTATGGATTTCAGCTTTAGATATTAGGCATTCGAAGCCTTACAAACCTTAAAAAATAAGATTTTAAACAAGAAAATTACTACGATGTGACCTTGTCCAATGTCACAGACGCATTACTCATACTCTGCATTGTTCCATACAGTACTTCACAGTAAAAAGAATTAAAACATTCACACAATAAGAGGCTGTCACTCATATTTGACCTATGGATGAGAGAGGCAAGTCCGTTCCCGGTCTCTGCTGAAAGGCAATGTTACTTGTGGCTGGAACAGAGGCGATCGTGCTGCAGAACAGTGCCTCTCAGGCACAGTGCCTCTCAGGCACAGTGTGGGGTGTCAGAGGCACAACACAGCAGGCTTTGTGTGCAGGCCTCAATCGAGCCTGATGGGAAGAGCCATGGGCTGCTGCCAATGGCCACTGTTAATTAAGGATCCCATTGTTTGCCTTTAGGATTCCCCAGACGTAGGGGTCAGGAAGTCAGCCCATATTGTTCACCCTGTGGGATGCTGACTACAGCACTGCGAAGATCACATCGTTTTTTTTTTTAAATGACGTTACAATCACGGTTTCTTTATAGGAGGGTGCAGAAGGCGTTCATCAGCAAGCACGAAGGAAGAGCAGGAACTTATTGTTGGTTTTGGGGGAGTCAGTGGCACCATCTCCATCTACAGTTGTTGACAGCTTTTAATCCGAAGTGCTAGGAGTCCATGGGTATTTCTGTCGCGATGAACCAACTCCATAAATGAAAAAAAACTAAATACAGTTAAGTATTAATAATCTCTGAAACTGAGATGGTTTGAAGTTATTTTCAATTTCAAGGAGACATGCTTGAGTTTATCAAAACACAGACGTGACCCGTGTGCAGTGCAGGAGACCCATATAGAGAAGCTCTTGTTACGGAGCCGAAGGCTGTGTTGAGTCCTGTTGAGTCCTGGTAGCTGCAGTTAGGCAGGAGGAGGCGCTGGGGGGTGTGGCCTGAGGCGGGGGGGGGGGGAGTGGGGGAGAGTGTGGGGGAGGGGCACTATGGGAATGTTTTTACTGTCTGAGATCTTCCCTCCACTCTAACTCAGTCTTACAGACATCCACTTCCTCAGCTTCCCAGCCCCATGCATGTCCTATGATGTGTGTGTGTGTGTGTGTGTGTGCATGTATGCTCAGAGAGAAATCAAGACCATGCAAAGGAGACAGAGACACATTGGTAAGGCTATCTGAGGACAGTGAGTCTGAAATGTAAACAGATAGGCTTATCTGTAAGGCTGGAGATATAACAGAAGGCTTTTCCCTCTTGATATGACAGTTTAGCCTGCTGCTCAAGTCCATCCCAATGCAGTGAAAGGTGCATCTTCATGGCTGTGTACCACAAAATACACCACTCATTACCTCCACCTCTAACATGGACAAACAATAGGGTATGGCTATACTGACAGAACCAGCGAACAAACCTGCGTGAAATGTAAAGCGTGTAAAATGAAATATTCAATAAAATCTTTGTAGTCTTGGCTCTACAGTGGAAGGCCCATCTGACAAAAAATAGTCATAGTTTACTTCAAATAGGAAGTTACCATTGTAAAACAGCTTATGCTGTCTGAACAACATCTTAAAAAGCAAATACGCGATAAATGTGTGCAGAACTCCTGTGAAGAGTTCTCAGATAAAATGGAAAACCGTTTTCTTTCTTTTTTTTTTTTTTTTCCTTTCACAAGGCAGTCAACCTGCTCATGTCATTCATCGCCTGGGTAACCTAATGCCGTTGTGCAGCTGTACGAGACGTTAGGGTGAGTAGGGCCTGATCCGGGATTGTGAACTCAGGGATGACGAATGTGAAGCTGGGCCCTGTCTTCCAAAAGCAAAAGCTCCGCCCCTCAGCCCGCCTGATTTGCACAGCGAGGTTACGAAATGACGGAAAACAGCTTGGCAGGCACGGCGCTGGCACACGACGCCGTCGGCAGAGCCGCGCAGATAACGGAAGTGTCCGGTCCGTGGCAGGAGGGCCTCTTCCCTGGGCCATCACTACGCGTGTGGTTGGCATGGCGTCTGTTGCCGTCTTGCGGTTGCCATGCGATGCAGTGCATTCCCCATGTAATGCGCTGTCAGTTAAGAAGGAGAGCTTTTGCCTTCCTGTAACACGCCCCGAGGTGTGCAGGGAGCCTGGGGAATCCCACCGTTATGTTATGTCTACTGAAAATGTCAGTTTGTGCTTTATCTGTTCAAGATGCTTAGCTGTGCCAGCTAGTGCTGATGCCACATTTTTCCAACATTTCTCCAGCGAAACCTGATGCACTGAAAACATTTTTCTATACACCAAGCCAAAGGAGAGCCGTCACCTTAGAAACGGAGGAAAACAATGTGCCCATTCATAAATATGCCCCCCACCCACACTGCGTAACACCAACCTGAACCCTTCAGCTCAAATTTAGATATATTAATAACATAATAGTAATAATAATGTCATTAAGTGAGGTCTAACCCAGGCCTTAGGACCTAAGACTGATATTTAGTTTGCTTATGGTCTTTGTGTATTGCTATTTGTTTATTGGCTGATGAGTTTGACAGGTATTCTGTACCATATAGTTCAATGGACAAGGGTCAGTTCAAGTCCAGGTTTCTCAGAACCTATATTTGAAACTTCAACATTATCTACTTTGAACAATTACTTTATAAAAATGTTTCATTAGTTGCTGGCAGTCGGACTAGGAATATTGCCAGCAGTACAGATATGAAGTTGTTTCTGATGACGTTCATGACACACATAAAGTATATTTTGTTTGTTTTTTGTCACTGCTGGAATATCAGAGTGTGTTCTTGTTTTTCCTCCAAGCCCTTTCAGTTTGATCAAGGACAGTGTCATTAAAGAACCCAGGCTGTGTTAGCAGTCTACGTTTGAACTCAAGGGATATTCACATGACCTTTTCATCTTCTAAACTCTGTCAGCCTTTATTTGTTTCCAGTCCTGACTGACATGACTCAGCAGTAAGGAAGTGCACTTAAAATTCCTTTTACTGGATCAGTTGTGTTAGCTCAGAGCAGCCAATCGCATGTTACGAGGGTGACTGTTTTTCCGGTAAAGGCAAGGAAGAGCTGACGTTGAATAAGATGGCCCTGTGTCTGAGAAGAGACTAAACAGCAGTAAGTGTGTATTCCTCGCACAAGTCCGTCACGAATCGAGTGTTTACTTCACTCGAACATTCCTCTCCTCTAAGGGTTCACCAAAATTGTGACTGTTTGGACCTGTCATATCTGACAAATGTCAAATAAAGCACACGCAGGGAATCAGCCAAAGATCAGTCTCTTCTCTCCTATGGTTCTGGAAGAGGATTTACACTTGCTGTGTTCACATAGAGCAGTGGAAATAACAGAAAGACTGACCTCACGTGAAAAGCTGACCTCACGTGAAAGACTGACCTCACGTGAAAAGCTGACCTCACGTGAAAGACTGACCTCACGTGAAAAGATGACCTCACATGAAAGACTGACCTCACTGACCTCACGTGAAAGACTGACCTCACGTGAGAAAGACTGACCTCACGTGAAAAGATGACCTCACATGAAAGACTGACCTCACGTGAAAAGCTGACCTCACGTGAAAGACTGACCTCACGTGAAAAGATGACCTCACATGAAAGACTGACCTCACGTGAAAAGCTGACCTCACGTGAAAGACTGACCTCACGTTACGTGAAAGACTGACCTCACGTGAAAAGATGACCTCACATGAAAGACTGACCTCACGTGAAAAGCTGACCTCACGTGAAAGACTGACCTCACGTGAAAGACTGATGCTGCTGCCAGTCGTGCCTCTGACTGTTAGTGTTAATTTTCTGCAAGATAAGAAATGTTTCGCTGTGGGGGGGGGAAGGAAAAAGCTTCAAATCCTTAAAAATGTTTTTTTTTTATCAGAAGTCTCTCGGTAGGCAGGTCAGCAGTACAAGCATTAAAGGAACACAGTGTACGCTTGAAACTGGTGTCACTACTGTCTGTACCAGTGACTTGTTTATCACCATCAACTGCATGCCAGAGTAATACTGGTCTGCAATGGAAAACACTTTTGACAATGACAAATTGGTATGAACACCACAAACACAGGATAGGTACACTTGTGTCTCCGTGTAAACCATTCCAACCAGTAGTTTACTTCAAATTTCAGATGATTTTCATATGAGAAGTAAACTAAAACCAGTCTGGCTGATCATTCATGTCTGGTTTTAACATCTGATACCGAAAAACGAATTGGTCATAAGGTACTTTTTATGTAGCTTTAGTGTAGGTGCTTCCTGCTCTCGGCCTGGGCTAAAATAAAGGGCCGTAAAAGTGTAACCACACGGGAACAGCCCCCGAGCTAGAATGTGGTGTCATGGTAAGTTTTCTGACTGCACGGTGACTGTGAGTGTCTGAACGGTGGATTGATGCCCAATGTGCCTACGTGGATGTAAGACCTCCTGGGGTTCAGTTTACTCTAGTGACATCCTGGACAGACACAGAGACACGGGCGCATTACATCTGAGCTGAAATTTCAGTGATACCAGATAGTAGCTCTGTTAGTGCCCATGTTTTAGCACAGTGTTTACAGGCCCACAGATGACATTTATATTTGGTAAGGCCTCTTGAAAAATATCAGTGGTTTGCCAGCTATTTGCTTGTCACCATAGACGCAGGAGTCAAATGATAAATGCTCACTGACTTGAGTGGCTCACGGTGAATCTAGCACTAGTTTGTGGAACTGACATAAGGGTTCACTCTTTGCCCTAAGCAGGGCCCATCACTGCAAGGCATGGCGTTTATAATTATTGCATGATTAGGCTTAACATAGCAAATTAATGCAACAGCATATAGGAGGAGTCAGATATTGGGTTTGAGAGAAAATACATTTTTAGCTTTAAGCACAGATTTCCTGTGACCTGTGTTTTGAATTGTGCACACTGACCCTTCAGTTTTAATAGATGTGGTATGTCCACTTAACATAATATATATAACTTGGACCAGAGTCTTGTTAATCCCCTGTCCCTTTTAGCTTTTCCCTGCAAAGCTGGGCTCAGGGGGGACTGAGTAAATTATGCGGTATCGTAATCACTTCTCCATTTGTTACTGCATCTGAATGTATTTTTATTGCATATAAATCAGAAAACTGCTAGTTTCCAAGAACTGATTTATTGTATGCTATGTTAGTTAGTCTCCATTGCATGCATTAATATTCAGGTCAGTACATAGTATGCTCTAATGTGTTGTCGTGAGTATGTAAAGGTTGGAGAGCAGCTCTGGTTTATAGGTTCATTATTCCCATTCTTTTGACAACATTTCATAAGTACACTTTTTGGTAATGACGGAATCTCTGCGTCTTCGAGGTGCCCTGGACAATCCACATGTATGTCAGTGTAAGTGTCATATTTAGAGTCAGTTCCCCCACCTATAGCCAACCATTATCACCGTGGTAATTTGCACGTTAAAAACCTTTCAGGGTGTTCTGGGTGTAGTTGTTTATTGTTTATTGTTTATTGTTAACAATATAAAAGACAAAAAGACAGACTAGCATGACATTCTCCTTTTGGATAGAGTGTTGAATCTTAAAGCAGTGACCGTATAATGCTAACGCTTATATTTAGCCAACACTGGACAAGATAAGAATGCTTATCTCAGCAGTTACGCGTCAGAGAGAGCAACTGGTCATGGACAGAATAAGCACTCATGTTCAGCTTTTGTCCAACCACAGCTTCCCAAAGAACCTACAGTATATATTTGTGACAGGCAGAATTTGGACATATCTCGTTTGGGAGAGGAGAGCAGAGAGACGTGACTTACCGAGTGTATAAATAAATCAGCATAAATAAACTGGTGAATAATCTGTGGATCCCATTGGCATAAAGGAGCTTCTCATTCTGGGTTTAGCGGTTAGCTCGGCGAGTGCCGGGTCTGTGGGCCCTCTTTTCCTGTACCCGTAACTGTGCATACGTTCATACCTGCTATATTAGTCTGGAATCCAGGAAATGTCAACTCCCACAGGTTGCAGTCTTTGACGTGGTAAAGCAAATAAGCAGACACTCACAGGATTCTACACATTCATGCTCGTCACTCCAGGAATTATGATTTTTACTATTGAGACTATTAACGATTTAGAATTATAACTTGATGTTAAATGGAACAGATAGTACCAATCAAGTGACTTTCTTTCTAATACATTTGTGTGGTGATTTAAAGTGATGTTTCACATGTTTACATTAGCTTGAATCACACAAAGTGAACTTCAATTGAATAATAAGATCCCTAATCAGGACTCCTACAACTAATTCTCAAAGTAAACATGAGATAGGAGACTGGACTCTTAAGAGAGGCCAAATGTGATGTGTGTGTTTAAGCATATCTGTAAATCTATCTCCTCTATATCCTGGCCAAGCTAAACACAGATTAGGGGAAAGTTGAGTTGTGTTTTTTTTTTTTTTCCTCCCCTCGCCTTGCTCTTCTCTGTAGGGTAATTGAGCGTGTTGTATCTGGTGGGTTTGGTGTTCTGTGTGGACTGGAGTCTCGCGGGAGTCTCGTGGGAGGCGGCTCTGGGACTCATGCTCCGAGGCCTCCATTGTTTATACTGATGGTTTCCAGATGCTGGCAGAGGGAACAGCCAAACTCCCGGGCCAGCGCCAGCCACCAGGAAGCGGTCCAGCGCTCCGGAATACTCGGAAAACATGGCGCAGGTTTGCAATTGCAACCTAGAAGAGAGCGCAGGGCCCAGAAACCGAGCTGTCTTTCATTAGGACTGACCACTTGAAATGAGAAAATCTCAGCATGTGAAATGTTAGGAATCAGAAACATTATCGTTCATAGGCATTTTTGCATTTTTGAAAAACTTTTTTTTTGCACTTTTTAAAATGGTGCTGGACTGTTAGCTCAAACTTTCTTATTACATAATTGGAAGGGCGACTGAATGTGTAACATACAGTTAATTAATTCTTTGCTTAATTGAATGTTATACTCAGTTACCAGAAAGAAAAGTGGAAACAATTGGTTACCACACTGGTTTAACAGCACTGACCAAAAGCAGATGCTTCCTGTAATTATTGATCAGTCCCTCCCTGCTGAGGAGGAATTTTGTCCCATTTCTCATTGCAGGGCTCTATGACATTTGCGAGTTTTCACATCTTAATGGGGTTTTGGTTTGGGACTTTTACAAGGCTATTTGAAAGCATTCAAATTCTTCCTCTAACCTACAGTGACCTCAATTTGCTTTTACCTGTTTAGCTGTGTGACACAGGTCAACTCTCAGACATACTCTCACATTCGTCTGTAATACCTCTCCGAGGTTATTACCCCTGTGATTGGCTTAAGCTCTAGTGGGCAGTCACATCTTACACCTAAAGATCACATGTTGAATCTTGCACACCAAACACATAATAGTAGCACAGCACCTTATCATTTTTTTGTTACAGATTTCCTTAAATTCCTTCTAAATAACACTGAAAAACAGATATAATCTCAGAATTGTGGTTCTGCTAGAAAGTGGTGGAAATTTGGTAATTTATGCAATTGTAGCACTTGGAATTGTTTAGTTCTGAGTTTTTTATTAGTACAGTTTAAGTTGTACTACATATCTTTTTAATCCTGTTTTATTTCAGACTGTTATAGTCATATTTCATAAGGCAACCCCAGATGTCACTTTGCTTTGTTCTTACACAATGTGCATTTTGTACTGTGCAGCAGATATCTAGTATCTGCAGTGTCTATATTAATCACACGTCTTTGTATAAATAAGGAAAATATCTACCACCAACAGTAATACAGTTTCAGCAGGATTGGAATAAAGCTGACTGTTCAGTATGATCCACTGCATATAGGGCAAGCGTGGTTGTGCATTTTCTGTTTTTTTTAAGTTCAAAGGTTTTAAATGATCTACTTTCATTCATTGAGAGGTTGACTTAATGTCTGGTAAGCTTTTGCATGGCTTTCATCACCCTCCACCTCCAGCGCCCTTTCCTTTGGTCTGCTCCAGGATCAGTGACCAAGGCCCAAGCACGGCTGGGGGAGCTGCACGGCTGGCCCTGGGTCAGCTGCTGAAGCTGTGTCAGTGCCAGCTTCGCTCGCTCCTCGGTGGGGGCCGCACTCGCCGGTCTGTGCGGCGTCTGGGTGAGCCTGAGCCCTCCGTTTCAGCAGGGCCGACTTTGCTAACACAGAGGCATTGTGAGCGAGCAGATTTATCATTTAACGGCACACCTGTTCCTCCTCGTCAGTCTCCGCGATGCAGTCTCCCCCTCACAGGCATAAAAAGAGACAGCTGCACCCACAAGAAAAGGACCCCGGGAGCCCTGAGGAAACACTGGCTTCATTTAGCCGCCCTGGTGGGAATTAATAAATAACACCAACACGCACCTGACTGGAATGCTTGCGCAGATCGGGCGCTTCGCCCGGCGCTCCGGAAATCGCACGCAGACACAGCTGAGAAGGGCGACACTATCATTCTTGTGTGTGAGGGTCCAGGAAGGGCCATCTGCGAGCTACGCCTTGGCCTTGGCTGAGTCTGCCCAGCCAGGCCAGACAGAGTGCCGCTTCATCCGACATCTCACATTGTGATGCTAATGGCGCAGTGTAGCTGAGCACACGCTGGCGCTCCCACCCTGTTACATGTACAAGCTACGTGTGGCTCTCTGACTTCAGCGAATAGGAGCTTAATTACTGACGAAACAATGCTGCGAACATTCACATTTTAATGTCATGATCCATTAAGAACATTCAAACAAATCTGAAAGAGCGTAAGTCTGTTATATCATAGCCTAGGGCGTTTTTTTTTTTTTCGAAAATAAGAATGGATCCGAGTAAAACCGAGTGCAGCGATTATTGTCCACTAGAGATCTTCTTTAATCAGCAAGCATAATTATTTTCATGAGAATGTTTAAGCCGTGCTATTCGGCCTATTGTGTGGAGTTAGCGAGTGTGGCTTTTGTGATTAGTCAAAAGATTATATGTGCTCTGCTTTCTGTTGACTCCAGTCACCCACATCTATTGTGCAACTGAAAGCCAAGAAAAAAGTAGTGCGATTTGTGTGGGCTTTTCTCCATCCTGTGCCTCAAAAGATGACATGCATTTCCTAACGAAAACAAAGTCCTCAGACAAGGCCAGAGAAGTGGTTTTCTACCATTACCATCAAGAATGCACTTAAATAGCACAGTTATCCTTCCAATAAATACTTCAGCGAAATCAAGTCCTCAGGAGCACATAAGGCACTGGCGTGGAGTGAAGAGCATGTTGTAGTGGTAAACAACACAGGATTTCTGATGCTGCTGAGAGCAGCTATTTTTGACGTTGCAAAAATACATTTTATTTTATTTGTTTAAATATGTAAACATGTTTGAACACAGAAATGTTGCCATTAGAAACTGTAACGTGTTATTGCCATAGAATTCAGCAGTTAAGGCCCACAGACGCTGTGGTCCGTCATGGCGCTTTGACCCAGCCCTTAGGAGGCGTGTATGTAGCCGCAGTCTTAGCCACATACACAGCAGGTCGCGTGAAGCAGCACACCGCATTTAGTAGTGCACGCTGTATGTAAATAAGCAAGTAACCAAGACAAAATTGTACTGCTGAAATAATGATAAAAAACACGGATATAATGAGATGGTAAGCAGGAAAATAACGAAAGGTCAGGTGAACCACAGTGATGATTGTGTATCATGCTCGTGATGTTAAATGTTGCTATTCCACAGTGTTGGTATTGTATAGTCCTTACAGCTTTATCTTTGTAGCTTCACAAAAACTGTCCCCTTTAGAGGTACAACATATTGCTATCTTTTTTTACCTCAGGACATGTTTCCATACTTTCTGCCATATACTTCTTGCCATTGTTCGTGAAAACTGTCATTATGGTGCCAGGGGTAGAGTATGTCCCTTAGGATCATTACATGCATCATCCATTTAAAGTTCTATGAACTTGTTGTCTTTATTGACTGTTAACATAGTTTAGATATTTTAGTTTATTTAATCAGTTGATGATTCCACATAAATGCATTCAGGGAATGGATAGCATTTACAGTTGGTAATGAATAATAACTATTATAACCATAATTAAAATCTTTATAGTAGGAGGTGGATATGGATACTAACAATTACAGAACTGGCCTCCCTCTTGATATATCTCAACAAGCTAATTAATTGTAGGCTATATGCAATGTGGCACAACTGGGTTCAATCAAAATCTCAGGTGCTTTTTGGATACGCCCTTGTGTTGTTGTGATATACAGTGTAGGTCATCGCAATCGCCTCATGAAGACAGAGCGCTTGTGTCCAAACCTTTGGGAGCACAGTCTGTACTCTCAGATCTTTACACACCTCCATCTAAAGAGGGTGCATATGCAGCATGTACTAGACAGAAACCATTATATATAGAGAGTTTGTGTCTATACAGAAACCATATATAAGCCCATATAAAAAAGGTTAAAAGGGACATTGGAGAGACCTGTTCCTGGCTCGTGTTGTAATTATGGCTCTTTGCTTTTTGGAGGATTGTGCCATCATTCTGTACGGTGCTGTTTCACTGCTCTCGTCTGTGTACCCAGCATTCCTTTGCAGGTCGCGCCAGAGACTTATCAGTCAACCGGCATCTTTTCCAATGATAATAAACCGAATCAATTGTGCTTACAGCAAATGTTTCAGGTTAGCACTTTCCTCTGGCCCTCGTTTGCTAACCCATAAGGCATAATTGAAAGCAGATCACTGGTTTTAACCGGTGGGGGGTGAGTGTTTTCTCGTATTATACCAGTGTGGAACCCATCTGCTTCTGATTTCATTCCCCCTTTTTCGGTCCTGTAGGGCCTGATTGGAGGGGCTCTCTCCAGCTGCGAGCCATGACTGCCGTGCTGTGGTATTTGTCCTGTTGCAGGGTGGTTGGCTCTGCTCCTGCCCCCCCCCGGCCCTCCGCAGGGAACACAGCTGGTGGGATGGGGAGGGGGACACAGGGCTCAGATTCAGCCCCCTCCCTCCCAGCGCCTGACCGTCGGCGTACCTCTAGCATGTGAGGACGTCGGTGCGGAACTGCAGGGCGCTCCTTTGCTCCCGCACCTGGAGATCTTCTCGGAGGTGGTTGGAGCTGGTGTCCGAAGGCAAAAGACAGTGTGGCTCTGTTCGGTCCATCGGATCGCTCTTAGCCACTGCCTTCAGTATTTTATTATCTTCTTGTGCTCTCATGTGAGAGTACTAATGGAAATCCATTTGTCCCTCATCTCTGCGACCCGTAGTCCCCGAATAGGTGTGTCCTGAATGTAGCTAGTATGCTCCCGACAACAGACATTTGTTATTTTAACCCACGCTATCGTGGAAATTAACATTGACCTCATGCACAGACAGATTAAAAGAGATCCAGCAAAACTCTGGCTCTGCACTTATTGCTGTTTTCCATCTACCCTCCCTCTGTACTTATGTGCTGTTTGGATTTGCCCCGCAGTCCAGGATAGCACTGGAGATAGTAGGAGCCTGCCGAGTCCTCTGTGAGCTCCAGACTGAAGAGGTCACTCTGCTTTTAGAGTGCTGGGTTGAGCTGTGTAAACATGCAAGGACAGAGCTGGGTGGGCGTGGCTAGGGGGGGGCGTGGCTCTGTAATTCCGCTGTCAGATGGTGAGGTCTGGAAGAAGAGCTGCTCTCTCACAAGCTGCGACCCTTCAGGCTAGTTTGTTTTCCTTTTATTTGTCGTAACTTTTTGGTACAAGCTGTCAATATGAAACAATAAACACACATTCTTTTTTTTTGTTTGACTAATGAATTTTTCAAAGCCAAGATATTTTGCAGAGCTAATACAGTATATTGAACATACACATATTGCATAAATCCAAAAGAGTCTCTTATAATCAGTGGAATAAAATCAATGGTCTTATGGTCAATGGTCTTATGCATGCATGATTTATTGTTTGTTAGAACCGAAAGTCCAACAAATGTGTTTAGTCCATGTTGCTTCGTTTCACCGTGTCATGAATTAAAAATTTTCCACGTTGAACCACTCCAGTGTCTCACCATGCTGATCACACCAGGGCCTTCCACACTCAATTAGCTTTAAACCTATTAAAAACACAACCGAAATAGGTCAAGCTGCTGTAAACAGAATATCATGTGTGTCTTCTGGCACTGGCCCATGGCATACCACAGAGCACTGCACAGATAGGGCCTTTTCACAGGACCTGACATTCTTAGCAATGTGATGATGAGACAGAGTTCTGAATTCTCCAGTTCTCCTTCAAAGCGAAGCACCAACTTGGAAAAAAAGAAAGAAAATAAAAAGAGCATATCTAGCTACATCCACTGAGATTAAACAGCTCTTACTGCTTCAGATATGCGTTGTTATATGAAAAGGCAAGAAGTGTAAAAGGAAAAAGTGTCAGATGCACTTTATGCAGTTAGAGAGGCTTATGAGGAGAAGCTGAGAGGGCCAGGTCATTCTGTTCATGGCCTCATGAGCATTACCACCGTAAGGCCATTGATCAGCACCGCTAGCATAATCGTTCTACCAGAGGGGAGTTGCACCTAATGCCCGATGCAGCACAACAATGGAAAATGTGAATCAATGGTGCTAAAGTCAGTTATGGTATGGCTTTTATTATCCTCCCAATCCTACAGCACCCCACCCACATCAGTCCTGCAGCGGCACATGAGCGAGGCCATACGCAGGTTCTCGGGCAGCCGCACGTCAGGCCAGTCCTGGAGTTTGGATGTGTAGCCACAGAATGTCATGGTTTCCAGCTGCCGTCAACTGGGAAGGTGGCTTGTTGACAGCGGTTGAGTCATATTGTTTAAGGCTGGGGAGGAGGGCCTATCACATGCAGTGGGTCTGGGGAGGAGGGCCTATCACATGCAGCGGGTCTGGGGAGGAGGGCCTATCACATGCAGCGGGTCTGGGGAGGAGGGCCTATCACATGCAGCGGGTCTGGGGAGGAGGGCCTATCACATGCAGCGGGTCCTCTGTGACGCGTGTTGCTGACTCTTTGCGCCCCCAGAACAGATGCTCATGATTTCACCTCCCATTACTCATGTGGGACCAATGTAACGGATCCACCCCATGGACCCCTTAACCCTCCCACCCCCACCCCACACCCCCACCCCACAGCTCCACCCTCCCGCTGCCGTCTGGAACCTGCTTCCCTGCTTCAGGCTTCGGTCGCCTCAGCGCTGAGCCACAACCACACGGATAAACCAGGGCCTCAGAGAGCTTCTTTTTTTTCACCTGTTTGAAAAGCTGCTCTGTTTAGAGGGGGTCATGACGTGAAACATTTTCTGCCCGTGAATGTTTGGGTCACTGTCCGTCTCTCTCTCTCTCTCTCTCTGAGACCATCCTGCTATCTCTTTGTTTTGCTTTTGCTAAGTCTCTTTTTTTAAAGATGGACGATGGAACACAATGATGCACACATGTTGAACTTAGAACACATTTTGAGAGCCTCCACCATACATCTGTAAAGCCTTATTTAAAGGTTAAAATATTAAAAACGTTGGGATTCAGCAGATTAAAGTGCTGGTTTGGAGTGTACAGGGCCACTAAGGGATGCAGTTCTCTTCTGGCACTGTTGCTATTTTGCACGAGGTCCTGGTTACTAAAATAACAAGGGTGTTAGATCAGAAGTTAGTGCTCAGAAAAACACTACTATAAAAAAAGTCTGAATTATATTTGCTTGCAGAACATAACATTTGACAAGGTTAAACCAAATTGAGTAGTTTTCTAATTTTGTTTGTTTAGGGAGTTCTTGGAATTTAGCGATCTATCTTGATGGCAACAGAAAATGCTTGTTTGTAACACCAAGGGAAAGGTGTTTTTTTCCTTTTTGCAGTGCTTGTGGTCTGGATATTGGTGCCAGCCTTAACTCACTGTGTTGAAATCACGCCCAAGTCCGTTTGAGAACAAATTCTTGTTTAAAAAAAAGTGTTATTTTGCACATAACACATATGCTTCCAATACCAACATGACCAGATGCTTCTAATACCAACAAAACCTTGGTCATTATTAAAAACTTAGGTCATAGCTTATGGCATTGTATGTACATCTTCTTAAACATTATTTCAAAACCCTATAGAACATTACATTCATTTTTAATGGGTGTCCTGGTAAGGTTCTCAGAACACTGCTGCATGAAGTTTATTGATTTTAGGAACAGGCTTTGGTTAATACTGTCTCCCAGGCTGGATGCAAAGCATCATCTCTTGAGAAAAGACAGGGATGCTGTTGTGCTAGCAGCTTCTACAAAGGCCTCATGTTATTCTAAGCACAAACTCAGAATAGGTGATATGATTTCTTTGAGAGTGGATGCAGTCACATGAGATCAGATCTGAGGGTCCATACTCTTACCCGCACTCGATTGCTTGCATACTTTAGCACCAAAGTAGTGCTCGACTAACCAGAGTAATTGCCATGCTGTTCCAGGCCCGGCCCAAGGGTGAAGGACTGACACCCTATCAAGGGAAGAAGAGGTGCTTTGGAGAGTACAAGTGTCCCAAATGCAAAAGGAAGTGGATGAGCGGAAACTCCTGGGCCAACATGGGGCAGGAATGTATAAAGTGCCACATCAATGTGTACCCTCACAAACAGGTACAGTGCAGTCTTCAGCGCTTTCCCCAGTGCACTTCACACTTCGCACATGTATTGTGTTAATGCGCAATCGGGTTGGCATGTACATGTGTTAATCTAATGTTCGACCGCAAACATGCTCGTGCAGTGTAAACAGTGTGGCCTTTAGTGGAATTTCTTCTGGTGAATGAAACCCCATGGGCTGCCCTTGAAACCTGAGCCTCAAGCCCCGGTGTCCCCTTAACCCAAACACTGCTGGAACTCACCCTTTCCCCTTCCAGGAAATACACACTGAAGATATTTGGCCTAAGAACACAAATAGTCAGACTAATCCGTGCATGCAAATCATTTCGGATTTCTTGATGGCCATGAAAGATAATGTTGGCCACACAGTAAAACCTTGCTGTTGATGCATGGCAAAGGTCCTCAATCCGATCTAGTTAAGGATATAAATACAAGTCATCTAAATCTAAATGTGGATTCCATCAAGAGGATAATGGAGTAGCTAGGGTTAGCGTCCACTGCACTCACGTTCACCAAACATGACTTTAAAAGCATGTTACGGCATCATTTGTGTGGCGGATGCTTAGTTCCATTAGCGTGCCATGGCTAATTTCTCTCTTCCTTGCTTTTTCTCCATCACCCACTTAACATATTTGACATACCCCCCCCCCCCCCACCACACCCCCCAGTGTTTGGCCTCCGTGTATACCGAAGAGCCTCAGTATGTGTGCAGCTGAACGAAACAAAAACCCCAAAACAAAACATGTGCTTTTATTATGTTCCCACGCCGGGAAGGGTGACACAACTCCAGCACTTCCACTTGGGGAGTGAAAATGCCTCATTGCTCCTGCTTTGACACGGTGTCAAGTCATCCAACCCGGCCTGTGCCAGAGGCTCAGCGAGCATGAGCGCAGAGGGACTGCGGGGAGTTCTAACTCCATCAGTCTGCACTTGCTCGGGGAGGGAGGCCGACGTCTTTACAGCATGAGCCGACTAATAGCAGAGCCACCGCACAGAGAGTCCCCAGTGTTGCTTTGTTGCTTGTCAGGAATTTACTTAATTATTAAGCACATCAGCCAAATTCTTAATTCACGTTGGTATCCGATATTCCCTGATATTATCATTTTCAATGCCTTTTGTTCTTGAGAAACACTCCAGCCTAACGCTACATTGTCTCATCCCAATGGCCCATGCTAACCTAGTTTTCCGTAATTCATAAAGTGCAGCTGAGACACACTGGAAAGAATAACAGGATTGTGAAAAGATCCTGCATAGACGATGGGTGGGAAAACAAATAATTGTGGTAATGTTTATGATCAACAGCCAGAAACTGCTGGCTCTCATACATATTCCTCGGATCTGCCAAGATTTCCAAGAAAATGACTCACCTCCTTAATTGTCATGCTGGTTTGAAGCTTCATAGGAATAAGCGTGCCAGAGAGATGGATTCCTGAAAGTATTTCCAGTGGTTTAGAAACATCTCTTGTAGTGATCAGAGTATGTATCTGATACCAGTCCTAACCAAATGTTTGACACACCCTGCCGATTGAGCCAGACTGTGGTTTAAGCCCTGAACTCACATGACCTTCCATAATATCAACCTTCAAGGCCCCTTTGCAGCAGTTCTCAGCAGTTACAACCATAGTCGAGTTCTGGGATGCAGAATGTTCTCCATTCAGAGGACGATGCCTTGATAATGGGCTGAAAACCCGAACTAAACTGTGTCTTTCCTACAAATGACATCAGACGTCATGTTCCTCTCTCTGCAGCGCCCTCTGGAGAAGCCCGACGGCCTGGATGTCTCTGACCAGAGCAAGGAGCATCCACAGCACCTGTGTGAGAAGTGCAAGGTCCTGGGCTACTACTGTCGCCGCGTGCAATAAGGACCATCGGGTTCCTGCTCAGTCCCGCCTTCCTCTTCCCCGGCCCCTCCCCCTCCGCCACGCCCACCAAGTGCTCCACGAAAAAGTTAGAAGTGCCAAAATGTTCTTGTAAATATTGCTAATGCTAATAGGGCCTCGTGTTTTCAACATTTATTTGTTCTATATGTATAATTGATTATTGAGTATATGTTTCAAAGTGTGTCACTGACAGTATTTGTTATCCATACCAGGCACAATGGGTGACCTCAACATTGTGTCCTTTGACTGCGTGTTTACAGACTCTGCCTTCATTTTCCCTGCCAAGTGAACTTTGTGGATGTGCTGAGTGGTAAAGGTATTATATTAGTTCAGTCAGACAGGGCCTTGGGTGCCTTGCAGTGTTCTTTGGGTCAACAGCACACCATTTTAACTGTGAATTAACAGGGGACATTGTACTAGTCATCCCTAGCTTTATTTGCATATTTATTTGTAATGTTTTTATATCATCGTGCAATTGATTCAACTAAACTGGGATATTTAGCCCCGTTTGTATGCACAGGTATTGCCTAACCCCACCTCTTGCCATTAGAAACTACTGTAGGATAGAATCGTCTTGTATGAAATGCAGCAATGTCAAGTCCTTACTTTTGACATACTTGTATGTTTGACATGCATATCAAGGCATACTATATAACTTTACCGAACACTACAGCATTCAGCTGGCTAAAGCTAACTCTAAAAACACCACAGTTAATGTACGCCATCCAGTTTGTTGGCAACGACGCAGTATGCTAACACCTTATGCAACGTTCATGAGTTACATCACTGAGCAGTTGCCTATGACAGTATTCTTGATTTCACTTCATCTTAATGCCAGCTGGAATATATACCTTTATTGCCTCAGGATAGACACATCTTTGGGAATCCCACGTTTTCCTTCATCGTGTCCCTGTGCCAGTGGGAGTGGGAGTGGCGCTATGCTTGTGATAAGCTGAAGGTGAGGGCCTGCTCTGAGCACGCTCCTGGTCTGTGTGAAGCTACGCTACTCGCCATTGGCCTCATCTTTAACCAGCTTGAGTGCTAGATCTCTATTGTGCATAAGTAGCATTTATTAGTGGAACTAAAAGCATTTACTTATAGTACATGTTAAAAATCAGCCATCACCAGCTCCGAAACAGAAATACTAAATCAGTCAAATACTTGGTCTAAGGAGTTGACTTGAACCAATGTGGCCATGTTTGTTTATTTCTAGAATATTTGTAGATTGTATGCGTCTTTGTGACATCAGAAAAAGAATTTTGAATTATTCTTCCCCATAGATTAGGTTATTCACATCACAGCTGCGTAAAACCTTTGCAGTTTATATATTTCCAAAATTGACAAGTGATGGAGTTAATCGCATCAAGGCTGTGATGATTGGAAAAGAATGACCTGTTTCTGAGGAATGGAGCTAATGCTTGGCTAAAACGTGGCAAAAGGACACGGTATGTTATGATGAAAAGTCTTTTGAAAGGTCTAAAATGTGGATGTGGATTAGGTTATGGTTGAATAGTCATAGGACAGAGGACATTTTGGAAATATTTGAAGAGCATAGTTTAGTATAGAGATTTTATCATGGGAGTTTGATGTATTTTCAAGATATTGAAGATATTTTCTATAGTTTACCTCGACTGAAAGATTTGTTTTTAAGATTACATTACATACTAATTGGTCACATTTGACTGTGACCAAAGAGCATTTAATATTTTATAACATTAAATGTAGCTTTATTTTGTGTAACAAAGGTAATTTTAGACTCATTTGTAAGCATTTGCTGAATGAAGTTATTGAAAGCAAAATATTGTTTCATTAAAATTGTAAGCCTAGATGTACATATCCAGTGAAACACGTTTCTTGGTATATAGAATGTGTATAATTGTTTACTAAACTTTGGAAGTCATAACCTCATATATTTTATGTTGTCTGAAAAGTTTTTTCTGATTTATTGAGACAAATTGTATATTCTCAGAAACAGATCACACCTGAAAGGATTCGTTCAAAATGCTTAAGATGATCATGCACATTGAGGTGTTGGTAGGTGATGTCATGTCGTGCTGCTCTAAGATGTGAACTGAAAGTGCAGCATTGTAATGAGCCCGTTAGCACTGAAAACCAAACCAACTAATTATTTCCCTCCCTTCATTACTGCTTGTACATTAGGTTTGATTTCCTGATAGTAAATCTAATCACACTAGGGTCTGTTGCCAGGGAATCACCAGTGAGACATGTGAGATCAGCGTCTCACAGAATGAACCTCTGCAAAACAGGTCTCCATGTTTTGTCAGGTTTAGCCTACTCTTTTCTCAGAAAATATAGTTTTACTGTAGGCTGTTAATAGCTTCTTAATAGCTGCTCTGTGCACACATTGTTGTATGCTTTCACATTCATTTAGTATGGTATGCGATCGTCATTGTAGGAGATGAGCCAGAACTGTTTTTCTCAGTACAAACCTATGGCTTCAGCCCCGTCACTCAGCCAGATCCTCTGATGTTCTCCGCATTACTGGGATCAACTGGGATTGTCTGTAGCCTTAACATATGAGCAAGCAAAAATAAGTAAATAAAAAAAGAAAGAAAGAAAAGAAATACTGAGAGCCACGCCTCGCGTGGAAGTGAATTTCCTGGTCCCTGGTGTACATGCATAATGAGCACGTGCTCATCTGCATCCTTTCAGACTGACCTCATGTTCGTGGGGAACGTAGCCGCCTCTGAACACCTCAGCCATTAGAAAGGTGGAGAGTTGAGGGGACTGCAGACTGCTACAGCTGAGTTGGTGGTCACTTGCTGGCTTTCTCTGCTCTTATTAGGAGGCATTTCAGCGTACGGAGGTGCAGTGGTGTACGCGTTCTGCTCATACATCCAGAGAGGGCAGAAACACCTGGAGGTGGTGGTAGAGTGTACGTGCATTTCCCATACAAGTGCTTTTACGCATGTGTTTGTCTTGAATTACATATACTTGACTTTTATAGCTCACTTTCAATGTAAACTTATTTTCTATGAAAGTTATGTGTATTTTGGAAACAAGTTTGGATGTTGAAAATTTTTCAATTTGAAACCGGATTTGATTTTTTTTTTCTTTCCCTTTCAAAGATACAATTTTATGTTTTTATGTATATATTCGACGGCCATCATTTTCAAGTTAGCTATTTTGGAATGTTGTGATGCAATATTAAAATTGTTTATGCGAAAAAGGGCAGATTTCTGAGATACAACAGAGCTGGGAGTTTTGATGTTGTTTTACAATAATCTAGGGTTATATCCTACGGAAATATTTATGGAAGGTCTTTCTACAATTACTTCGTTTTTTTGTATAAAATGCAACAGAACTACACTAAGAAGGAAATATTGATGTCTAAGTAGAATATTATTCAATGGTTGGTACATAATTATTATGCCCTTAAAGCCATTTATTTGTGTTTTGTTATTTTAGATATTATCAGTATATACGGTAAAGTTATTGCCCATTACAATTATACAGTTATTTTAGTACACCTATGAACATTACCATGTGTCTGCTGAATAGTACAAATGTTGCAAATAGCAGTTCTAGGAAAGCAATAAAACAGATGCCTACATTAAAAAGACACTGACTCACACCACTGTAGATCAATCTCTGTTAAACTGTGAGTTTTCAAACGTCACCAATTAATGTCAAAGAATGATTATGAAATATTGTTTCTTCGTCTTTTTGAAATTAAGATTTACTTAAATGTTTCTAAATATTTGTGTGAGACAAAGAACTGTCGCTGAGTTTGCATGTGCATGTGGTTTAACTGGTTTAAGAAGTATACTGTGCAATGTATTTAATATGACCATGTTATTTCTTGGAAAAAAATCTTTCATAGAGTTCACCTCACTAATAACTGATGTTACAATGAGATGCCTTTTTTCACTACTAGGGTATACCAATTAATCCATATTTACTGAATGTACTGATGAATCTCTTGTGAAAAGTTAGAAACTCATGTTTCTGTTCTCGTGTATGATGTCTGTAACATATCTGAGATCATAATGGATTGGACAGAGCAACAGAGCAGGCTGATAAAAGACTGAACTAGAAAATTGAACTAGAGAACAACTCTGCTGCTCAACGTCCATGAAACGGCATTCCGATATGTGCCTTATTCGTTAGTTAGGAAAACTGAATACTTTCTGCTTTTAGGGGTTTGTTGAATTAAAACGTCAAATCTAAAATTTCTGCTTTGTCTTATTTGACCTCCATACTTTATTATACAGCAGTATCTCTTTTCTGCTTGAGCCAGCTGAGTTTTAAGATTTTTAACAAATATTTGTCCCTGTTTGTCAGTGGATACCTCCAGCCAGCTCAAAGCTCTCGGGAGGCAGCGTGCCTGATGAATTACACAGATACAGTGATGCTGTCGTAATAGAAATCCATATATAAAGTCTTGAGAAGAGTTGTAGTTCTGAGAGCAGATTCATATATTGCTTAAAAGGCTAAGGAAGAACTTTTTCTTCAGTTCATGGCTTCAGTACGTCACAAAACCATATTTATTTTGACTTAGGGACATAGTGCACAGTAAAAAAGACAGATGTTTCTTTTTTACCATTCACCTCATTTGCTTGTAATAATTGTAAACATGGGAGTGCTACATAAGAACGTTAGATGTTGGCAGTAAAACTGTCTTTCCCTTCAAAGCCAAGTTTTTGTAATTTGACTACATATTCCAAAACTTCACAAAAGGGTGGAGGACCAAATTATATCAAGTTTGGTACAACAATGCAGACTTAAACAGAACAGGAATGAGTGCGTCTCTATAGCAACTCTGTAATCTGAGAAGTCAAACAAAAGCTGTGAGCTCAGTGTGCATATGGTTTCACTTAGACAAGACTGTTTTCCACAAAAGTTCATAATTTGGCTTCATAAGGTATTACAGTGATGTCTCTACCACCACCTCTTTCAAAATGGTAGTGCTTTAAAAAGTATAGACTTGTCAGTTGATGTAAAAAAACATTGCCATACATATTGATCCATACTTAAGGTTTCATGGTCACGGGTATGATGTCACATCCTCTTCTAGGGGACAGGAAGTCTTGTCTAAAATAAGATGTGGTATCAGGAAACTTAAAAAACCTTGGAAGAAAACTTAACGAATGGTTGAGAAATGACTGTAAGGCAGAAGATACAAGTAATGATCTATCATGTGATTATATATATATATATATATATATATATATATATATATATATATATATATATATATATATATATATTTATAGTAGCCCTCATATGGAAAACAGCCTTTTAGCCATTAAAAATGAAAGACATGACCAAGGATTCAAATATGCTGAAATTCCACATCACAACCACTTTCATATATACTTTCATTTATTCCTTGATTTTCTTCACATCAGTCCCAAGAGGTACATACACTATATGCAGCTTTTACCTTAATTTTTAAACCAAAAATATATTAAAAAGTTCTTGGTGTTTGTTTTTGTCATTTGAGAAGCCTTTGGTATGCAGGTCAAAAATATGCTTACATGGTAAGCATAAAATCCATACAAACAGCATACAGACACAAATGTCCGTGCAGAGCACTAAAGCCCTTAGGTCAGTAATGTAGTTGAATTAAAAGGACTTCTTAAGACACTATATGTCCCATTTAATGTTTGAATTATTCATTTACAGTACTGGCTATGAAATTAAATCCTTTACCTTGGAGATAATATTAAAAAATAAAAATCAGTTCCATACAGCACATTGTCTAGTGTTGTTTAACTTCCCCACAGTCTGTAATGACTATCTTCTTAACTGTTCCTCCATCATGCAGACCACAGGACTCCATTACAGTGACAGTCTCCATGCCATCTTTTACTTGACCAAACACAACGTGTTTGCCATCGAGCCTGTGGAAGGAGGACAGAATGAAAAGCACATTTGTAAGACCTGCACTACTCTCTGGTTAACGAAGCTATGAAGAGTCATAGACAAGGCATCTTAAATACAGCCATGCTGATTTGGGCTTAATTTCCCCAGGGTATTACACCCATTTGTCACTATGAAACAACTGTAGATTCATTTGATTTGGTCTAACTGTGGCCTGGGTTGCATACCATTCTGTTTTAGTTGTGCAGATGAAGAACTGAGATGCATTGGTGTTTGGCCCAGAGTTTGCCATTGATAGCACACCTGTAAATAAATACCCAGAGGAATAAATGTTAGACCTCAATCTGTAATGAGTTGCTAACTTGAATTAGCTTGTCATTTTGTACAGTTCAGGTAATGTGTTACGCTTTGGTGGCCACATCATCAAAAGCTCATTAACAATGATCAGATCATAAAGGAAAGCAGAGAGACCGAAACATTAGAACCGAATGTTGCGTTGCAAGATGGCACACAATGGGTAAATCTGGAATGGGTAAATTATGGTTCTCTACTATAATCACATTCAGGCCAGTATTACACAATCCGACACTATTTGGTCATATTTATCTATCAAGAGGGTTTGTTGGTTTAGGAACCCCCTGGCACCAAAATGTACTACGATACATTGATGCCGACTGGCTATGAAAGTAGGTCATTCGTTTGTGGATTACAAAATCTGTGCTCCTTACTACTCAAGCAAATGTCGCCACCTAGTGGCATTATCTAGAAGTGAATATTGCACTCTGCACACAACAATGTTGATGTGCGTTCCAAAGAACTGACAAAGTTAGTAATGACTAGACTGGAGGAGGGGTAAATGTGTTAAATCACCTGGTCCGGTGTGTTTCAACTTGAAATTCTCATCATTAAATTTCTTTCCATAAATAGACTTTCCACCAGTGCCGTTATGATTTGTGAAATCTCCACCCTGAATAAAGGTAAACCGTAAGTCTCATGATCATTAAATATGACATGATGTATATCAAAACAGACATATCCATGTGCTATACATTTTACGTGTATAACGTAAAATATTAAACGCAACTTTTCAGTGATTGTGCGCATTTAGATATCTTTTGCAAGAAACAACGATACATCAGCTCCATCATAAGATGATATGATGATGTTAAACTGATACCTGGCACATGAACTCGGGTATAATCCTATGGAACACCGAGCCTTTATAGCCAAACCCGTACTCGCCTGTACAAAGTGCTCTGAAGTTCTCTAAGAGAGAAAAAAACAATCATTCTTCAGTCATTTTATTTTAGATATTGGTTTATCGTTTGGTGAGATTCCACTAAAAACATACCTGCGGTTTTGGGAACAACATCTGCATTCAGCTGTATTAAAAATAGGGGCTGTAATGTAATAAACCTTCAAGCATATTCCCAAGGTCGTGTAGCTGTACTTTAGGTTTAGTCTACGAAACGTCAATCTCACAAACATACGACTAGTGTTTTATATGGGTCAGTTTGTATAACATTAAGAGTAATTAAGAAAACAAGTCCACAACGGTCTGAGTTATTGACTAATAAGATTCTTACTTCAATTACGATTTTTCCAATAATCTCGTCATCAGCAGCGATGTCCATGAAGACGACTGGATTCGTAACTGGTCCAGATAGTAGTCTATTCGCAGCAATTGCAACTGAGCAATATTTCAAACGATTTTTCATTTGTAACATTGTGGCACAAATGATTAAAAACAGGGAATAACTAATTAACGTAACAGTACCTAACATGCAACTCGCCAGACCAGACCAGTAACCCCGTTACCAGTCAACGCGGAACCATAATGTGACGTTTTTGTTCGGCTTTTTGTGTTAGGGAAAACGAACAGCGACACCGTGTGGTTGGTTGTGTAACATTGCGTCCGGTGTGTCTGGCACATAACAGAGAAAATAGTTGGTTATTAGAACAAAGTGCGCGTGAAAGTAGCCTAAGAGTTCATCGTTATTTCTAGGCCGTGGATTATCACTCACACAAAATACGACTTTAAACTCAAGTGTTTCATCTGAATACATATTTATTAGATAAATATTAGGATGTCACAGCATCTAACTACATACAGTTTTGCAAGACTAAAAATCACAATTAGTTTTTTTTTCTTCTGAATAGTTTAGCATATGAAATGATTGTACACAGAATGTACAAACAAAAGGACAACTGCCACTTTAGGCGCCAATCATCTTAGATTGTACCAATTTTTTTTTCTCTGATCGTGATATCAAAATTGTACAAACTATGAATTTGGTTACAATCTTTTGTAGCCACTCCAGGCCCCACGTCCCTATCCTCCAAATTATTCCCCAAGATTTTCTTCATTAACTTTTTTAGCACCTTATAGAGTACACAGGTAATGGAGCAATACACATAAGCTAATTATTACACAAAGGTAAAACAAATGTGTCTCTTCCCCCCTAATTCCCCTGACAAGGGGGGGTTGAAAATATTTTACATAAATGAATAAAAAACAAACAAACAAACAACAAAAACAAAATAAAAACGGCGAGAAGTTCCACAGACAATAACAAACACAGATTCATTTTACCCAATTCGAGTCTTATAGGAGAATGCAAGCTTTACAAATTCTAAATACACAATGCACATTCCCCTGGGGAAAATGAATACATTTCTGTTAACGATTCTCTATTTGTCATTTACATATGTACATGCGTCCCTTATGTCCCCTTCTCCCCTCTCTCCCTTCCACCCCCAACGTCCACCAAGACCCGTGGCTGAGGAGGGGACAGACCACCGTCACCATCTCCGCTTACCCTCTCCGCCTCAGTGACTGTACAGCTACAGTAAGTGACGGACCTCAAACACAGACTAAGCTCAACTTGCAGTGCGGCCCAAGTGTAAGTGGAGGTTTCAGCGCAGTTCGCCTGTACCAGTTCGCCTGTAGCAGTTCGCCTGTAGATGTCCACAAAGCGGGAACCAGAATGTGGCAGTGCATTAGTTTAACAACGACGACAACGTAAAAAGAAAAATACAAACCGACTGGAGATATATAGACTAGTCCACCATGTTCCTGTTTGGAAGAACATAAAACGTGTCAGTGACAAACATTGTACATGTACAGAACTGCACACGTAAAATGTCTGGATACAAAATAAATTAAAAAGTTTTTAAAGGGGGTTAAATATGCATTCAACTAAGTAAGTGGTAAATGGTAATCAATTAAAAACTCAAACAAATGATCATATTGTTCCAGCACAAACTCAAAGACTAAAATGTCCTGAAAAAAAACAATGAAGCAAACAGAAGATTTTGGATTCCTACCAGAAGGTCTAAATTACAGACATGGGGGGCGATGCAGATGACTTTATCACTTACTATGTTGAACAGTACGTTTCATAACAGAGCTGTTAGACAGTCATTGGATTATATTTAGTGTGTTAAGTGATTTTAATTTCGGACGAGGGGAGAAGTCGAGCCCGTTCTGTAAGTACATGGGTAGATTCCTTCGACTCTTTTTATCGGTTCTACTTATTTGCACTACGGTTTACAGGTGCAGTTAACGAATGGTTTCTGAGGGTTTAGAACCAACGAAATAGATTACATATACATGTACACAGACAAATAACACCTAGAAACAAGGACCGTCCTGTAAATGTCACTGAGCCATACAATACAGTATTGTAAATATATTATGTTAATGCAGTGATGGAAAAGATGACATGTTTAACTACCATGACATCTGGACGTGACCTTGCTGTAGGGCTTTACCTTGGTTTGGACCACCTCTTCCCATCACTACACACACTTTGGTAATGGCCATTTCGCAATAAACGCACATACACTGTACATTTAGAGAGTTACAACGACAGGGGAGAACTGTAATCATACCATGAACAATATATTGTGCATAACAAACGGAGTTCTTTACATGACCATTAGCTCATGTTGGAAATGTTGAGTGAAGTAAAACAGAGGAACACACTGAAAACACTGATCAAAAATAATTTAGAAAAAAAGTCAGTCTACACTTGGTTCCCTCATTAAAACTAGAAGGGGTGATTGGCACAACTGCACATTAAACACACTGTATGCAGTCTTGTCGTGAGGAGCCATAGACGGCACGAGTCTGGGAGACGCTACACTCGTGCTTTAATGGTGGAAGATCCCCACAACACACAACTGATGGTCGTGTCAGATGTCACGATGCTCATACTGCTCGTTCAAAAGTAACTGCGATCTTATTTTACAAAATGAATTGCCCTGGCTAGAGTGTAATCCCACTTGGAGATGGAGAGACTTGTGAAGTAGGCACACTGCTCGCTTCTGATGCACATATCAGTTGAAAAATATTGACATGTTGCTTTTCCCATCTAAAAATAAAAATGAACAAAATAAAATGAAAAAAAAAAAAACAAAATGAAAAACAATCGTCACAATTCTCTCTGGGACGTATTTTTTGCTTTTTTGAATATTTTTGAGTATTTATGATGGACCAAATGAGAGTGATGACACAATATGATGTTCAGGAGTTGAGGAGCTTCGTAGGAGGGGACACATGCTCACAGGGTGGACATGAGACGCTGGGACGGATCCGGAGGCCCAGTCTTTGCGATGCAGTATCAGATCACCGTGACGCCAGGGCTGTGATGAGAGCGTTCTTCCCTTTGATGTTTCCTTTGCAGTCATCCTGTTGCAGTTTGACAAATTGTGCTTTTCTCCAAGGGCCTCTGACACCCGGTGCGGACATCCAGTGGAGAACACTCGTTGGGGGTTTGGGAAGCCATGGTGCTAAAGCTCGGAAGAACCAAATTTAACAAGCTTGTGCACACACACACACAAGCCACTACAGGAAGATTTTTTTTTCCTATTCAGGTCTTGCTTTTCACAAAAGAAAAAAAAAAAAATGATTTAAAAAAAAATGCTACAACACTTTCCTAGTGAGCACACATATAGTTCTTCTGTGTGACTTATATATTCATATGAACTGATTATAGCTGCACAGTTTTTCATATTAGTATTGAAAGGTATCACTTTAGTGCCAACCAACATGGCTGCCTTACATGTGTGGAAAAGAATGTCCATAAAAGAGTGAGATATTTACACAAGAGGCAGGCGGAAGAGTGTTGTGTGCTAGTAAAGTACTGAACTGGTGCTCAGGGTGCATCTCGACTCCTGACGGCCAAATGCGTCAGTGCCTCTGGGAGAGGTGGACTGGGGTAGTCAGTTGTTCTCAAACAGCGAGAGCAGATCGTCGTTGCTGTTGCTCGGGAGGTCAGGAGGGTCCAAGTACGAGAGCAGCTCGTCGGGGTTGGCAAGCTCTGGCAGCAGCTGCAGAGGACAGAGCACACGTTAGCGATCAGGAAGGGCGGGGACAACGTGCGTCAAACGTCAGCGCGTGTGCCACAGACGGGCGGGACGCTTCAGGGCCGCCCTTTATAATCCCACTGCATTTGCTCCTTCCAAATGAACTGAGATAATCTGACGTCAGCTTCTGTTGTCTTTCTTTTCTCCCCTGTGTTTGGAGTGAGCAAAGCATGTAAGCTGATCATGACTGGTTCCCCGCAACAATGTTCCCAGCATGCAACGGCATACCGAGCAGAGAGATGAGTGAAGCAGAGGTGCGTTACGTGATGCGAGTACTCACGTCCAGAGAGGGCTCGGGCATGTCTGCCGGTCCCTGGTTGCCCACCTGGCCCTCGCCAGCGGGGTTGAAGGTCATGTCGCCGTGCGGGTGGCTGTTGGGGCCGGCCTGCTGCGGTGGGGGCGGGGCTTGGCGTGGGGGCTGGGAAGATGGGGGGCCACTGTGATGTAATGGTTGTGCTGATTGGCTGTTGGGGTGGGGGGATGCGTGCATGCCTTGCTGCATGGAAGCATGGGACAGCTCAGCACTCACAGGATGGGGCATCTAAAGGGGAAGGAGAGAGAGGGGCAGTGAGGCGCTGTGTGTGGGTGGAGCACGGGCCAGAGCCCAGGGGACGGCCAGAACACACACACACACACACACACACACACACACACCCACACCCGCGCACCCACGCCCTTCACGGTGATGCAAGTGCCATGCAGATGACCTCAAAGCATAACACTACGCTCAGGAAGACACAGCCTCCAAGCTTTTAATGAAGACTCTACTCACTTTCATCTTCACGTATGCCCTAGATGGCCTGAACTTTTCCTCGTACAAGTGAGGAAATGCCAAAAGACAGCTTTCTAGGTCTCTAAAGAAAACTACAAAGGGCATGATGTCGGGAGGTCAAATGCACACAGACAACACAGTGGAAGGGTTCGCTTCACTGTTTGTGTTTGAATAATAATAAAAAAAAAACTGCAGTCCCTGAATGTCTAATATAAACACTGCTGAGCTGAGAGTGGGGAGGTTCCAGATGGCTGAAGCAGCACTTCTGAAGCAGCTCCAGGTTTGAGTCTCTTACCGTGTCGGGCATGCCGTGGCCCAGGGCTTTGTCTGGCCCCATGAGGCTGTTGGGCAGGTCCGGCGGGTGGGAGAGCTGTGGCCCGTGCATGAAGTCATTCATGGGAGCCCCTCCACCACTGTTGCCGTGGGGAAAGTCAAAGTTTCCATGGCCCTGGTAACTGTTGCCTGGCAGGAAGAAAGAGAGAGGAGCAGTGAGAAGCCGTGCCAACCAGGGGGTTAGACAGGACAGAGGGACAGACAGGACAGAGGGATGGACAGGACAGAGGGACGGACAGGACAGAGGGACGGACAGGACAGAGAGACAGACAGGACAGTGGGACGGACAGGACAGAGGGACGGACAGGACAGTGGGACAGACAGGACAGAGGGATGGACAGGACAGAGGGACGGACAGGACAGAGGAAAGAACAGGACAGTGGGACGGACAGGACAGAGAGGTGCTTGGGTCAGCCCTTCAGAAACCCGCAGGCGTACATCCAGGTGACATTTAGGACTACAAAGCGGAGGGTTGAGTATTTAAAGCTATTTGCTCAGGCAGGCCGGAGTGGACGAAGCTGCTGACCTCTACCTGGGCCTCCGTACTCGCCGCTGCTCCCTCCGTGCTGGGGAGGGATGGAGGAGTAGGGCGAGGGTCCCGGGCCCAGCTGCGCTATCATCTCCATCACATTGGGCATGATCATCTGGCTGGGACTCATCGTCTTGAAGCGCTTGGCCAGAGGACCGTCGGGGTCCTCCTTTATGAGCAGATCGGACTTTATGGGCACGGGACGCCAGCTACACGTGGGGTCGATGGTGACCTCCTCGAACTCCGAACTAAAGAGAAAGCGCAGCACATTTGGGTCGCGTGAGAACGTGTGATCAAAACAGACAGAAACGAGCAGAGGAGATGGCGGTTCTGTGGATAAATACTTTCTGCGGGTCGGCACCGCTCAGTACTGAATGTGTCATTCCTCAAGGTTGTTTGCTTGGCTAATACGTACTTTTGGATGGCATTGAGAATTCCCCACATGTATTGGTCCACTTCCAGACCCTCCAATAACGCCGTTTTACTGGGGGGAGAGAGAGAGCTGTATGAAAGTATGTCTAAAAGGAGAAAAACACACTCCAGTCCAGCAGTCCAAAACGGTATGGTTGAGGTTTACAACGTACTTGCATACAGGACATCTCCACGTTCCTCTCTCACAGTTCAGCTGCAAATAGGACTCCAGGTCAAAACACTGTGGAGGAGAGTCAATATCAGCATGAGGGAAATGTAGAAGACGTGGGAATGAGGTCTGACGTGAGGAGTAAAGGCATAAGATCACAGCAAAGCCAAATGAAGTGCTCATCAACAACCTCTCTGGGAAATAACAAGACACATACGTTTTGCACAAGTCTATTTGTTTAATGGCAGAATATTGTTTTGATATTTCCATCTCCATTTTGCACTGCAACACTGTCGAACCCCTAAATTTACGTCCCATTCAGGTTCTGTGAATGTTTCTGAGCTGCTCAGGATGACGCTCACCTGCACGTGTTTGCAGTCATGGCCCCGCGCAGGAAGCTGGATCCGCCGGAACGTGATGGGACACTTGAGAGACACTTTGATGGCCGTCTGTTCCACGCCGTCCTCTCCGTTCAGCGGGGTGTTCCCTGTAGATGCTGCCACGCTGCTGAAGTTCCGTTTGACTGCACACAGACGGGAGGGGGAGGAGTTAGATGGCGGCGGAGGAGGAGGAGGAGTCAGATGGCAGGGGGGTCAGGGGTCATTACTTTTGGTGATGCAGTGCTCTGCGGGCAGTAGTCTCTTCTTGAGTAGGCCTTGCAGAACAGACCTCACCGACGGCCTGTGCACCAGCTGCAGCACAAACAAGTGCGACTGGAAGGAGAGAATGTGCTGAGTTAATGCTAACAATGACAACACACAGTCGCGCGCAAGGCTAGTCCTGCTCAAGGCTAGTCCCGCTCAAGGCTAGTCCTGCTCAAGGCTAGTCCTGCTCAAGGCTAGTCCTGCTCAAGGCTAGTCCCGCTCAAGGCTAGTCCTGCTCAAGGCTAGTCCCGCTCAAGGCTAGTTCTGCTCAAGGCTAGTCCTGCTCAAGGCTAGTTCTGCTCAAGGCTAGTCCTGCTCAAGGCTAGTCCCGCGCAGCGGCACCCTCCAGCCCAGCAGCCGCCCGAATGACCGTTACTTCTGTTAGTACGTTAGTACCGCGTGGTGTGCCAGAGACCCCAGGCTGCTGTTACGTGGGTGTGGCTATTAGCGATGGTCCAGAGGGACTTACGCAGCAGCACGCCGTCACCGTGATCTGGATGGTGTTCCTCCCCGGCTGACACACGTGCTTCAGGTGCAAGGGTTTGTGGGAGGTCTTGTTATCACCCCTCTCGATGGTGAGAGGTGTGGCGTTGACGCTGACCTGCACCGATGCCGGCCAGTTGGTGTTCATCTGCCGATCCTCGTGGTGGTAGCACTTAAACTGAAGCTCCAGGTCTGACCTGCCGTGGCCGACAGCAGTCACCTGGTTAGCATGCTAACACACGCGCTCTTTTAGCGCACCATTCCTGCAGATATAGAGCAGCGTATACGCACCTCCACATGAGGGTCTGGTGGACGGAGGGCCGCAGGTGGAAGACGTGGTTGCTGACGGCCAGGTTGTGCTCCAGGCGGAAGGGCTCCAGCACCACGCCATCGCGCACAGGGAAGGTCAACCGCAGTTCCTCGTTGGGGTTAGCTGAAGGCAACACAAGGTGTTAGCTCACATGGCATTAGCACACGCAGCATTAGCTTCCATGGTGTTAGTTCAGGCAGCGTTAGCTCACGTGGTGTTAGCACACGCGGCATTAGCTTATATGGTGTTAGCTCAGGCAGCATTGGCTCACATGGTGTTAGCATACACGGCATTAGCTTACATGGTGTTAGCTCAGGCAGCGTTGGCTCACATGGTGTTAGCACACGCGGCATTAGCTTATATGGTGTTAGCTCAGGCAGCGTTAGGTCACATGGTGTTAGCACACGCGGCATTAGCTTCCACAGTGTTAGCTCAGACAGCGTTAGCTCACATGTTGTTAGCTCACATGGTGTTATCACACGCGGCATTAGCTTCCATAGTGTTCGCTCAGGCAGTGTTAGCTCATGCGCTGGTGGTGACAGGCAGGCATTAGCTTGTGCTTTTCAACAGGCCCTCACAGTGTTTACAATGGGAACGTTTGCCTTCAGGGTCACAGGGTTTAAACCCTCCCAGTGAACAGCAGGCATTATGAATGCACTGTGAGTGGATAGTGAAAAATGAATGATGTAAGATAAATGAGCAGTGGGATTTTCCCCCATCGTCTCATCAAGTTGAAGGTGTCGAGAAGATCAAAGAGTTCTGTAATCTTCACTGTTCACAGACTGACTGGGTTCTTAATAAAGACACTAGTAGTAGGATGGAACAGATTCTTGGAGCTGCACCTGTGCCACTCACCGGGTGGCGGAGGCAGAGATGTCATGTTTGGTTTCATATCCGGGGGAAACGGAGGCTTGACATCTTGGTTGGGCGATAGGTATGGGGGGATACTACTTCCTGGAGTCATGGGTGGCGTGGGGTTCCCAGGAACCGGTGAGTGAGGATAGTTCACAACCTGCCGTGGAGGCTTTGAATGGGAAGAAAAACACAACATGAAAAACATCTGTACTACGCGTTACGTAACGAACAGACAACGCACTGATTCATCATGCAACGAACAAGAGAAATAACAAGGAGGTAATAAATGGGACCACCAACCCCGTTGCCTTGATTGTAGGCATAACCACCCGCGGAGAAATTGTTGTTTTGACCATTAAATGGCTCCTGCTGGGGAAGCAGAGTAACATGTTTGGTTCTGCGGTCTGAAGTATTAAACTGCTTTATAATTTAACGAGCAGCCTTTGGGATGTACCTTGTAGTACTGGCCCATGGGGACTCCCGAAGGAGGGTACTGGCCAGAGCCCTGCTGGCCTGGCATCCTCTGCCCGGGGTAGTTGGGGGAGGGGAGTGCTCTGGACGCATTGGGGTTGGGATACTGCCCTTGCTGGCTGGGAAACTGGCCGTTTGGTCCAAACTGCTGACCCGCGTAGTTAGGCTGAACAGAAAAGTTGTACCCAAATGAATGAAAAAGCTACAACACAAATCAAACAGGGCTATGAAGGTGGTGGAAGGAAATTCAGATGCCACAGCCAAATACAGATAACGCCTGAGATATGTGTATTCTCAATAACGGCAGTAACAACTAACCCAGTAATTAACCCACTAACTCAGTTTTGCAGACTGAGAGTCGGGTCTCACCTCTCCAGGATAGGGCCTCTTGGTGCCTGGCATGGTCATGGATTGTGGTCTGGGTCCTGGATAGCCCTGCTGGGGCATCCTCTGTCCATGGCCCCCAAAGGGACCCATTCCTGGCGCTCGGGGCTGGTTCATGCCCATGGGTGGGCCGCTCAGGTTGGAGCTGTTCACGCCCATTCCGCCTGGGTTCATGCCTCCTGACATGGTGGGCGGGCCGCGGGGTCCAGGCTGGTTCATGAACTGGCTGTTATAGCCCTGCGTGGGTCCCATCTGAAACGAGGAGCACATCTAGAGAAGAGAGCAAGAGGAGATTAGTGGAAAATGGAGCAGATGGATTTGCCAGCACTGTTGTGGTGTGGCTGGGCCGGGGGGGGGCAGCTGGGGTCACCCACCTGCCCGTACTGGTTCATGTCCTTGTTGGTCTCCTGCAGCGCGGCTACGGTAGCCGTAGCGGTAGCAGTTGCCGTGGCTGCGGCAGCAGCTACGGCGGCTGCCGCGGCGGCGGCGGCAGGCTGTGTGAAGTCCGACGGCGGTCGGGTGTGAGGGGGCATGCCGATCCCGCCTGGAGCGTTCGGACCGCCCGGGTAACTGGGGAACCCAAAGGAAAATCAACATCCCTCAACTCACTGGCAGCAAAACAGCAAATACTTGGAATGTCTCCCTTTTTGATGAGAAACAACTGCAACTGATGTCATGAAATCTGCATTTTGAGTCATTTATTTCTTTAATCGTTATTGTCTCTTTGGCTGCTTGGCACAATGTGAAGGTGACATCATCTCTCTTTAGAAAACTCCTGGAACTTTGCTGAGCTAAGTGTTCACTTGGCATTATAACTGCATATCAAATATCACTAATGGACACATTGCCCGAGCTTATTGAATTTCTCAGAGAATCAAGCATGGAAAGGCTCCACACTCTGTCTAGTATCTCCACACTCTGTCTTGTATCTCCACACTCTGTCTTATATCTCCACACTCTGTCTAGTATCTCCACACTCTGTCTAGTATCTCCACACTCTGTCTTGTATCTCCACACTGTCTAGTATCTCCACACTATGTCTAGTATCTCCACACTATGTCTAGTATCTCCACACACTGTCTTGTATCTCCACACTCTGTCTTGTATCTCCACACTCTGTCTTGTATCTCTACACTCTGTCTTGTATCTCCACACTCTGTCTTGTATCTCCACACTCTGTCTTGTATCTCCACACTCTGTCTAGTATCTCCACACTGTCTTGTATCTCCACACTCTGTCTTGTATCTCCACACTCTGTCTTGTATCTCCACACACTGTCTTGTATCTCCACACTCTGTCTTGTATCTCCACACACTGTCTTGTATCTCCACACTCTGTCTTGTATCTCCACACACTGTCTTGTATCTCCACACTCTGTCTTGTATCTCCACACTGTCTAGTATCTCCACACTGTCTAGTATCTCCACACTCTGTCTAGTATCTCCACACACTGTCTTGTATCTCCACACTCTGTCTTGTATCTCCACATTCTGTCTTGTATCTCCACACACTGTCTTGTATCTCCACACTGTCTAGTATCTCCACACTGTCTAGTATCTCCACACTGTCTAGTATCTCCACACTCTGTCTAGTATCTCCACACTGTCTAGTATCTCCACACTCTGTCTAGTATCTCCACACTGTCTAGTATCTCCACACTATGTCTAGTATCTCCACACACTGTCTAGTATCTCCACACTGTCTAGTATCTCCACACTCTGTCTAGTATCTCCACACTGTCTAGTATCTCCACACTGTCTAGTATCTCCACACACTGTCTTGTATCTCCACACTCTGTCTTGTATCTCCACACTGTCTAGTATCTCCACACTATGTCTAGTATCTCCACACTGTCTAGTATCTCCACACTCTGTCTAGTATCTCCACACTATGTCTAGTATCTCCACACTATGTCTTGTATCTCCACACTCTGTCTTGTATCTCCACACTCTGTCTTGTATCTCCACACACTGTCTTGTATCTCCACACTCTGTCTTGTATCTCCACACTGTCTAGTATCTCCACACTGTCTAGTATCTCCACACACTGTCTTGTATCTCCACACACTGTCTTGTATCTCCACACTCTGTCTTGTATCTCCACACTGTCTAGTATCTCCACACTGTCTAGTATCTCCACACTCTGTCTAGTATCTTCCCATCAGTGCTGCAGCGACTGGCTGTCTCACTGGGATCCACTTGCTCACCTCCCACTGAAGCCTGCTGCCCCGGGATGCCCCGCTCTCCCGTACATGCCCTGCTGCATGTAGGCCTGGCTGGAGCCCCCTTTGCCCGAAAACTGCTGCTGTTGTCCGGGGAACTGAGGGGAGTTGATCCCTGGGTTGCTGGCTGGCATCCCCGACCCTATTCCATTGCCTCCAGGGTTCATAGGGGTGTTGGTGTTGGCCATGGGGTTACCCAATACCTGAGTTAAAGGCAACAACATTACAAACCCATCAGCTGTCAGACCTCCAAAAGGAATGTTCTGTGTATAAGTGCAGGTTTTCACTTGTCTGCCTCACCTGACTTTGTGACGTATTGGTAACCCCCCACACCGTCGTCACCACTGACAACGAGCCAGGGGCCTGGTTGGCATTTTGTTGCCAGGGAACAGAGTCATATGGAAAGGACCCATCACTGAGAGAGAAGGGAAGAAAAACACCAATGAGATCACGTCAGCAACCTGGCATACAAATCCCATACTGTATTCAAAATGTCGGAGAGAGGAAATTAATATCCCAGCTTCATGCAGTGGGGTCTGGAGCACTACAGGGTGGCTAAAGGGAGGTTTGCTGACTGTGAGGAAGAATTCTCTCCTGAATGGAGCACATTGTTTCCCATAGAAGCTGTAGGACTCGCCAGGGAGACTACCCTGGCAACCAATCAGAGCCCAGGCCAGGGCCCGGAGTACAGAATGTTCTATTAAACATAAGTTTGTGGAGCCAGTGCTTCTCTCAAGCTTGGACCCCCCAGAGACCCTTTCTCTGGACCTCGACCAACAAACAGCTCCAAAGCTCCAAGTCCTTTAATGACTAATACAGAGCAAAGTTTAAACAAAGAGAAAGCACCATTCAAATATTTTTTTTCTTTCCCTGTGCCTCAGAGCCTTGAAATTGCAGAAAATATCAAAGTTATCGAAACGTTTACACGGCGGCACGGCTGATGAGATCTCGACTCGTAAGAAGCCGGATGAAGAGGGTGGATTCTAAGCACCGTCCACTATACCAGGATGAAGACAAAAAAAAAAAAAGCAGATCTGCAGGTCTGGGCAACAGGTTGCGAGTGGCGGTTGGCTGGGGGGGTTTGGAGCGGGCCCAGGCAGGGTCAGGCACAGATGGGGCTTTTGTCTGGGCGGTGGCGCACTGACCTGTGGGACAGCGCGGGCTTGATGGAGCTCATGGGCGGCTGCATGGGCACCTTGCCCTGGGGCTCGTTCTGACGACTCTTCTGGTGCCGCAGGAGGAGCAGCCGGCCCAGCTCCTCACACCACGATGACAGCAGAGCTACAGCCAGAGAGAGAGAGAGAGAGAGAGAGAGAAAGAGAGAGATAGAGAGAGAGAGAGAGGAGGGGGGGTGGTAAACTGACATTAGTCTATAGTGCCAAGTCTCAGGAACTAATGTAACACCAGAGGCCTGTTATGAATCTTGATAAAGTTAGATTTTTACTACATTTTTAGTATTTACAAAAATAAGAAAAAAATGATTTCAATTACAAATTTACAAAAAGGAAGGGGTATGACATATGAGACAAGCACAGCCATGCCAAGACAACGGCAAACAGATCAGCTCAAATACAATGAAATAAAGCACCAGGGCTTTGCCATGTCCTTCACTGACAACCACCTTTCTCAAACCTCAACCTGCAGTTTTGGCCTTTACCACTGGAGGGCACTGCAGTCCTGTATTTCCACACACAGGGCCATGGCACCGTGCCTCTCTCAGGATCATATGATTTTCATCTGCAGTGAATTGTAAGCAGTGATCCTACTACAAAGGACTGCTCTTCCCTTCTCATGCTGGGCGGATGAAAAGAGGAAGGAGGAGGAAAGCGAGGGATGGGAGATGGGAATCGGTGGCGAGGATGGTGCGACGCAGCTGCAATGAGCCGTGGCAGCACTGTGGTCTGGGTGGGGTGGGGTGGGGTTTCCACCTCTTGCCATGGCAATGGAACAGATTCAGCATGGCAGGTGCTGGCAGTGAGCCAGGTCTGCCTCCACCTCTCTCCCCCCCCCCCACCCCCCACCCTAACCCCCACGCCTCCATACCTCACACACCACCAACGGCTCTAAGTGCACCTCTAGCTTTCAAGAGTGGCTTCTGGTTTTCCCTCGCTCTATCTCAGAATGCTCACACACACACACACACACACAAACACACACGCACACACACACACCTGTGTGCGTCGAGAGGCGGAGAGAAAGAAAACAGAAGATACACGTCGGCTCTAGCACCGTACCACACAGACGGGGCACGGACAAAAGCAGGAAGTGCTGCGCTGATCCTGTCCCTCTCCCCATCAAACAGATTCTGCAAGGGACCATATCAAATATTCCCTTTAGCACAAAACGAGATCACCCTTTGGAACAATACCCTGCTCAACCCCCCCGTCCTGAGACCCCTCTACAGAGGCAGCAGAGAGAGAATAAGAAATGCCCTGTGTGCTTATGTCAACACAAGGGGTGGTGTTAAAGGAGTCTTTTTCTCCTTGTCTGGGAGACTGCAGCTCTGACGTGAGTGGCTGAGTGCTTGCTCCCTCCATCTCTCTCTCTCTCTCTGTCTCTGTCTCTACCTCTCACTCTCCCTTTATCACTCTCTCTCTCTCCGTCCCTCCCTCTCATGCAGAGACAGACGTCTGCCTTCCCTCCTTGTATCGATCAGCCAGTAATGACTAATAAGTCTGCTCAGCCGTCTCCAGGGCCCTTAGTGCTTGGGGAACGTAAACGAGCAAACGCACGTCTGACGAACAGAGCAGCATGTGCACAGAGCACATTTTCACCCTCGTCTCAGCATCATCACACACGGGGCTGCCTCTCAACTGATTAAGAGACACACACACGCGCACTCACACACACGCGCACTCACACACACACACATGTAAACAGAGAGGAAGAGAGAATGTATATTAACAAAGGTTGCATGTGTATTAACACCTCTGTAGAGCACCTTTATTCATTATATTTCAGGTGATTCTCATTATTCATTGTTCCAATAGTGCCTGACTCACTCTCTCCAGGTTCAAACACTCAATTACAGTGAGAACACGTACGTGTACACATATCAAAGGGCTCTGCTTGAAAGGGAGCAGTGCTCACCGCGTGACAGGCGTGAAAGCCATCCCAGCAGGTCTGGAGCAAGAGGCTGGAATCACCCACCTACTTAAATGAGAATTATTCCACCCTGCCATTACAGAGAGCTTATCTCCCTGCTAAATCACCACCTCGGCATGCTGGCAACTGGTATTTTCTCACAAAAGACCAACTTAGAACTCATATGACAGGTTACAGCCAGCCGCTGCCTGCCAATTCCCCTGTGCGCCCCCCCCCCCACGCCTAGTGTGCCTCCCACACCTAACAAAGGCTGGAGTACTACTGGCTGCAATTCAACCCAACGCGTTCACAACAACCCACTCTCGGGTTAATCAGTCCAGCGCCTTTGCGTCAGCGAGCAGCACCGCCCTCTCCTATTTGAATAAAGCTTCTGTTTCCCCTGCGAGACGGAGTCCGTTCCCCCTCAAACCTCCTCCGGTGGGTTGTCGTTTTTTGCACTGTGCTGTTACAGCGACAACGGCTCAACCTGGTGAGTCTTGCGTTGAGCACGTCTCTCGCAAAGCGTGCCTGTTCACACCTCCGTCTGCCTCTCATCCCTCTCTCCTCTCCTCCCTCCCTCCTCTAGTCCCTCTCTCCCCTCATCCCTCCCTCCTCATCCCTCTCTTCTCTCCTCCCTCCCTCCTCTAGTCCCTCTCTCCTCTCATCCCTCCCTCCTCATCCCTCTCTTCTCTCATCCCTCCCTCCTCTCCTCCCTCTCTCCTCTCATCCCTCCCTCCTCTCATCCCTCCCTCTTCATCCCTCTCTCCTCTCATCCCTCCCTCCCTCTCCCTCCCTCCCTCCTCCCTCTCTCCTCTCCTCCCTCCCTCCTCTCCTCCCTCCCTCCTCTCCTCTCATCCCTCTCTCCTTCCCTCTCCCTGCCAGACACCTGCTGCAGTGCTGGGGCTTGCGTGTTAGCTGGCACTGTGCAGCATGGCTCCTGCCTGACCGCTACTGTCTGTCGGCTCCGCCCAGCAGCTCCGCCCAGCAGCTCCGCCCAGCGGCGCCGACACCGTGTCCGTCTGCGGCGTAACGGTCATTTGTGCGGGCTCCGCAGTGGAGATCCGGGCTGGCAGGCACCAGCCTGCCCCAGGCCCCAGGGGGTGGAGGCCAGAGGCAGGCGTAGCAGGGGGTGGAGGCCAGAGGCAGGCGTAGCAGGGGGTGGAGCGAGCAGCCACGTGCTACGCAGACGTGCTCAGCGAGCCTCTACTAACACCCCGTCCCACTGCAACTTCAGCATGAGCTTCTGCTGCACTAAACTGCTGATGGGAATTCAGAATGCCAAAAATAAAATATAAACACACCACAATTACATCCAACCAGGCCAATACCAATTCGATTTTTATCATAGTATTTTAATAATCATCAACACACTTGTTTGTACTATTGTATTGTATGAAGAAAGCACACATTTGGGTGACATTATGGGTGTACACATTATATGAACTGCCATATGATTACTGGCATATGATTGCCATAACACACTTACCATTTAATAACACATCACAGTCCCTAACGCGTGAGCAGAAGGTCTTACTTTCAAGTCAATGGGCTTTTGTATTCACTAAACGAACGAGAATAACCTCAACATCCTCAATCCTCCACCTGAAGACATGAACGCCTGAAACGTCTTCTCCACAGGCAACATATTAACAACATGAACGTTGAAAACATTTCATTTCAGCTCAGCTCCAAAATGTCAAAGTGCTTCACATAAGATGATTAAGCGTCAAATATGTTGACAGCAGATCAGTCAACACTGACACTGGTGTCTCCTTGTGGTGGCTGTTCAGAATGGCGCTGCGCTGTTACTGCAGGTGCAGGTGCAGCCTGGCCCACGTTCTCTACCCACCCGACGTAGCGTGGCGGGGCCCGCCTCCGCCCGGCTGGCCACCATCTCCGACCCTGGCTCGGCGTTTGCCCTCTGCCTGGGCTAAGAGGCTCTGTGCTGGGGCTTAGCAGGTTGATGGCTGTCCATCCCTCCTGCTGGCCGGGGTAAATCCCCCCAACAAGCGCGTCCGCAGAGGACCGGGTCGCCCCGGTTACACAAATCTCTTCCAAATCTGCCCCAAGTATGTGCGCGCCTCCTCTGGGCCTGCAGGCTGTTCGGCTCCGCCCTGCCAGCATGACATCACAGCCACGCCTCCCGCTGCTCCTTTGGACCGCCCACGTCTGGTGGGTGCCAAGCTGAACAAAGCCATCAAAGCAGAGGAGCCCAGTTGCCTCTGTGGTCTCAGTCTGGCCTGATCACATAGCAAATGTCCACCTGGCCCAGAAACCCAGCCCCACACGGCAAACCTAACCCAGCCCCACACGCCAAACCTAACCCAGCCCCACACGCCAAAACCTAACCCAGCCCCACACGCCAAAACCTAACCCAGCCCCACACGCCAAAACCTAACCCAGCCCCACACGCCAAAACCTAACCCAGCCCCACACGCCAAAAAACCTAACCCAGCCCCACACGCCAAAACCTAACCCAGCCCCACACACCAAAACCTAACCCAGCCCCACACGCCAAAACCTAACCCAGCCCCACACGCCAAACATAGCCCAGCCCCACATGCCAAAACCTAACCCATCCCCACATGCCAAAACCTAACCCAGCCCCACACGCCAAAACCTAACCCAGCCCCACACGGAAAAACCTAACCCAGCCCCACACGCCAAAACCTAGCCCAGCCCCACACGCCCTAAACATAGCCCAGCCCCATGCCAAAACCTAACCCAGCCCCACACACCAAAACCTAACCCAGCCCCACACGCCACCCAGCCCCGCCCCCCAAAACCTAACCCAGCCCCACACACCAAAACCTAACCCAGCCCCACACGCCAAACCTAACCCAGCCCCACAGCCCCCAGCACATGCCAAAAACCTAACCCATCCCCACATGCCAAAACCTAACCCTGGCCCAAAACCTAACCCAGCCCCACACGCCAAACGTAGCCCAGCCCCACACGCCTAAACATAGCCCAGCCCCATGCCAAAACCTAACCCAGCCCCACACGCCAAAACCTAACCCAGCCCCACACGCCAAAACCTAACCCAGCCCCACGCGCCAAACGTAGCCCAGCACCCTCGCCCTGGCCCCTCGCTCCCCGAGACGGCTACGAGAAGCACTGAGCGTTATGAAGCAATGAGGCTTTGGCTAGCTACCCTGCACGCGGTTCCATCACAAGGTAGGTAGGTCAATCTGCAAGTTGCTTTGTAAGTTCACACCATAAATAGCATTTGGGAAAAGATGCATCGGTTTACAGGAAAAGAACACAAAGTACTTTGTTTATAAATGTTTCTATTCTTTTGCATTCACTAAGTAAATGAAAGCAGCCTGAATTTTCTAATTAACGCAAAGTTTCTCCTGAGACGCAGTATGCATTACTATGCCAGACGTGACATGGCTACACACACCAAACTGATGTATTCTGACATTCTAAACAATGAGCATTTTTCCAAATTCTCCTCCAGATCTCTCTCTCTCCCTCCCTTGTTGGGGAGTGTTTAAAGGCTCCTTCCTCATATGAAGCCTGCCACAGTGAGTATGCCCCCTCTCACCCCTTCTTGCCCCCTCTCACCCCCTCTTGCCCCTTCCACTCTCCCCTACCCCATCTCGTTCCCCCTCACTGTACAATAAAATCACTCCAGTCCTTCACACCCACATGTCCTGCTAATGGATTAAATCCCATAAAACACTCATCAATAATATGATGGAAATGTTCTCACATAAAGACAGCTTCCATTACTTAGGGGTGTTGTTTTCAACCAGCTGTGATTAGAGTAACACATTGAGAGGTTGACTTTTTGTGACTCATAAGTACAGCACTCCAGTACACACACTTTAGTTTGTGTAAATAAACAGCAGAGGACATAAGAGCAGGATTATATTCACATAATTCACATAATCTGACATCGAAACATCCTTTTTAGATGTTTTAGATAGTAAGCGTGCCTATTTTGGAGAATTCAGCCCAAAGTCTGTTAGCACGGATCTTTTCTCAGGCTTACAAAACCTCCACAGTCCCATCCTAACAAGCGTGGAATTCTGCTAAATGTTTGTATGGCTGCTGTTTGTTTGGCTATTAAATGTTAGTAAAAATATCCTGCATTTGTGTTTTTTTTTCTCAGAATTTGAGTTTAGAAGTTCTAAATGCTTAAATAGCTTCAATGTTACTATAAAAAAAAACCATGGAATGTAGCATCACGTAAGCCCAGGTCCTGAGAGCTGTGCAGTACAACAACTGCGTGGACAACTGCTGGTTTGTTGACAGCTTGTTTGCATGCACAAACCTGCCTTACAGACACCCACTGTAACCCAATTGAGGAGTCTAAACTACTGTGGTGAATTATACAAAATACTGCACCGACGCCAAATGCCCAGCCACGACCGGCCAGGCCTGCTGCCCCGATGCAGACCGGTAATCACAGCCGGTCTCGCGCTAGCAGCGTCTGACGCCCCGGACGTCCTGGCTGGCTGTAGAAAGGCTGCGTATGTGTGTGAGGCAGCCGGTGGGGGAGGGGTGGGGCTCCCAGGGGCAGCCCGATATTACCTAATGACACTGTGCACAACCTGCACTGTGACGGAAGCCTGCATACTGTTTAAGGGCAGGGCTGGGTGTGAGTGCCGGCTGCTACACGCACCACGCGACCTATTCACCTCTGGCGGAGACCGGAGGGGGGGGTGGGGTCACACAGTAGCCTGGTCTACGCACAATGATGGATCAGCCCCTGACAGAGGAGCACAGCAGCAAACAACACACAACACCCCAGTTTTAAACAAACAAACGATGCACTGGGTTTAGACAGGGGGCCGTGGAGTTTCTAATCTCAACAGGAGATGCCGAGAGCGTAGTGACCGTCTCTCTGAGGGCGTGAGGAGAAACAGTTTGATACCAGTTGATTTCACACATAACACGGCACAGATTGCATCACTGCTACATCAGCACGTACGGTGGGAGTGAACAGTTAGGGTGGAATAAGACTTGCTCAGAAACAAGGGCAACTCCCAGCGCATCAACATAACATCGGCCCGGCCTCGTGACACACACACGAATGGAGGCTTCGCTTAAATGCACGCGGTAATAAAAGTAATAAACAGACAATCCCTTAATGACGGATCTGAAAAAAGCTCTTTACAAAACTGTAGTACTGGGTGAGTGACAAGAGTCTTTAGAAAACATGATAAAAATCATAATTGTGCAGCACATGCTTCTGGGACACAGGTATGAACGCCTGTTGAGCAGCCAATGAACCACAACAACAACAAAAAAACCCACCCGCCCCCAAGCAGAGCAAGCATGAGCACTGCCTCGGGTCCTGGGACTGCTCACAGATGGAGGAAACAAAGACAGCAACAGAATGGATGTCCTGGGTGACAATGGCAGGAGAGAGGGGGACAGGTAGGAAGCACTCTCCACTGATGTGTCACACAAGCCAAATGATGCTAGAACACAGAAGAGTACCTGAGTCACTTTGACATCTCCTGCAGGTGTTGGTTTCTGTAGGGTTCAAATTCAACATTTTACTCAGGGGGGCAAAGCAACGTCAACACAACAATGCAGCATTAAGAAGAAGGCACTTCACTGGGGAGTGATCCACACAGGCATGGCTGGTCTTCGCTCACAGCCGCCAAGCCCAAGGCAGTTTTATGGGGACGTAAGCTAGTTTGGTTCTGCCAGAGGTACTAAAGCAGGTCAAAATGTACTGAAATATTCCAGGTCGCTTGCACATTTGTCATATGTCCTAAGCACTTGCCGCCGACATGAATGGATGTCAAAAAACGTTTCAAACACATAATCCGTTTCCTATGTCAGTGTTTACAGTGTAAAATCAGCAGCGAACAACAGGACACCCCCCCCCCCCTTCAAAAAAACCATTCTGTCTCAGATCACAATTAACTGCAACAGAGAAGCATAGTGGAGGCCTTTGACCTTCAGTTCACAAACCAGGCTGAAGCAAAAGGTTTCTACTTCCTGTGTGTAGGTTTCTACTTCCTGTGTGTACATATTGCTCTCTTGAAAAAATTTGCAAAACCTTTCTGAGTCACTATTTTTTTCTATACAATACTTCCAACACAGTCAGAACTACAAAGTATTTTACAGTAAGATAGTGTACCAGTGTATTATGCAATGGTGTCCAGGAAGAGAAGGTTAAGGGTCAGCCATTACTCTCTGACCCAAAGATATGTACATGATGCATGAAACATTATGGTTGCTGCCATTCTACAAAATAAGGAACGACACGAATGCTTAAGTCCACGTGGAGTCGGTGGAACGGAGAAGAACCTTGTACCTGCTCTGGAGGATCTGTCCAAGCTGCCAAACAGAAACTCCCAAGTGCCCAAACAACCATGAAAAAAAAACAGGTTTTCTTTGGCTGCAGGAAGCCCATATCGTGTTGGATCGTGTGAGAACCGAGCGAGAGGCGGTGAGCAAAAGTGAGCAGTGAAGGCCCAGAGCTATTAACCGCACCTCGCTGAAGAGGAAGCTTCACTCCCAAACAGCAGGATGCTGATCACACAAAACCACAAATGCAGCTCGCCGCCTCGGCTGCTAATATCCGAACCTGCACTCTGTGCACTGATGTGATGAGCATGACGAGTGCCAGAGGAACACACCTCCATGTCTACGCTGGACCGCTTGGCACCGCCATAGTCCTGCACGCGAAGCAGAGCATCGGTTCTGTGAGTTCGTGCTGCGTTCTTGCTGCCCGAGCCACAACGGCAGTGGAGGCTTCCACAGCCGTGTCAGAAGGGCGCTGGCCGGCGGGTGCGAGAGAGGACAGTGTCTGCTCTTCAGCTGTCCCTCTCCACCACCGTCTCGCCTGGTACGCAGCAGACAGTGATGCACACCGGGCCTGCCTCAGCACGTGGTGTACAATCTGAGATCCATCACGTTCTGTTGCCTTCAGAATGAACGCAGCCAGAAAAGAGAAGGTGTAATAGAACCGAAACATAAATCACTCACCAACACCTTCCTGACTGTTACACTGCTATACGTAAGTAACACACTCTGTCAGTAACACACTCCTTAGCACTGATAGCACAACAAAGGAGACATTTGCCAGTGCTCGGTAGAACAGGAGTGGTGTTTCAGTTAAGACAGCGGTGGTGGTGGTGGTGGTGGTGGTGGTGGTGGTGGGGGGGGGGGGGGGGGGGGGGGTGCTACTGGACCCAGGCTATTGTTATGCTAATGGACCTCCACCCTCCCTGCTACAACTCCAACTTTCAGGACAGTAGTTGTACAGTTTATCTCCACAGTGTTTGCATATTTTAATCTTCCAACTTCTAAGAGGTTTGGAACATGCTGGGATCCTTTGGCTGGCTGAAACAGAACATCATTCAGTCTTGCAAAGACCTCAAAGCACAGCAACACACAACCTCTGCTTTGCTTGGGAACTAGCCATAAATGATTATCATTCCAACTCTGACCCTATCAACGTAGAATAAAAAACACAGGAGATACCCTGTTCTTGAAGGAGCTTGTGCTGGACTTCGACTAATCGACATCATGATTCGCAGGTATCATTAAACACTTTAGCTACAAAACAAAAACCAAAAAAAAAATGTAATTAAAATTAGAGCGCAAACAAAAACGCAGCACAAATGCCTCACGCTTCTCACAGACAGTGTCATGGAAACAGCAAACAGCTCTCGATAAGTGCCGCCAGTTTGCCCTGTGCTCCACCTACACAGATGCAAGCCCCAACGCCCGGGTGGAGCAGCGTGGCTGGGCCACCAGAGCCTGCATCGCCCCCCTCCTCCGTGGAGGTGGAGCTCGGTGAGCAGGAGAAGCGTCAAACGTCCGAAGGACCAGCTCCAAAATAAAATTAAAAATAAATAATAATAAAAAGGCCTCAAGTAGGTCAGCTCTCACTAAGTCCTGGAGATAATCAAGCCCGTCCGGACCCTCGAGTGTGTGTGCGGTCGCCTGCGCATGTCAGCAGGAAGTAGGTCAAATGTAGTCAGCTGTTACAGCTCTATCACGTTCAGCACGAAGAGCTCCAGTCACGCTTTCCCAGTCCGCCTGCATTAGTTAAAGGCACAGCAGGGGGGGGGAGACCTGTTCTGGCCCTGCACAGCCCGCGGCTGCCTGACGAGAGGCCACCGTCATCGGATCTCTGCCGCCCACACGGGTACCGGCTGGCCGGCGCATACACACACGCGCGCGCGCGCACGCACGCGCACTAGGGCGCACCCTCTGCTCAGACAGCACCGACACACACTTGGCTACAAACGGACTCACCGATGGCCGAGCGTAGTCTCCGCGCGTCTCATCCCATTCTCCTCACTGCTCGGAGAGATGGGGCTGGAGCGACTGGAAAGCAACTCCTGAGAAATCTTCAGGGTTTCTGGTCTCTCCCTGTCCTTCCCTCCTCATCTCCTCTCCGCCCCTCCACTCCCTCCACCACGTCTCTCCCTCTCTCTCTCTCTCTCTTCCTCTCTCTCTCTCTCTGTTTGTCTGTTTCTCAGGGCACCATGACTCTGTTTTCTCTCTCCTTTGCCTGTCCAGCGACTGCATGATACACATCAATTATTCAGCAACGCTCTGAATTTCCACGGCAAAGCCAATCACAGATGGAGCCGCGTGCTAATGGGCTCCTGCTGTACCTGCCGGCGGGTCCTGTGGGTTCTGAGCAGCAGGCCCTCGGGGAATCAGGTTAAGCCCTTCAAAACTTCACACATGCTCGCACACACACGTACAGCACACACACACGTACAGCGCACACACACACACGTACAGCGGACTGGCGGACACGCACACATACAGCAGACTCGCAGCCACACAAACAGGGCTGGGAGAGTGACCACATGCCTGTAAATCATCTGCAGTGCAAAGCCACAAATGAACAGGAAGCTCTCTCTGGTTTCAAAGGGGTTAAAAGGAAGAGAGAGAGAGAGAGAGAGAGAGAGAGAGAGGAAGAGAAAAAAGACCTATCTCACCTTGGATGTATGGTGGTGTAATTGATGTCTCCAGTCTCTGTCTAGTGATCCATCGCACCTTTGCCTAATGCCCCCATCACACAAAGAAGGACAGACAGGCACACACATGAATGCAGACATGCACGGTCACACTTGCACACTCACACACACACACACACCGTGTGCCATGGCCACTTTGCCAGAAGGGAGGAAGGGGGAAATATGCAGCCGGCTCACATTTCAAACTTGCAAAGGGGGGTGGTGCCTAACGTGGCAGACAGTCGGCTTCCTGGCCCATGGCCAAAGCATCCAGAGAGAGGAGAGAGAGAGAGGGAGGAGAGAGAGAGGAGGGAGAGAGAGAGAGGGAGGAGAGAGAGAGAGAGAAAGAGGAAGAGAGAGGAGAGAGAGAGGAGAGAGGAGAGAGGAGAGAGAGAGAGAGAGGAGAGAGAGAAGAGAAAGAGGAGAGAGGAGAGAGAGAGAGAGAGGAGAGAGAGAGGAGAGAGAGGAGAGAGAGAGAGAGAGAGAGAGAGAGAGAGAGAGAGAGAGAGGAGAGAGAGAGAGAGAGAGAGAGAGAGAGAGAGAGAGAGGAGAGAGAGAGAGAGAGTGTCGGGTGGGGTAAAAAAAAAAAACTCAACCAACAAACTCAAATCAATCCAGTCAAAGCCATGTTTGAAAAGAGTGATCACCGCTATCAAAGCAGGGAAATCCGGCCCATTGCTGCAGCCAATCGGGCGGCTCTTCCGCGGCTGTACCTGCCACTGCTGGCTTACTCCACCCAGGCACGCGGCTGCCGCGTCACCACGCCATCACCAGCAGATCGGAGTGGGGTGGCGGTAATAGGAAAATGATTCGTTTTTAACACTAAGTGCCTATCATGACAACAGACTCCAGTAACGCTGCTAATTACTTCCATCTAAAGTGTTACATTTTAGAAACAGACCCAGCTCTTCATCAGGCTGTCAAGAGTTTGTCTCCATTAATGTATTAATAAATAGCTACTCAGTGGCTGTTGACTCCGCATCAGCACCTTTGTTCATTAAAAGCAGCGTATCAGTAGTGGCTTACGCTTGCACTGCTAACCGCCCTGTAATTAGCATAGCCATGATTACCACTGGCATCATATTAGGAACAATTCATTTGTTCAAACAAGCACAGAGACTTACAGCGTATGTGACAGCGGCCGGTTGGCCAGCTCTCCCCACAGGCACAACAGAGACCACAGCACCTCCGGAGGGGAGACGACTCAGCGAGGTGGAAGGACTCACTAGGGCTGTGGTTCCGTTACACAGGGGGAGGAGCTGAAGTGGCCGCGTACAGGAACTCCAGCTTCCTCTGGCTCTTACTGCAAAGCAATGAGTCACAGCCTCCTGTACACCTCCCTCCTATACACCTCCTCCTGCACACCTCCCTCCTGTACACCTCCCTCCTGTACACCTCTGCCTGTACACCTCCTCCTGTACACATCCCTTCTGTACACCTCCTCCTGTACACCTCCCTCCTATACACCTCTCTCCTATACACCTCCCTCCTGTAGACCTCCCTCCTGTAGACCTCTGCCTATACACCTCCCTCCTGTACACCTCCTCCCTCCTCTACACCTCCCTCCTGTACACCTCCTCCTGTACACCTCCCTCCTGTAGACCTCTGCCTATACACCTCCCTCCTGTACACATCCTCCCTCCTCTACACCTCCCTCCTGTACACCTCCTCCTGTACACCTCCCTCCTCTATACACCTCCCTCCTATACACCTCCCTCCTGTACACCTCTGCCTGTACACCTACTCCTGTACACCTCCCTCCTATACACCTCCTCTAGTACACCTCCCTCCTGCACACCTCCCTCCTATACACCTCTGCCTGTACACCTCCCTCCTGTACACATCCCTCCTGTACACCTCCTGCTATACACCTCCTCTAGTACACCTCCCTCCTGTACACCTCCCTCCTGCACACCTCCCTCCTATACACCTCCTCTAGTACACCTCCCTCCTGCACACCTCCCTCCTGTACACCTCCTGCTATATACCTCCCTCCTGTACACCACCTCCTGTACACCTCCTGCTATATACCTCCCTCCCTCCTGTACACATCCCTCCTGTACACCTCCTCCTATACACCTCCTCCTGTACACCTCCTCCTACACCTCCTCCTGTACACCTCCCTCCTATATACCTCCCTCCTGTACACCTCCTGCTATACACCTCCCTCCTGTACACCTCCCTCCTGTACACCTCCTCCTGTACACCTCCTGCTATATACCTCCCTCCTGTACACCTCCTGCTATACACCTCCCTCCTGTACACCTCCCTCCTGTACACCTCCTCCTGTACACCTCCTGCTATATACCTCCCTCCTGTACACCTCCTGCTATACACCTCCCTCCTGTACACCTCCCTCCTGTACACCTCCTCCTGTACACCTCCTGCTATATACCTCCCTCCTGTACACCTCCCTCCTGTACACCTCTGCCTGTACACCTCCTCCTGTACACCTCCCTCCTGTACACCTCCTCCTGTACACCTCCTCCTATATACCTCCCTCCTGTACACCTCCTGCTATACACCTCCCTCCTGTACACCACCTCCCTCCTGTACACCTCCTGTACACCTCCTGCTATATACCTCCCTCCTGTACACCTCCTGCTATACACCTCCCTCCTGTACACATCCCTCCTGTACACCTCCTCCTGTACACCTCCCTCCTGTACACCTCCTCCTATACACCTCCCTCCTGTACACCTCCTCCTGTACACCTCCTGCTATATACCTCCCTCCTGTACACCTCCTGCTATACACCTCCCTCCTGTACACCTCCTCCTGTTTTGGGGGGGGGGGGGGGTATCACGTAACAGAAGCAAAGACACAAATCCCTCTTTTTTTTCCGAATGCTTCAATAGTTACATGCAGCCTACAACACGGGGACTGTACTTCATTCGAACTGTTGCTGAGTGATTTCATCAGCTTTAGACAAGTGCTAGAGACTGTGTCAAAACAGTGGCCTGGCCTCAGGCAGGAGTGGGCCTGATGTAGGCCTGGTCATTACTCCACCAGCCTCTCCTACCACAGCACCACGACTGCAGGGCTTGATTAACACCACAGACGCAGCCTTACTAATTACTTATCATTAGAGGTCAAACCTCCATGAGGAGAAGCTGAGGCAGTGAATTTCCGATGCAGTAAATGAGGAGTGTATGGTTTGTGGTGTGTGTGTGTGTGTGTGTGTGTGTGTGTGGCGGGTCTCCTGGCTTGGGTTTCCTGTGTAGTTGCACTCATGTCCACTGTGTAATCTGCGTGCGAACATGACATGTGAATTACTGCAGGGCCGGGCAACGCGATCCGTCACCGCCAACTCGGCGGAACGGTTTCTCTCCTGATGTCGCCTTTCCAGCTGGCCTGATTTACCGCCATGCTGATAGAGCTCCTGTGCAGGACTGATCTTTACATTCGAATGGGACGAGGCCGCCGCACCTCGTGACGCAGCCTTACAGCAGACCCCAGTCACCTCCGTCCTGCGCCCGTGTGCGGAGGAGCGCGGCTGATTCTGCTCCTCGCCCAGCGGGCCGTGGAGGAGGCGTGGCCACAGCTTGGAACGCGCGGGGCTCGGCGAGACGCAGGCGGAAATGGCTTCTACGCCGCGACAGCGCCTGCTCTGAACGCGAGGGCAGCGCGCACTCCGAGAAGGATCATTTTTTGCCAGGCTGATGGGAGTCAAATCCCGGGATGAAGCAGATCCATCTTCTGCCCGCTGGGGGCGTCTCAGCAAGCGCTCGACACATCATTTAGAAGCCCAAACCCCCCTCACCACAGCGCCTTACTGCAGCATCACAGGCTGATCTGTGTGTGCTGTACGATGAAGCCGACAGCATGGCAATATGGTGGCAGCAGCGCGGGTGATAAAAGACGATCATTATTCTCCCAAACAAACGAGGCAAAATTCAGTCCTCGTCTTACTACACTCACACACGCTTCCGTTACGAATGCCCGAGTAAAGGGCCCCTCTCCCTTCTCCACCTGTTCAAATCTGAAACAACCTGAAACGCGCAGTGAAGGTAGAAAACAGAAGCACTGGGCAGTGAGTGGGTGAAGCTGCGCTTAACGCACACTCTGAAACAGAACACAGGGCATTGTTCAGTTTACGGTTGCAAGTGCTCCCTGCGCCTCGTGCCAAAACCAGTCAGAGCCACTAAACAGACACTTGGTCGGCGGTGAGCCGTTACAATTAGCCTGTCGAAACACCTCACGCACAAAGGAAAGACAACCAAAAAAATAATAATAAAATAAAAAACAAACAAAAAAAAACAATGGAGCACTAAGCCTGCTTGAGTGTTGCGGGCAACGGCTCTGGTGGAGATGCGTTTTGTATGGAAATGTGTTAACGATGGCAGGCCGTCTGAACGGGGGTGCATGGATGAGAAACGCATGCTGCCAGACAAACACATTAGCTGTCACTCTCCATCCTAATGTGCTTTCTATTAAATGTCAGCATGACGTGCTCTGAGGGAAGGACAATCTGTTGATCTAAGACAGCTGACTGCTACCACTGACAAGATAATATTCAAATAAAAACAACCATGGCGGTAAAATATGTACATTTTATACATGGAAACGCAGTTCGATGGGGAAATAATTAAGCGGCTCATTGGTTTGTATTGTAGTGTAATTCAGAAGAGCAGTGAAAACGTGGAACTGGAAGAGGTCAATGCACATAAATACTAGCATGACAGAGGAGCGCAGGCCTGGGGGCGCTGGACTAAACAAGCTCTCTGATTGGCTTGCCGTGGGGTGCCTATCATAGCTTGGATGAGAAGTCTGTCTGTAGCATGTAAGAGGTGTGACTCCAGAGGCACACACACACACACAAACACACACACCGCAGATAGACAGATACTGTAATCACAGATTAATACGGGAGGCTAATCCTACTGATGAAGAGGTCAGCGTCACGTCCTGCCTGATCCTGACAGACTACTCTTCACCCACCCACACACACACACACACACACACACACACACACACACACACACACACACACACACACGTGCCATAGAAGATCAGCTCTCAATAGGAAAGACTAGGCTTGCGTGAGTTGTACCGATAACATCGTTCTTATGTATGATGGCTTGTCTGTTCGCCATGCAAATGGATACTGCCATGTGTGAAAATGACAAATGTCACCTGAGAGCCCCCCCCCCTTCCCTACCCCTCCCCCACGCCCCCATAAGAATTCAGTAGATGGTTTTCTGGGGAATGACAAACAGCAGAGATTAGAAGCACAAGCAACGTCCACTTCCTCTCTCAGCGGCAGCGGGGGATGGGTTCTGGGCCGCTTGGAGGACTTTGGAGCCACGGCAGAGCGGCTCTGTGTCTGACGGGGACATCGATCGCTCAGCCACTCACAGCTCCAGTGTCTGGTGTCCGGTGGCCGACCCCCTGTCGCCAGCCTGCCTGTCACGGGCCTTCTGCTGGAGCTGCACTTTCTCACCAGAGCCCCATCCCAACACGAGTGTGTGTGTGTGTGAGTGTGGGAGGGACAGAGACAGATAAAGAGGAAGACAGAGAGAGACAAGCAGCAAACAAGGATGAAAGTGAGAGAGGAGAGTGGGAGAGGAAGCCCAGATGGAGCGGGTGTTCAGGAGTGTTTGCTCTGACGCTGTCGTCTCACTGTCTGCCGTGGCAGACGCCCTTGTGGCAGAGCTAAGATAGAAGCTTCTGTGATAGGCTGAGAGGAGGGAAGCTAGGGCCCTATTGTGCTCCACACATGTCCACACTTCAGATCACTCTCCCTGCTTAGGGACCCTCTGCATGAGGTCACAAAGACGTCATGCACGCAGGATTTGAAAGCGAGCCACAGAACGTAAGGGAGGTACCGAAGTGGCAACCAATGCCAGTGAATGTCAAGCGCTCCCTCCCCCGTGGTGGGCTGTTCAGCATCCACAGGAAGACCGGGAGCCAATCGCTTCTTCTGGGAGCCTCCCACTGTCCAGACGTAACCACGGTAATCCACACTGCTCTAGAACATCCGTTTATCTTCATTCCCAACAGCTAGCAATGTCAGGTGTTTTCCAAACGAGGTGTAGATGCACACGCAGCAGACACACACACAGCCCTCAACCCAAGTGCTCCGTGGCTATCTATCTCAGTCGTGTTGCCACACGTTGGCGGTTCTCTTTGACAAATGTACAAGACCGGGACACTTCAGGAGAGCTCCATACGGGCCGAGCGGCTCCGGACCTCAGCCAGACCCGCTCACAAACGGCCTCCGCTCTCTTACCTGAATCACACAGCCACTAGGAACTGAACCTCCATGACTGTTAATGAATTTCTGGCATGATGTTTTTTTTTTGGGGTTTATTTTGTTGTTGTTGTTTGTTTCCCTGCCTTTCGCATGCATGTACGGTCATGCTGAGAACAACATTGGTAAAAGTGGCAGTGCAGAAAGCCTCCGAGAGTTACAACACCCTCCTACGCAAACACGAGGGAGTGGCGACGTGACCTTTGACACTGAACAAACAAACAAACAGAAAGCGCGACTGCATGCACGGACAAGCCGAGCTCTGGCGCGGGGCGGCCGTTCCAGGATTTCCCTTCCTGGTGTGCGTGTGAAAGGCACTGCAGGAGGACCCGCTCGCTAGCAGGCCACTCCTGCTGCACTGACCCGGATGGCAGGGGAGGAGGGGGAGGAGGAGGAGGAGGAGGAGGAGCATGAGAGGGAGCCTGAGCAGAGATGCCTCACCTGCCGACTTTGGGGTGAACTTGTCCCGGTTGGCGGCACACACGGCCAGGAGCCGGTAGCCCAGGTCCAGATCGAACCCCTGCTGTGCGGCCACGCGGCTCACCACCTGCAGGCACAAATCAGGACTGTGTGTTAATGCCAGTTCTGCATCTGCGTGTGTGTGTGTGTGTGTGTGCGTGCATGCTTCTGGGTCTGTACGGATGTATGAGAAGAAGCAAAAGAGGAAGCTCCTTCTTGAAGGAGAAGTTCTCCTTCAAGAAGTGTGAACGTTGCAGAAGAACACCCACGCCCGTGAGACTGTCCCATCCTGAGGGCCACTGTTCTGAACTCTCCTAAACTCACTCCTGGAGCTGTTCAAGTTCTCCCTCTACATAACAAATGTGCAATTAAGCTCTCTCGTAACGCTCCACACCGCTCTGAGCACCAGGAGCGTGTGAGTGTCGCGTCCTCCACGACACTCCTCTACCCCTCGTACACAAGATCTCTCTCTACAAACTACCTGTAGTGGAGCAATCTCCCCATTCTCACGCAATCATATGAAATATTTATCTGTTTGCATGAATAATGTATTGTGAACGGAAGCAGCCTGCTCCCCTCATGTGATACAGTGTTACGGCTGTGTTGGTATTCGCATGGCGGGACCGGTGCCTTCCCCCCCCGGGGACACGGGAAACTGCTCGTCTGTTCTCCGCGTGTTCTGGTCTGCCGAGACCTGAGCGGAGGATGGGGACGCTGAACACTTCACAGCCCTCTCACTGCAGGCCTTGATCTGCAGCACATACGCGCCAAAAAGCCCCAAGTGAAGTCCCCAAAAGTTCGGGTGCGGTATGAAAGCCCTGCTGCAGACAACACTCAGTCAAAGATGGTTCTTGCTAAAACTTTAAAAGGCACAATCTTTTATCCCTGCCTGCTACAGTGCACGACTCTGAGCTCCCGTGTTTCCTGCTGCCTTTTCTAAAACACACACTGAAAACACACACACACACGGCTGACACCGCCGTAGAAAGATCCAGTCAGTTGGCTTTCTACCCTGTAAAGTCTAGGAAGACACAGACAACAAACCTGCCATTGATCAGCAGTGTTCCAGAACCTTCCAGTATCAGTTAAAAGATGGTGTCTCTCACAGAGACCAGAGATAACATATGGTAAATCATACACTGCTGGATCAGTTACGCAGTGAAATAAATCACCTATTAACTTGATTTGACTCAGCTGAACCCTTTGCTTCCTACTGCATGTTGTTTTTTTTTATTTCAATGTTTGATTTTCAAAAAAACGACAAAGAAACAAAATGGCACCACTAGCGCTGGGAAGCAGGTCTGCTGATTTCGGAGAAAGTGACGAGCTAACCTGTATGAATGGCTTTTTATTCATGCTTTAATAATCAAATTCTTCACTGACGGCTTAACAAGGTTTTGAGATCTGATGAATAGCATCTCTTATAACGAAAAACCCAGCGACGTTTCTTATTCCGCGGTTTGCAGGGTTTTGGGACTAGCAGAAATGTCGACTTCCTGCCAAACTTTAATTTCCCCTCTAGTGCAGCTGCCGTGTGCACGAGCCAGTCAGACTAGCGCGCACTCAAACGGGATTTGGGAACGTTCCCGCTCTTAAGCTCCTCCCTCAGAATCGCCGTCCTCCGTCCGCTGGCCCAGAAAACACGAGATGATTCAACAGGAGTGAGTTTCAGGAGAGCGAACGCAGCGCATGCTCCGCGTCCGCCTCGCTGGAAGGAGACGCAAAGCAGCCGTGGCACAAATAGCGTCGGCAGAGGAGCGCAAAGACAAAACACCCCATCGCATCCCCTTTAAGAGCGCGAGAGGCAGGAGGAACACAACCAATCACCGGGGCCACTGTGCTGCAGATATGCGCGGGCTGACAGGAAGAGCCTGTGAAGCCCAGCTAGCTGTCGCTGGTGCAGCCCCCGACAGGCTGAATGTGTCATTTATCATTTGGCAGAGTGCTGAGAGGGAGAGTGTGCGGCTGGGAGACACTGGAGGCACAGGCCCACGTGCTGGGAGAGAGAAGGACTCTGGTGCGGGGAGTGGGGGAGGGGGGTGTGAGGGAGGGGGACGGGGGGGGGGGAGACCTGTTGCCTGAGGGGCGCTTGTGTAAGACACATTCACATCTGTCAGGCGACATTCTTATCGGCTCCTCACCTTCATCTCCCCATTGGCCCAGCCAGGTCAGGGGGCGGGGCAGGGGCAATGTGAGGGGCGGGGCCACAGTCTCCAACTACGTTCCAATTCACTCCCCGGCCTCCTAGAGTCAAGACATGCGCGTGGACGATCCAACGGACTCAGCGGGTCCCCAAATCGCAGGCATGCTGCACAGTGAACACACGAACCGCACAGCCGTCGATTCGGCGCGGACGCAGGGAACAGATTCAGCAGGCGGTGCCGTCGGTATGCAGAAATACCCGCAGCCAGGCATGCGTAGCGTGAGGAGCAGTGTGGCTGGGAGAACTCCTGCAGGAGCTCTGTGCTACGGGTGGTCTTGTCACAAGATCAAAGGCAGAGGGAGCTTCTCCCAGCGCTTCAGGTTCACACTTGTTTTGACACTCGCTTGCAATCTCTCCTGTCATCTTCATTGTTCACTTAGCCTTTGATGACATGTGACGCAGTCACTACAGTTCTGCATGAAATTCCAGCCTTTATGTGGTTGTGCTCTTTGGATTTATCTGGAAGTGCCTAACAGTCACTGCAAATATCGAAACGTGGGGATGTGGAAGGGATTGGAAATGGAATTTGTTCTCTACACAAACCATTGGTATCAAAATGTACTGTAATTAATTAAACGGCAAAAGGCCATACGAGAGGGTTAAGAATGTGGCTGAATTCTGACGGGGTTTAGTCGCCGCTTTAAGGGCTTTGTAAGGCCTTATTTAAAGAATAATGATTATTTTGTTGTTTACTCAATGCTACTTCAGTTTGCCATTAAGTCCCATAATCTCTTGCCATAAGCTGAAGATTCATGGAGGGTATTTCCTACAGCTGCTCAAATAACAAAAAAAAGACTTGGTTCAATCAGTAAACGCAGCTGTTGATAAGACATTAATTTTCCAGTACGGTGTTCAGTAAATCATTATCTGAAGAATTGAGATTGATCACAGACAGAGTGGAAACTTCCCTGCCGGAGATCAATGGGAGGGATGGGCTTACAGGCGAGCAAAATGCCTGCTCTGGAGGCCAGGGTGCGGCTGGAGGTGCTGGTCACTGGCCTCCCGCCATAATCGATGAGGAGCGGCAGCTATCGGTGGGAGGGCTGACTGCTGTTCCCTGACCTGTGCTTAAGCAGCAGTGTCTTATCAGAGCAAAGGGGAGAGGGACAGAGTGAGAGGTAGACCAAAGTGTGTGTGTGTGTGTGTGTGAGAGAGAGAGAGAGAGAGAAAGAGTTTGTGATGGTGTCTGAATGAAATGGAGGGGGTGGCAGAGGCAAAAAAAAACATGAGAAAAAGAGATAGAGAAAATACCCAGGCGGGGGAGAGAGAGAGTGAGGGAGGGAGAGAGGGAGAGCATGGAGCATGGATTCTGCTTTAACCTCCATCACTGGTCCCTGATAGGGGGACAGGAGAGAAACTGCAGCTGTCTTACCGTCAGACATCCCATCAGGCTCTGCTCAAAGGGTCTCTGGAAGGCCCGCGGGTCACCACACCAGTCCAGCAACTCTGTAGCTGCTGTCTGGAAATTGGCCGGGTTCTGTAAGTGCTGTTGGGGAAACAGAAAGCAGTGTGGCATAAGAACACTTCATCTAAAGCAGTGTACGCTGGAAACGATCACGTTACAAAGCGACACAGAAAGTGCAGAATGGGCATTTTTCTGTTTCTGGCTTCATGTGTCGATATATGAAATGCTGAAATACTCTTTGGTGTGTCATGAGGCGTCATGTCTGTATTTAATTCAAATGAACAAATTAGGACAGAATGTTTTCTTCCGGCTTTTCCAGACATCGTAGATCAATGTGTTCTTATAGAAATAAAAACATTACATTATTGATATGTTGCACTGGATTTTGAAAGGCAAACACTGGACAATTCAGTACACAGTACCATGTCTTTGCACATCTGTTCAGACACGAGAGCACTGACGTTTCTTTTTCCGAACCGATGCCAACTGACTGTATCGACACACAATGATTGTGTCCAGACCATTACCTCAAAAGTGACGGCAGGCGAGAGTGAATGAAAGCACTCGCGTACCCTCAGCCTTGCTCACCATGCCGTTCCTGCCAAATCTGCCCTTCATGGAGACATGACCACGTGAGGCCTTGCAGCGTTTCGGAGCTAATTTGAAGAGAGGAGCAGCTATGGTTTCCAAACCTGCCAAGAGCTTCTGCTCCTCGACTTTGCGTAACCTCTCCTGCGTCTCTGCGATCCCGCGAGGAACCAGTCGCTAAACCCAAGGCCTCCTGGCATGAGAGCAGCTGTGAATTCTGGGACACCCCCCAAGCCCCCAACTCCATCCCCCGGTTAACAAAGAGCTCAACGCTCTTCAAGGCCTCCTCACACCACCCCTGTGTGTCCTAATCCGGCCCCCTCATCATCTTTTGTCCTCTAAGATGTAACAGATCCTCAACACTGAAAGCAGTAGCCAAGCAGGCTGGCAAACAAAGAACATGCGAGTGGGAAGCTCCTCGCCAGAGCTAAATAACGAGAGGGCTTATTCGCTTTTTCTCTGATTTTTATTGAGCCCCCGAAATTGTTTATCCTTTCCGCCCCCGACGACCCCCTCTCCCCTGCCCGTCATTCCCTCCAGGCTGTAGCTCACACGACTGCATGGAAGTACAAACAAGAGAAGGAGCCCTTCTCCAGAGCTCTCGCGTGAAACGCTGGCCCGCCGCTGCTCGGCTACGGCGGGAGAGGAGACCAAGCGTGGTCTGAAACCTGCCATTATGCTCGGTGACGGGCACCTCCTCTTCCCGGCTCACAGTGAGGAAGCAGCATTGTCTCGGGGGGGGGCAGCAGAGGTCGCCATTTCAATGAGAGGCTTTGGTGTCCACTGACAAAGCGCTCGTGTGACAAAAGGCCTGTGTCTCCCATGGCACTGCCCTGCTGAGTAAATCCTGCCTCACATAAGGTGCTGTGCAGGACGGTAACGCTCCCCTCCTGCCACAAAGCTGGCGGAGAAGAAATTGCATTTTTGAGGCGAGTAATTCTTTGATTAACTGGCTATTCTGCGACGTAATGTGTAAGCGCGCTGCCGAGAGTGAGATGGGGGAGGGATACGCATGGCAGGGCAGGAGAGAGGGAGAGAGGGAGAGAGAGGGAGAGAGAGAGGGAGAGAGGGAGAGAGAGGGAGAGAGAGAGAGAGAGAGAGGGAGAGAGAGGGAGAGAGAGAAGAAGAGAGAGAGGGAGAGGGAGAGAGAGTGTCAGAGGGAGAGAGAGTGTGTGAGGGAGGGAGAGGGAGAGTGTGTGTGTGTGTGTGTGTGAGAGAGACAGGGAAACATAATGCAGGCTTGCTGATGTGATGGCAGTCACACTGTACTGGGAGCCACTGAAGCAGCATGGTTGGCACGGTTACAGCACAGGTGCTCCAAGAGCCCCAGCCAAACCTCAGCGCTCCACCTTTCCCTCCACCACGCTGCCACTGTCCAAACACGACGTCTCCCCCGCAGGGCGACTCGCCGCCCCCGCCGTCCGTCACATCTGAAGCGTCGCGCCTCACGCCGTCCCTCCCGTGTCACGATCCACCGCAGCAAACGCGATTTTAGCCATGGGCCGGTAAGACACGCCTCCCAGCAGCTCCGTCTGACAGATGGCAAAACGCGGTGTGCTCTGGAATACATACCAGCAGGCATCTCTAATCTAAAGCAGAGCCTTCTATCATCAGGCAATACTGGCGCCTCCCAGAGAAGGCACTCGTCTCGTCACTGGAGCGCACGAACCGCGCACATCCGCCACCTCCAACAGCACCAACACACATCAGCATTCCTGTGGCATGAGGACAGGAGCTCACCGCTGCGCCGCAACATCAGAGAAGCTCTCTAATTAAAACAACGCTGTCCTGACATGTTCCTCTAATGTTTCCCTAACCACTTACAATCAGTGGAATTCCTCCACATGGTTCTGAAGGGGGAACAGGCCAAACTATCTGGCGTGATGATCCACGGCACTACCTCTCAAGTGCTCCGCGATGCGCCCGGGAGGAGTCAAGAAATACGTCTGGGGCAGGAAGAGGAAGACCAGTGAAGGGAAGTTTTGCTCTATGAAGCAACTGAAGAGGTGGGGTAGCTGATGTAACGCTGAGGCAGGCGTAGCTACGGACCGTGACGCCAGTCTTATTCAGCAGGAAAGATCTGTCAGGTGATCTCCTCCTAAAGGCCACAATCCGCATGGCGTGCGGGTTTGATCTTGGACCACGGGGCCGGCGCGGGGGGGGGGGAGAATGTAGGACTGTGGTAAGAAGCGGAGGAGAGCACCAGGGGCATATGCCCAGTGAGAGGGGGGGGACTGTGGTAGGAAGCGGAGGAGAGCACCAGGGGCATATGCCCAGTGATAGAGGGGGCCATGTTATCTCTAAGAGAAGCACACTGCAGTACAAATGTGAGCCAGCAGATAATGGACGCATTACAGGCAAAGACAGTGAGGGATTTGTTCATGCAAAGCTTCCGAGTCAGATACCCTCAATATGCCTCATACCAGAAACGCCACTTTCCCAACAATGCAACCAAATCACTTGCTGCATAATCTCACTGACGACTTGCAGTCTGCCTGAGTGATGGTCAGAAGGAACCCCATTCCTTTTGGTGTTTAGGAAAATCAAATCAACGTCAGCGTTGATACTCTGTTGTTCTAAAATCCACAATACCGACTTTAACTGACCAGCACCCAAAGTATTTCACTTTTTTTAAAAAAATACTTTTAGTGCATATGCATCTCGCAGCACCGTCACACTATAAATTTGTCAGACGATCCGACTGAAGTTCAAGGGAAGCAGGAGGACTGAGAGAGTCTCCATCAGCCGTGCCAAGCGCCAGGCTCCCAGGCGGCTGGCTGCCTTCAAAGGCCGCAGTGATGAGGTGCCCTTGTTTACTGTACCTGCACTGCTGCAAGAGTGAAAACAGAGCCTCACCCAAGCACCAACACCCCCACCTCCACCTCCACCTCCACCTGAACTACGAACGTGTCACCAGGCACCTCAGCCCCCTCACCTGTACTGACTGCCGCCCCCGATACACTGCAGACTCGCCACACCCAAAATGTGCCATTTCAATTTGATTAACAAGCTTCAATCGATTGCGTTTTGTCTTTAGGGTTAATCAGCCACAATCTGGCATGCATAATAAATACAGTCATGTCATTTGTTATGAATTAGGCGAGTAAAGCGCTTGTGCCGAAGCGTGTGACCGTCGCAGGTGCGAGCGGAGAGAACAGCGGGACCAGGAGCTGGAGGATGAGCACGTACCCGACGTACCCTCACGTAGCCGCACGTACCCTCATGTAGCCGCACAAACCTGCACGTACCCGCACGTACCCTCACGTAGCCGCACGTACCCTCACGTACCCACACGTACCCGCATGTACCCTCACGTACCCGACGTACCCTCACGTAGCCGCACGTACCCTCATGTAGCCGCACATACCTGCACGTACCCGCACGTACCCTCACGTAGCCGCACGTACCTGCAAGTACCCGCACGTACCCTCACATACCCGCATGTACCCTCACGTACCTGCACATACCCACACGTACCCGCATGTACCCTCATGTACCCTCACATACCCGCATGTACCCTCACGTACCTGCACGTACCCGCACGTACCCTCACGTAGCCGCACGTACCCTCACGTACCCACACGTACCCGCATGTACCCTCACGTACCCTCACGTACCCGACGTACCCTCACGTAGCCGCACGTACCCTCATGTAGCCGCACATACCTGCACGTACCCGCACGTACCCTCACGTAGCCGCACGTACCTGCAAGTACCGCCGCGTACCCTCACATACCGCATGTACCCTCACGTACCTGCACATACCCACACGTACCCGCATGTACCCTCATGTACCCTCACATACCCGCATGTACCCTCACGTACCTGCACGTACCCGACGTACCCGCACGTACCCGCATGTACCCTCACGTACCCGCACGTACCCGCATGTACCCTCACGTACCCGGAGTCAGAATGTACAGCACTGCTGCTCCAAAAAGCTGTCACGAGCAGTCACACCCAAGCTTATAGCAACCCATAGCAATTAGCAACGTTTAGCATCATAAACTGTAGCCGTGGGTCATCATCACCTGCATCCGTTCAGCGTGCGAGACTGAGTGTGTGCACAGTAGGATTTCTAGCACTGAATCAACAGCGTTGAACCGACGTGTAAGCCGTACCTCGGCATCTGCGCTCGTCTGTGTGCATGTGTACCTGTCGCTGCAACAGGCAAGCCGAGTGTGATGGAGGTGTGTGCACAAGGGCTCACGGGAACACCCAGGAGGGCCGCAGAAGCCATCGCCCCATTCCGCAACCCGATTCGGACGTAGCCAATGGGAAGGCTTGTTTACCACCAATTAAGGCAGGCCACAGTGCAGTCCAGGGCCGAAGGCTAGGCTAGCGCCTGTACGCGTGCCTCTGGTCAGGCTATATTAGCACGAGGGCTTTAGGACCGCAGAACAGCACCGCTCGCGGCTGTAGACTCAGGACTTGGAGACAGGACGTGGAGACAGGACGTGGAGACAGGACTTGGAGACAGGACGTGGAGACAGGCCCCCAGGCTGCATTGAGCCGCTGCATGGAGCCTCGTCGGGGACGTTACGTAACTGGGACGTGGTTGTGTAAAACAGCTGTTGGGGTAGAGACTCACCTGTTTGATGCACAGCAGTCGGTCATTGGTCTGCTGTATGTGTCTGTCCATTGAAGGAATAGAGTTCATCTTGATTGCTGTCTCTCTACCTGGAAGCCATTAAAGTTCTTCGCTCTGTGAAATGGACAAAGAGAGGAGTTTGTCAGAGAGAGACAGAGAGAGAGAGAGAGAGAGAGATTGAGCACTTCAGAACAGAGCGGTGAACTCTTTACTGCCTCAACAAGACCCTGAAAGACACAGAGTGTTCCGGACATTTCCCCTCCCACCTTTGAGACTTTGACACGTCCCATCCATCATTTCACCAGGCCAGAACATGAGAGCATGTGTGCAAAGCAGCAGTGATGCAAGGGGCACTGCAGGAGTTATGACAAAGATGGCCTGTTTACACACTCTCACACACACACACACACACACACACACACACGCTGCCAGTTGTACTGGAGACAGGCCGCATCAGTACGTGCTGAGCTGAAAGACAGCACAGTCACCTCACTGTGTGCATAGCTCAGACGTGCTTAACCAGGACGTGGGCCACTCTGTCATGGATACGGCAGCTGCACATCCTTGTAGTCAAGCCCACAACCGAGCAGGAACGCGCGTGTCCGCCAAATGCATGCACAAGCCCCCTGTGGACTGCTGGTTGGTACTGGAGTGTGTGTGTGTGTGTGTGTGTGTGTGTGGTTGGGGTGTGTAATGTTTGGCAACAACTTGCACTCAACAAAGCCTCTCATCATCACGTCTATTACACGCCGTTAAAGGTATCATGGCTTACAATCACGGTCATCAGTTTTGCCTTGATGGATAATTTACAGCTACATGTGGCAACAAATAAATCCCAAGCCCCTGGGTGGTGCTGTAACTCATGTGCCAGCGGGTGGGGTTGGGTGGGGGCGGTCACGCGTGCCGATTAATAGGTGCTGAGAGCGGGAGGCGGGACTTCACCCCTCATCTGCCCAATTTATCGCCATCACTCCCACAAACGCGCCCGTCAGAGCTGGCGGGTAGTGGAGAGAATTCCCCCAGCATGCAGTGCTCGTTCCAGATGCCTCCGCCGAGTTGGGAGCAGCCAATCAGAGGGCTCGGTGTATGCTGGAATGCACAGTGTTTAGGATTTAGGTTTAAAATAAATGGTTATCACTTTGCTAATGCGCTCATTACTGAACAAGCAGACATGTAAGGTCGTCTACAATGCCCCTGCTGTATTATAGTGGCGCTTTAATAGTCTAGCAGGTCACCCAAAAACAAAAACTGTACATTTGTTCTGGGATTTGTTCACAGCATTTGCTGCAGCCTGATAAATGCAGCTGAGTTAACCTAAAAGCACCAAAAGCCAAGCTGGCATTTAAAGCCGGCCCAGTCAGCTCCTTTCTGGGCCGGCAAGGCTGCAGTGGCAGGAAGCCACCAGCAGGTGTCTCCCTCCCACACTACAGCAGCGCCACAGATCTGCCGCGTGCTGCTTAAGCCTTTACAAGCACTACAAATCCTCTGCTCCAGCCCACTGACAGGACCCTCTCAAACCTCCGCCTTGCCCACCTGACCTTGCGGCTATTGATTCACTACTGCCCAACGACCCCTGCTGTCTCCATCACCCCCAGCTACCTGTCCAGGCTGCCGAACTGGGTGAGAAAGAGCGGCGGACACAGCAGGTGAGAAAGGAAGCTACAGACAGGAGCTTTTCTCTCCGTCTCTCTCCCGCGGCGGGTCTGGGTCTGGCGTTCCATACAGAAGCGGGTTCACCCGCGGCGGGTCGGGGGCAGCGGCTGGGGGGGCAGGTGGGCCATGGAGCAGTGCCCAGGGGCCCGCACTCCTGCCCCAGCCTGCTACTCCAAGGTTCCTCTCCTCCTCGGGCGGGAGGGTTGGAAAAACAGGCGCTTATATAACATATCAAATACCTCAACGAAAACAAGTCCCAATTACCCAGAGAGGACCAGAAGCCGGCCATGTCATTCTAAATGCAGCGTTTATAGCCATGGATACGGCACACACATACATGCAGCCCGAAATTCCTCTGGCCTCTGGTCAAAAACAAACGTGGTATTTGGTAGCATTTGTCCTTCAAAAAGCCTGTGGAATACTGAGCCCAGCAGTGACATGCTCCTTTCTATCAGGCCATATGAGTCACATCAGACGGTACACAATTAGGAGAGATGATACTCGGGGATTACACAACAAAACCATCTGGGCATGAAACGACCCTGCGAAGCGGAAGGAAGATTAATCATATCAGAGGAGCGGGTCGGCTAACGGCGCTAACGCCGCATACCGCCAGGGCATGAAAACAAAAGCCAGGAAGCGGGGCAAAATAAGACAAAATAAGCTCTTCCTTAACGGGGAAAGAGAGGGGCGAGGAACAGAGGGAGATAGAGGGGGCTGAGAGAGAGAGAGAGAGAGAGAGAGAGAGAGAAATTATCTCTTTATAATCAGACACATGCCGCATGAGTGACTTCTATATTTCTGCTCACAAATGAATACCTTTTCAGGCTCTTGCTCTGGAAATAGCAACAGCCGCTCTCTCAGGTTAAGGACATGGATTCAGAGAGACTGATATCAGCCCGTAATGCCATTCCGTGCAGAGGAAGGGTGAGTCTCAAAGACTGATCATAATTACAGCTCACGCGCCGGTGAAAATAGCATTGGGACCTGTAATAGTAGGCACCTCTGTGAGGGGGTTGCCTTGACTGTCTTTTTCCAGCGCAGTGGGGAGCAGGGTGCTGGCGCAGATGCACACAGCTCCGGCCTGTGGCCCCTGCACCCAGCACAAAGCAGGGCTTGTTGTACGCAGAGAGCCGGGCTGGCTAAAGGCACTCTGCTGCTTGCCATTGTCCTGCCCCAAAATGTGCCATAATCCCCTGAGCAGTCTCTCCCACTCAGATTGTGTGTGTATGTATGTGTGTGTTGGCCTCCTCCTGCCCCCACCTCTCCCTTTTCTTCTCTCCTCCATTCCATCCTGCCACTCAGTCCCCCCCCTCCCCTCTCTCTCTCTCTCCCTCCCTCCCCCTCCCTCTCTCCCCTAGTGCAGGGAGCATGGCGCTTTAACAGGCTGGGGAATGGATTCATTTCATCTAATGTGGTTTGGTCTGCAGCAGAGCCACTCACCCTGAGCAAGAGGCTCCCCACTGCAGTCATGTGTTTTCATACAAGCCAATCAACACGCTCGCACCGGTCTGGCCCCTATCCCTCCCACAATCTCCCCCCCTCCCTCTCTCCCTCTCCCTCCATCCCTCTTCCTCTCACGCTCTCTATTTATTCCTTTCACTCACTCTACCTTCCCCTCACTCTCAGGCGACCCCCCACCACCACCACCACCACCACCACCCCACCCACCCTGCCCTCCCTCTCCCTCTCTCTCCAGGCCCTTCCCTTTTCTCCCTCCTGTCTTTCTCCCTCACTCTCTCCATCTGCCCAGTTCTCCCCGCTGCACTCTGCCCAGCAGCCATGCGCTGCTGCCCTTTTGCCCTGCCCTCTTTGGTTCCAGCTCCTTCTTTAAACTTGAACCTCGCAGTCACCTCCCACCAGGAGGTGTCTAGTCCTCCGTACGGGTCGTCACTCCATCGCTGCCATAAACAGGCTCAGAGTCACAGATAAGCATCCAGTGCAATACGCAGCTAAAACGGCCTTTCCTGCCACGACTGAAACGGGCCACTACAATGCAGCATTTGTCCTCAATCAGCACTGCTGAGTGTTTTTTGGGTTTTTCGTGGACCACCTCCTCCCCAGGGAGACTGATAAGGCTGGACATTATGCAGTCAGTTCTTCGCTAATGCTTAATCCTGTGCAGTGCTGCTGTCTCTACGACGAGACTACAGGAGGCCACAAAGCGGCAGTAACACTGAACAAAAGCTCCGACGCACGAGCGCAGGCTAACGAGCGCAGGCTAACGAGCGCAGGCTAACGAGCCCAGGCTAACGGGCCCAGGCTAATGAGCGCAGGCTAACGGGCCCAGGCTAACGAGCCCAGGCTAACGGGCCCAGGCTAACGGGCCCAGGCTAACGAGCAAGGCGGCCCGTCGCCGGCGTGAAGGCATGCGTGTGCGCCGCGTCTCCGGGCGGAAATGGCCGAAGCCCTCTACATTGTCCCGAAACCTAAAACTGACACCTGACATCATAGAAGCTCATATATTTCCTTTTATTGATCATTAAGGAGCACAGGGTACAACATAGTCACAAATATGATGAACAGGATGAGCAGGGAAGAGAGGGCACACAAACGACTGTAAACATAAACCTGATATGAATTCCATAAATTCATTTGGAAAGACAAAACACAAACAAACGACAGACTGCGTTCACCACCAGCCTCTGCCCCACCCCCATGACCCCATGACCCCGGTGTCTGTGACATCACCCCCCCACCCGGCCAAGAAAAAAAAAAGCCAAGCCAGCGTTTCCTGCACCCCAACAACCACTGGGCCGCTGGGAGCAGCTCAGGTAACATCCACTATCATCTCTCACCTGAGGGGAGGCACTGCGGGAGCAGCTCCAGGGCCTCACGCACCTGCACCACTGGCTGGGGGGGGAGGAGCCCTGCCTGGCCACGGCCCGGGCATGGCGACCGCGCCAGCCGCCCAGCTCAGGACAGCCGCAGGAACATGGAAGGCATCACCCTTTTAAACGTGCTAATTAGCCAATGAAGAGAGTAATTAAAAGCAAACGAGCTGTTTTACATGGCGAGTGCCGGCGTGGTCCGAGACCGCGTGCCTCCCCAGAACGGGACGCCCAGAGCCGAAAATTGAGAGCAGCTGTTTAACAATTTGATATTTGAGAGCACTTGGCAGCTATAAATATTGAACAGCAGCGTGGTGCCAGAGGTCCCTACAATGGCAGGTATGTGCAACCAGATAGCCCAGGGACAATCCCCTCATGCCACGGGTGTGTGGAGGGGAGCAGGCCCCCGAGTGAGCTGGAGCTCGCCGATTGAGCGCCAGGAGGGCTGGGCGGGAGGAGGTGGTGGGTGGGGGGGGGGATGTGAAAAACTCCAGCCAGCTCAGATAAGAGCCTGGCGGTACGGTGTGGCAGCCAGCCTGCTAGCCCCGACACCACCACAAATCACGAAGCACACAAGTCACAATTTAACTCCTCACTCTTATCGACACTCTGGCCAGGACTGGACAGGCGGAGTGAGAGAGTGAATGAGTGCGTGTGTGTGTGTGTGTGTCAGCAAGAGCATGTCCAGCATTCCAGACCATCTCCCCTCACCCACTTCTGACTCATCCCTGCGATTCAGAAGACGCCAGCTGCTAGGAGCAGCGTGAAGAAAGCAGGAGCTGCAACGACCGCGTGGGGGCGTGTGGGGTGTGTGTGTGTGTGTGTGTGTGTGCGGGGGGCGTGTAGAGTGTGTGTGTGGTGGAGGGGGGGGGGGTTGTGTAGGAGTATGTGCAGGTGTGTGTGGGGCATGTGCAGGTGTGTGGGGCGTATGCAGGTGTGTGTGGGGTGTGTTCGGGGGCGTGTGCAGGTGTGTGGGGTGTGGGGTGTGTGTGGGGTTGTGCAGGAGTGTGTGCAGGTGTGTGTAGGGCGTGTGCAGGTGTGTGTGGGGCGTGTTCGGGGGGCGTGTGCAGGTGTGTGTGGGGCGTGTGTGGGTGGGTAAGCATGGCAGCGTGTGGACATGCGGTGAGGATGCATGAATGTTACTCTTGCCTTCACCCCCCTGCAGCAGTGCAGTCTGGGGTTACGGGTGGAAGGGAGCAGCCCTGAACAGCATCTGAACGTTTGAAAAAGCAGGTCACAGTGAGGCTCATGGCCGCCAGCAAGTCTCTCATGTGCGGCTCCGGTCTAAAAATAGAGCCTAATGCACATCACGGCCAGGCAACCACTAAGCGTCTCTCAGCGCACGAAAGAAGCTTCCAAGAAGACTGAGGCACTCCAGCAACGAACAGGAGAACACATACAACTCCAGGATGTTTCGTCCACGTTCTGCGCGGAGTTTCCGTACATTTGCGCGTTGGTGTAGCTCTGTACAAGAGGACGGACTTCGGAAGAATCTGCGTCTCGGCCAAGGCTCCCCCGTTATCAGAGGGCAGTCGGCTTGGGTTCGAACGCCTGACCAGTGCAAAATGTGCTTCCACAGGAGGAGACTTAAATCTTACGACTGCTAAATTAGGGAGACAGCAGAAAGGAGGGATTCCAGGCCTCTGCGTTTTCTGGAAAAGCCGTAATTTACATTCTTGCCGAGCTCGTCAGCTGGGGAGGCTGCATTTCGGGCCGGGCCGAGGAGGCCAAGCCTTTATCTGGCGGCCCGGGGCTCGGAGAGGGGAGGCGGCCCAGACTCAGGCTGTTAACCTGAGCGGACAGGCATGTCTCCAGCGTTGGGTCCGTGTGCTCCGGGGGGTGGGGTGGGGGGTGGGGGTTAGGTGCTGCTGAATAGGTAAGCTGGGACATTCCATGGCCTCCTGTTTCAGGGTCGCCCAAAAAAGTGCTGAAGAATCATTCAGCAGAGTCAGTGCAGTGGGCAGAACCCTGGCTACTCCCACCGCAACAGAGCGGGAAGGTGGGGGAGGGAGAGAGAGAGAGAGAGAGAGAGAGATGGAGAGAGCCCTGCGCAACGCAGCACTCAACACACCAGCAAACGTGTGTGTTCACTCACATGATCACACACAGGGCCTCCAGACAGGTGTGAACTGCAAATGAGGGTGTGTGTGTGTGTATAGTACACAAGGCCGACAACAAAGTACATGAAAAAGAGGCAGACGGGCAGAATTAAAAGGGAGGACACACGCGTACCCACACACACACACACACACACCCTGACTCCTCCCCGTCTCGCCAGTCAAAGCTGCAGATCCTCCTTGAGGAGCTGCTGCACGGCGCCTCCTGCACTGCACCTCCTGCACTGCACCTCCTGCTGTGCCCAACTTCTCCTCCTGTTTTATGGGACAAATGTAATTAGCAAGAAAACTCCAACTAATTGAAAGGAAAACAATTAAGAGGCAAAAAAGGCAGGATCCACGAACAGCGGGTGTCAGTGGGGTGCTGGTCCCTCACTTGCCGTCTCCACACCGTAAAAAAAAAATCCCTGCTCGTCTGATTAACCCCAGTGCTCTGCAAAGGCTGCTGGGATAATTAAAGGGATTCATCAATAGCTGAGCACGCGCCTCCTAGCCCTGATTACTGCAGGGCCTGGGTGCACTCGGTGGCCGCTCTCCGGGGCAAGAGGGCAGACAGGGTGGGGTGGGGTTGTGGGGGGGCGGGGCTGTGGTTGTGGGCGGGGTGGGTCTCCTGCCTCACTCAGCTCTTGGCTTGTGCAGAGATATAATGAGATTAGTCAGTAATGGACTAGAAGTGGGAGTAAACTCACACTAAATACAAGCTCAGCACTCTAGACACAGGCCAGACCCGGGACACACCCAGGCCAGACCCGGGACACACCCAGGCCAGACCCGGGACACACCCAGACCAGACCCGGGACACACCCAGACGTGAGCAGCGCACACCTAGCCTGGCGGGGGTGTTCCCAGCGTGAGAGGCGGATCTGCCAGGACAAACACAGGGAAGAGGGGGTGGGACAGACCCTGCAGACACACACGGCTCTGTGCTCACACAGAGGGGGATCATTCACACACACTCACACCTCCTGGACTTCCCCTCAGAGGGAGAGACAGAGAGAAAACGGAAAAAACGCCCTACAGGCAGGCGCTACTAAATATTTGTCAGCAGGAATTTAAACTGCTGAGTACATATCTAGTCTATGGAGAATCTGGCCCATTTTCAAATTTTTTTCATCTCATTTAATTTTTTATCTGTTTAAAAGGGCAAATTAAGCATTCGTTTTTGCTACCAAGTTTTACAGGGATCCACTTTTCCACGTGAAAGGCACGTCTGCTCTTCCACACACCCTCCTAGGGATGTGCACTTCCAAGCACCCTGCATGGTGAGTAATAGTGAACCAGAGCGACAGTGCTGAGACAAGCTCGACCTTCCTGTTCCTGGTCCTGGGAGGGACGGCCACACCCCCTTTAGCAGCCTATGGGGACGGCGTGTGCCATTACTGCCAGGGCAGCTGGGCCGTGAAATGGCCACGGAGGGGCAAGGTGCTGCTTTCATTGGCGGCAGCTCAGCCGGGTCGGGTGGGGGTGTGGGTGGGGTTGGGGGACGTAGCTATCACCGAGCCCAGCGAGCGTGGCCACGGAGCAGGCGGTCGTGCGCTGGCCCGGCCCGAAATCAATCCAGCCCACTGCCACTCAGCCCCCGTGGATTAAGATTTAAATTGGAGCCCGTCTACACTGTCACTAAAATGGATATTGTATCCTTCATGCAGGAAGTGGGGAGCTACGGCGCCTCCTCCAACCCCCCCCCAGCCTGCTCGCTGCTCCGGACAGATAAGTGGTGCAAGCAAACCTGCATGGTGCAAACCCCACTGGCCCCACAACAGCAGCAGCCTCTGCGTCTGGGCGAAGGCAAACAGAGACGGGGACGTCTGGCGCGCTGAGCTACACGCTATTGCTTTCAAAAACCTCACACGCTGTGTGCCGAGCTCAAATAAAAAACACCCAAAGGCAGTTCTCGCTCAGATAAACCTTCGCAGATAAGAAAGTCGAAACCAAGCCAGGAAATGCCAGCACCACAGTGCTCGTAGTGATTCTCTCCTCTCCCTTCTTTTCCTCTCCTGTCATGGATTTCTCCCTCTCCTCCCCTCTCCTCTCTCGCCTCCCCTCTCCTCTCTCGCCTCCCCCCCCCTCTCCCCTCTCCTCTCCCCCTCCTCCCCCCTCCTCTCCCCTCCCCTCTCCTCTCTCGCCTCCCCTCCCCTCTCTCCCCTCTCCTTTACTCCCCTCTCCTCTCCTCTCCTCTCCTCCCCTCCCAACTCCTCTCCTCGGCAGGGATGTCTGGTGCAGCTTAAAGGTCAGTGGCGGATAATTTGTTTTTAGCCACACAGACAGCCTCAGAGCGGACACGGGCAGGTAAACCAATTACGCCCTGACATGAATCACCGTGACGACGAGAGGCCGGACGCAGGCTCTGCGGGCCATTAGGTGCCAGGCTCGCGCAGGCCTACGCCACCGCGGCGGTGCCGAGACCCGGGCCATCCTCCCCGCTCCTCCCTCATTAGCTTACCCAGAAGACCATTTACCCAGGGAAGCCTGCAGCTACCGCGCCGGCTGGCTTGTGTTTACTAACCAGCAGCATTCTGACCAATCAGTGGAAGGTCATGCACAGCCCCGCCCGTGCAGCTAAGTGTGACTGCTGTTTAAACAGCGATGACAATAATTCCAGCAAGTCGCCGCGTTTATTACTCGGCGCCTCGCAAACAAACGAGCGAGTGGAGGAAGCGGCCTTCCTCTCGCCGACCCGGAGAACAAGGCCGGGATTCGGTTGGGATTTCGTGGCGTTTGTGGGACGGCGAGCAATATTTGCGCACTTCGTGTCTCCGTAATAAACCGCTGAGGACAACGGCTTCCCTGCCGTCCGCGCTCCAGAGGACAGCGCCACCAAGGAGCGGCGGCCACGGCTGTACGAACGCGGGCGATGTCGACCGAACCTGTCTGTGAGGCAACACGTCCTCCCCTCTGCTCTTAATCAAAGCAGCTCCCTCATCTACCTACAGAACAGCTCCTTCTTTACACCTCACACACACACACACACGCACACACACACAAGCGCGCGCGTGCGTCTTCCATTTGACTTGCAGCTAGCCTATGGGCAGAGCGGAGCACATCTCCTAAGTACCCGTGTTAAATATGCCACCTTGTTCCACTCCCTTCTCCCTGGAATGAATTCTGCCAGAGAGCAGCACTTTGACTCCCTCTAACTGGCCTTTCCTGCCGTCTCCCTCACCAGTCACTTCTGCTCATCCACTGTACTGTGTTCGCTCGCCCTAAAGCAGCCCTCGGCCTCTGCCGGCTGTTACTATGGCAACAGTGTTCTTTCAGCACTTGCAAAATAATGAAGACAATGTGTTTTCCATTTAGATTAGTTTTTGGCGCGGTGGAGATACAGAGTGTCCATCTTAGCACCTCTTTCATGGCTGATACAATGCAATAAAAATGGCTCCCTCAGCCTCAAATACAGGTTAAGGTTTTGCTATCAGGCAGATGGCTGGCAGGAGAAGCTAGTGTTTTATGGAGAAGCGCTGCAGAAAAGTTTAATTACCAGACTAAGAGAAGGGACGTTATTCCACTGCACAGAATAAAAGAAATGGAATATCTTTAACAGCTTCAGGCAGGTTAGCAAAAAAAAAACATTAAAACATTTGCTGGCTACTGAATGACAGAGGGAGAAAATCAATTGCTGATTCTTTCCCTTAAGCTATGAATTCTATAAGATGCCATGTTTGCCTTCTAGACAGATTACTGCATGTAAATACTGATATATCTGTATTCTCTTCTTTTCATGTACAGCTTTGTTTTACTTCAAAAGAAAATGGCAAAACAAAAGAATCCAATCTAGCTCAGGATGCACAGCGGAACCTAACGGCTGACACTCTGAACAACTATTTGAAATCGATGCTTGTTTCAGCTAGCAAGCTCTGATCAAGCACTAGTTCCCACCCCGATGGCATCATGGTGGTGTGTAACCGACGCAGCTGTGATGAGGCCCTCCTACCACACCAGACACCGCCACCTCAAACAGAGCTCAGGTTCCCGAACCACTCCTCCTCCTCCTCCTCCTCCTCCTCCTACTCCTGACGCTCCACTTCAACAAGCATAACCACCAACAGTTCAAGCCAGGGCCACGTAAACCCACTCACACTAGCTTAAGATCCTCTCTCTCACGAGTGAACTCTTAGCATTTCTGATGTAGAGTCAAAACAAAAGTTCCCTGGAAAGTCGTTTCCCTGAAAATGGCCCCCAGCTCAGCAGAAGCCCACAGCACTGCGTGCTACGAGCACCAGCACATGTTTAGAGTGGAAACAGCAGGACCGGGACATTTTCTTCAAGTCCCTTTTCCACTGTTTATAGAGCGAGGAGAGGAGCAGGACTTCCTGAAAGGAAAACCCGTTTTTGCAAGGCCAAAGCACACCCGAGGTCTTCAGCACATGTGCAGACAGGACGGCTCTCTGCATCCACAATTGTGTTTGCCACTCAGTGGTCAGCAAACAAAGGCATGCGCAATGCACAGAGAAGCACTACACATGTGTACTCCCACCCCTGTGTCTCACACACACACACACACACACACACACACACACACACACACACACACGCAAAAAGCTTCAGAGTTAGCAGCAACAGTTTAGCCGTAAAAATAAAACATAACAAGCCGTTCTTAAGCCTTTTCTCTGGCCTAAAGTGATTGAGTCGCGCGTGGCTCAGCACTGATTGTTTCTCACAGTATCTCTGTGGCATGATTTAAATAGAAATGCACAGGAAGGGCAACCTGCTCCTTAATTACACGCAGATAAGACCATTAATGAAGAAGAGCTGCTTCTCCTGTACAAAAAAACACCGTTATCTGACTTTGCGGTCTTATTCAGGCCTGCGCCTTAGTTCATCTGTACCTAATTCAAATAAGTTCAGCGAGCAGGTGAAACGACCGACTACACTTCTGTGGCGCAGATGTCATTGCGAATGTTTGACCTGCACGTAGGCGGCGATCAAGCATCTGATCCTGGAACAGTGGGGACGAGGCCCGTAAACACCGTTTATGCAGCTCGGATGAGGCCGACTGGTATCAGAGCAGTAAGGGTGCTGTCTGCTACTGCAGTGATGCCGCGCACTGAGGGGAAAGCCCCGCCCCCCATAACAGCCTACACTAGACTCGTCTCCTTCTACATCGTCTCATCCGTGCGCCTGCTCCACCACTCACACACACACACACACACACACAATAGCACAGCCAGACTGCCGCCTGCAGTGCAAGGCAGCTTGCATTTGAGATCAACTCTGCAGTGTGAGCAGAGCCAACGGCAGAGACGTGAAATCCCACCCAAACAGAGGAGTCGGCAGCAGGCTGTGGCGATAGTGCAAACGCCAAGCAATTATTAGCAATCGAACACGGGCCCAGCTAATTGGCTAGCTCAGCTCAATACACAGCATGTATATTTAATGAGCCACTGGTGTTCATCTGATCCAAAAAAGATCACAAGGGAATCAGTGCTCAATTTCACATGGAGTAAATAATCATTTATGATGATGTGTTGCTAATGTTTCATTTCACAATGATTAAGCATTGTTGCGATAGCTCTCTGGTCCACAGTACTGCTGACTAGTGATAGTTAAGACTATGATGATGTAAGTATGTAATATGTAGTATTGAACTAAAATACGTTCTAGTGTAGTGAAAAATGTACTGGAAATTTACTGGAAAATTATTTTAAGAGTCTTACAGGAAATTTTTAGAATTTTAGTCAGATAGCAGATTTAGTCACGAAACTGTAAATCCCGATTCATGTCAAAGTGTTAACACTTTCCAGTAGCTGTTAAAAGTGCTTACTTAAAGCAGCCCACACTAATGCAAGTACAGGGCCCCACTAAGTAGCCAATTATGTGTTCAGTGACCTTAACGGCAAGTGTCACTAACACCAGTATACGCGAGCCAAAAGCAGTTAAGACAGCGGTGCAGGGCAAAGGCCTACCATGGGAAGTACATTACAGGGCCTAAGTCCACTTCAGCCTCCACAGATAGCCTCTGGCTCGTCAGACCAGAGACGGGTCTGTCTCTCCCCTTGTAAGAGCATTAAACACCTACTGCATAAGTGCAGAGACACTGCAGGCTTCAGCTGTGAAATGGCCACCGGGTTTGAAAGTGTCGGCCGTGCTGGCTGTGTGTATTCTCCGTTCGAGGAGTTCTGTTAAAAGGCCCATTGTTCCGAGCGACAGGCCTGGTTGGGAATATGTAAAGAGGGAGAGGGAGAGGGAGAGGGAGAGAGAGGGGCAGGTGGAGGGGTTTGATTAATGTGGCCCTAGTTGCTGCCTCCTGCCACACGCTGCCTGGGACAGGCTGGTGGGAGACCCCCACAGTGCAGGCTGCCAGCCCTCACAGAGACCACCAGGTGAGCACCATTCATCATCCCCCAACAACAGGGCCAAGCTCACGCCGGGCCAACCTGCTCGGCTCATCCCGCCCCCTTCCACCCCTCAACCACACCCCCACCCCCACTTCACAAACCCCCAACCGCCCGCCCACTCCCTGCCTGGGCCCACGCAGCTCAAGACAGGGCATCTGCTCGCGCGGGGAGAACTCCGCAGAGACGCGGAGACCCGGAGCGTGAGGGAGGGGGAGGTAAAGGGGCGAAGCAGCCATCTTCCTCCCACACTCCTGAGGTCAGGGGTAAGAACAGCCCACTGGGCACAGAGCGGCAGGGCCGGGAGCGGGAGGGGGCGGGCCGGGAGTGGGAGGGGGCGGTGTCTGGAGGAGTGAGGGCCAGTGTCCAAAGCAAACGCGCGTGGCCAGGCTGAGCTGAATCTGGCCCTGCACACCCTCATTAACACACTGCCACGCCCTCCAGAGGAAAAGCTTTGTGATGTCATAGGGGGCTGCGCTGCCATAAGGTTATGCCATAACCCAGGCCTGAGGATTGACATAAACGCAACAACAAAACATGTGGCAGGGTCCAGGGTGTG